>LPNX010822913.1:112959-314610 GCA_001517045.1 Pseudotsuga menziesii
TACCTTTATTTAATTCATACACATCATTGAACTGCTACTAAGGATTCCAGATTCCTTAGTAGGTGCTCATTAGCACAAGCTAGGGTGAAAACCCTAGCTACACCACCCTCCACCCTAATCATAATAAAGTAGTACAGTATGCTTACAGTGTTGAACTGCAAAATTTTCCTACATTTCCCTCATGTTCTACCTCACCTACACGGCTGCAAAAACATTGTGCATTGTTGCAGCAAATCCATACGAGGTCTGAACATGTTTTAAATCCAAAACTTGGAAGTGAAGTTTCTTTTCATCATCAACAAGTTAACAAGATCAATAAATTTCATGAAGAACGGACATTTGAACCAAATATTGAAGCATCATTCACATCATTAGATCTGAATCTCTTATGCATTCAGGAATATCAGTTTAATAAGGAGCTTCATGGTGTAACAGCCATGAGAAATCAAGCAAACAAAGACTATATTGAAGCATGGTTTCAATCTATCATTGGTATGCATCATCATTCCATACTTCAACAATTCTTGGCACCATCATTTCAAGGGAAGTTGATCTCTCATATCCTAGCATTCATAAAGTTATATTTTTATGTTGGGAGCATGAGCATACTTGAGTCACTTCTTCGAAAGTGGCTCCATTGGAAATATGCATACAGTTGAACATTTTTTATATTTCCAAGTAGAATAGGGTAGGATAGAGTAACATAATAAAATCATGCTTTTGTTTTTTTAGTTTTTATTTTCGAATAAGTATGCTCTCTTCCCGCACCTTGTTGTGATCTGGAAGATCATAAAGTAAAAAGATAAGGAATGGGTATGAGATGTTTTCAGGAATGCTTTGGAATTGTTGACTATTTGCACAAAATGATTAAATCATTTTTGTCTTCAATTTTCAAATTTTAATTTGTCTCTATATGTTACAAAAAAAAAACTTTCCTGAAAACAAAAATTATAGTAATTAAGGAAGCATCGGTGAATGAATACTCCATGGGAAAATGAGCCAAGGATTATGGAACCCTTCAATCTTGAACGTGGGCATGAATTTGTTAGCTGCAACACCCAGCTGTGACTGTCAGTTGTAACAGTGAGCTGGAACACCCAGCTATGACTGTCAGCTGTAACAGTGAGTTGCAACACCAAGTTGTGACTGTGACTGTCAGTTGTAACAGTAAGCCACAACACCAAGTTGTGACTGTCAGCTGTAACAGTGAGCTGCAACACCAAGTTGTGAATGTCAGCTGTAACAATGAGCTACTAGCACCCAGTTGTGACTGTCTTGTAGGTGAAAATTTATAATTTTGAGATACGTGTGTCTTGCACATCATGGTATGTATGTAGTTTTCATTTATATATAACACATCCATAAAAATACACATCCTTTATTTCAACATTATATCATTTTTAAAATTTACAATTGTGGCTGCAACAGACAGTGTAAGTCAATCTAGGTGCTCAATGCTTGAAATTTTTGGTATGGGTGTGTGTTATATTTAAATTTACATCACAAAAAACATTCACACCTATTCCGGTCATTTTTTGGGGCCAAATTTCATTTATTGAATTTTTGTAGCATTTTTGGCTTGAAATTTTTACTGAAACACAGTCGGGACAGTCCATTTTGGGGAGACCAAATGTACTTATTTTTAAAACCTGTTTACATCCCAAGTATTCCTTCGAATCTAGTTTCCAAAAAAAATTTGAATTTTCGATATTGGGCATTAAACGAAATATTTATAGTCAAAATACTGATGGGGTGTCAATCAGGCAGCTTAAGAACAAAGCTGGGACAGTCAATTTTTGGATGCCTTATTGGACATATCTAGAAAACATGTTTCATTAGTATATTTCCCTATGAATATAGTTTACAAATCAATTTGAAGCACTCCATTCTGATATTGTATGCAAATTTTATGACCAAAATACCGACTGCCTATCACAAATCTGCAATCCTAAAACTCGGTTTCCTAGACTGTTCATTGGCCTATTTGACCCATCAATTATTATTGGATGAAAAACTTCTTTATAATAGAGATACCTACATGAATCTAATTTCATGTCCAATTGGAATCACATCAATATGTTATCAAACTAAAACTTTATGCCTAAAATCGTGACTGTTAGTCTAGTCCAGAATTTGAAAAATGTCTTGTCATGTAGGCTGTTACTGAGAAAATCCGAAATATCATCACATAGAATTTTTGAAACATGTTTCTAAGGGAAATAGACCTGTAAAATTACTTTCATTTTTCTTTGGAATCACTCAAATTGGATAATAAATGATGAATTTATGATCGAAACACTGCTAGTGAGTCTAATGTGCCATCACTCTCCCACAGGTATAAATTGAATTTGCTTCGTTCATTTTTATTTAGATTTGTTTTATAAGTAATTGCTTGTTATTTTTTTTTCATAAGTGTTGGATGAAGAGAGACCAATCACCTCTCTTCTTCCATCATCTCATGTTTTATTGCAGGCAAGCGCTAGGTTTTTGCAGGTCCTTGGAAGAAGAAGGTCAATGTATGCACGAGTGACTCTTAAGGAATTTTTCTCAATTTGAAAATGGATTGAGTACATAAAATGGATATATTCATGTGAAAATTGTTACACTCAAAATCTATCACCAGCATGTGATAGGATCCCTAATACAAGACATTTGCCCTAAAATCCCAAACTTGAAGAGAATTCTGCTCTAGGTGTTGATTCCAACATACAAAATTGCAGCACCGCTCTTACCCTCAAGCAGATAAGTGGTACCCTGTTCAGCACCACCCTAGTTGTGTGAGAACCAGGCAGTGCCACTGCCTTTAACCTATGTTGTTGGCGCAATTCCTACCCATCGTCGCTCTGTCATAAAGGGGTATAAGCGGTGTCCTTGGTAAAAAGTAAAAAAAAAGAGGCTTCTCGAGGCTTCTAGAACAAGAGCCTTGTGTCTAACCTTATCCCTGCTCACTTGGGTTGGTTAAGGTTGAGATCCCTCTTTGTAGGATCTTGTGGCCACCTCACCCACCAATATCTCAACCATCCTATCCATTTGATCCCCATAAATACAAGCTCATACTCCATGGTTGAAGGAGAGCGAAGAATAGTAAAGTTATGTTGTTGAATTGATACCCTGGCCTAATCCATAAGAGAGCAATTGTCGAGTAAGTTGGAGCTATCAGGGACAAGGTGATTGTCTTGTGAAGGAGTGTATTGGCACTAAGGCACATGGTTGTAAGCTCTTTCATTTACTTTCTAATGCAAAGTTGATTTCCTTCCCACATGTTTGTTGCGTTAATCTCACATATATGTTATTGGATTCCTTAGTCACTAATATGGATATGTAGATGATTTTCTGGTAGCTTTGATGTCTTTGTATGTTTGATATGTTTTACAGGTATACAAGTCCTTCATTAGAGTTACATTCTAGGCGTTTATAACGTTCAGGGAAGGTCTTAAACCAAGTTATTCTCTCATTTGTTCTGGATCTGAACCATTCAGACCAGAGGAACAGCTTCTGTCCGTAGAAGGTGATATATTCCTGATAACAAAAACCATACAGAGAACAATGTTTCTGAATCCAAGTCTCATTTCTACATGCCAAGAATCCTTTTTAGACACTTGTCATATCGATTGTTGCCAAAAGAAACCTCTCAAGAAGCCAATTGTGATATGGTAGATTCATTCACCCTCCACTTGTCAAAGCTCTAAAAATCCATTCATGTTGAAGTACCATTTTCCACTGCTTGTGTGGTTAACCTTAACCTTTTTGTTTGATATCACTACTACATCATGACTTCACATATATTTTCCACTTCTCAGTTCCATGTTGGTTCTGTTTTTCACTATGATTCTTCACAATCATTTATTTTGTACTCGTATTGGATGATGTGGAATTCATTAAGGTCCACCTTCCAATGGTATTGTCCCATCGACTCCAACACATCATCTAGGATCGATATTAGAGTTTTATAGTGCCCTGGAATCTGCATGAATCAATGGCAGATTTTCTTGTTGTTATTCATGGGGATTCATCAATGCCTCTTGATTGACAAATATTGCAGTTGATTCGACTCCAGCACATTCATTCATACCTTTCAAGATGCACTAAGGTACTTTAGAGCTCATTGTCATCAAAGGTGAGTTGCTTCACATTGGTTAACGGCATACAATAATGGCCGGTAATCCAATGATTTCTTTCCATGCTCGACTTCAGCACATTCATTCGCATGGTAATAATTGTACCTCGGTTTTGTAGCAGCTGGAGATTATGTGATCTAATAGTTTCAATAGTGACTTGCAACATCATTTGTTTCAGTAGTTTTTCAATTCCTTTCCACTTTCATTCCAACAGTTGATTTTCAGAATAAGAAAAGGAGCTCTCTACTTTTGTGGTAGAATTCCTCCTCATAATTTGTCTCAACAGTTAGTCTTACATGCAACCAGCACAACATCATTTCAAATCAGATTCAGCCTCATTTAGTTTTAGCTCTCATATACATCTGTCTCGGCAACAAATCGGCCTACATAGCTCCAGTAGACATCAGTCCATTCATGTCAACTAAGGCTTCCATGGAGGTAAAACTTGAGGTAAAATAGCATGAGTTTTGATTTATTAAATATTTAGGAATATGTCATGAAGAACCACTGATCCATTTCCATTTTCTATATAGCATTTTATGTCCATCCATTTCCATCCTTTCCCACTCAATTCTAACACTTCATCATTCACGCACATCCAAATCAAGTCCTTCCCTATAGTCCCTAGCATCCAAAGCATGAGAAGATTCATTGCTACTTCCACACAAGAATCAGCAATAGGTAGAAAATATATGTTGTTATTAGAAGCATCCCATTCAACACATGTAAGAGCCCACAAATTACTGGAAGAAAAAGAAATGGCTGCCCACAAGAGCCAGCAATGAGAAAAGATGCTCTGCTGGCACACAAGAACCAACAGTAATAAATTGATAAAAAAATTTATTGAATAATTAGTGTGAAATGAAGGCATGCTCTGCATTCATTTTATTGGATCATGGTTTATTGATGCATATATTAGTTCACTTCCACACAACTGTTGAAAAGTTAAACTTGGAATTTTGATACCATGAGTTGATTTGAATTAGGTTTGATGCTATCACAAAATTTATATGGATGAGTTTTGTTGAGTGATTGAGAGCCATATAAATCTGATATCTAATTTCATGTAGCAACATCCTAAACAAATCTATGTTATATTCTTTTCCATGGAGCAATGGGCCAGCTGTTAAAAGTGAAAATGTTTGTGAAAATTTGAGAATCATTGAATGTTGCATATATTGGTTTATATCTTCCAAGGCATCAGAGAATGACAACATGTTAATTTTGGGGGAGATGGCTACTTTCCAACTTAGATAACAACTCCTACTTTCCATGAGGACATGGAAAATTATTCAGTTTGGGGGAGGAGCTATTAGGCTTGCTGATTTGACATTCACAGTCATATTTCTCATGCATATTGTTCCTTATATAAAATGCAGAATTTGAATTGAGCATATATCACAAACCATACATTGGATCCTCATGAAAATTGGACATGGAATGCATAACATCATGAAGAACAAATATGGTAATGATTTAGCTCAATCCAATGCACGGTTTTCAAGAAAATAGTCATCATCACCTACAGCCAATTTGCATTTTTATTAAAATCCGTGATGTGGGTAGCTCTGATTTTTGGTGTGGAGATGCATTAGAATGGTAAAAACCTGCTTGCAAAATTTCAGCCAAAAACAATTTGTATTTTGTGAAATATTGGTCCAAGAAGTTTAGTTGCAACACAGCTACAACACATCTTTATTCATGTTTGTCTACAAATGTGTAGAAATTGAAGTGAGCATATATTGCAATTGGTAAATTGGATTCTCATGATTTTTGGACAAGAAGTGCATAATATCAAGATGAAAAAACCTGGTAAGTTTCAGCCCATTCTAATGCACAGTTTTCGAGAAAACGGTCCTCATCACCTACATCCAATTTGCATTTTTCTTGAAATCCATGATGTGGGTAGCTCTGATTTTTGGTGTGGAGATGAATTAGAATGGTAAAAACGTGCTTGCAAAATTTTAGCAAAACTCAGTTTGTATTTTATGAAATATTGGTTTAGGAATTTTAGTTGCAACACCTGCAAATCAGTAATAAAATGCTATTTGGAAATGCCCACCATGTGTTGTTGCTATGTCCATAAATTCATCAGATGACATGGATCTGTTCCTTGGTTCTTTGTCCACCTAGCCATGGTTTCGTATTTTAATATGATTTTTAATATCTTGGGATTGGTGAATTGAATTGTCATGATTTTTGGTGTGAAGAAGCATTGGGTAAGTATGAACATGCTTTCAAAATTTCAACAAAATCCACTTTGTACTTGGGGAGAAAATGGTCTAAGAAGTTCACTGTTATAATGGATGCAACACCGCCAAACTTCTCCATTTTGCATCTACAACTCTGCTAAACTTTCCCATTTCGCAGCTGTAACTCTGCCAACTTCTCCATTTTTCAACTACAACTCCGCCAAACTTACCATTTCGCAGCTGCAACTCTGCTTACATAGTAAAATGAAAAGCAACAAGTGAATGAGTTCTTCTAGTTAGATGTTACACGGGTATTGGGTTGCATGAGGACATGTAACAAGTTCAATTTGGGGGAGATGTTGGGTCACGGATTTGTCCATATTTTCATCACCTATCGACATATATTTCATCCCTCTTCTTCATATTATTATCCATTTATCATTCCATTTTCCATCCATTTGTTGTAACTGCCCATAAAATACCATATTACTTCCATTGATGCTTTAGTGGTTAATCATGATTATTTTCCTTTATTTTTAATGAATTGAAAATTATTATCCATATTTTTACTGATGATGGTTTATGGAGTGATTTTTCATATTAACAGCAGCAACACTCATGGTTCAAGCCTCCATCTCATGATCAAACGTCCTTAACCAAAAACCCATGCCAGACAAGAACACCTTGATTTGCCTCTTTATTTGCGGGCAGATGGAACAAAATCTCAAAACTCAGGGACATGGGTTCTGTTTGTAACGGCCTCAATTACCTGGCTCATGAGGAAATCACCCAAAAAAAACTATGGTTTAATATATACAGCTGGCTCTCAAAACGTGTAATTCCCATATTTACTGTTGCGGTCGGTTTTCCAAATTAGCAAATTTGTTGAAACAGATCAAGTTGGGGATTTGGTTTCTCATTCTCCTAAGAAAATTTTATGTATAAATTTGTAATCAATCTCATGAGAAAGGGGAGAGAGAAAGAAATGTTATGTTGTACGATTTGATCCAGACTCTGTTGTAATTATTTAATTCTAATAATACATGCTAGCAGTGTCTTAATTCTAGAGTTGTATACTTTCATTGTGGAGATCCATCTCTGCACAGCGGAGGAAGGGCCCTCTTCCTTGAGAAGATACTTGTAGTGTTGATTGTAAGTGTTTTATTATGTAGATTTGCTTATTATTTAGTTCATGCTTTCATTCATTATATTTAGCATAATTGTATGCTTTCATTCATTGGATTTGTCATAGTTGTTTTCCTGTTGATTCGTTGGATAGATCGTTGGCCAACATAACACTTCTTTTAGATTCATGCAATTAGATTTTGCTTCATAAAAATTGATTTTGTTTGAAATGTGATTAAATTTATAGTTTGGTTTCATAAATATGTTTTAGGTTTAATTTATTTTCAAGAAGGTGTGATCTAGTTTACAAATATTTTTGATTGCATACCAATAGATAACAATGTCAGGTAGAAATTGTGCTTGCATAGATATTGCACGATAGCTTTGAAATAAAAGACTTCCTCGGGTTGACAATTTATGTTTTGGTAGTTTCTGTTGTTTAATTAATTAGACAATTAATCCTCCCAACAAGCGACGCCCTCACAAACAATAGGAGAAGCTTCAAGGAGGCCTAAAAGTGCAGCAATAATCTCACATGAAGCAAAGGTAGCCTCAAAGAATAGTAGAGAAGCAGCGGTAGTATAAACTAGTAGGACAGCAGCCCTGGAAGACAGTGAAACCCTCAACCAGCAGCAATAACTTGCCTCCTAATAGCATAGGAATCCTCACATAGGTGGAGGCACACTCCCTAATGGCAATAGAACCCCGAACATCATCAAAATAAGAGCAGTGGAACCCTAAACAAATCGAATCAGAACTCATATCCTTCACAAGATTATCTCATGAGATCTAGATATCTATTTATAACTTTGAAAGGCTTCCAGAAGGTTTTCCCTTATAAAACTTTATTGACTTTAGGGTTACCATAAAGTTAGGACAAGACGTCACATAAATAATGAGGGTTACCAAAAACAAATAAATCATAAAAAGGGTTAAGGTACCACACAACGAGGGAGAGGTCAACACAAGTCCAAATCAAACATAAGGTTAGCCACAAGCCAACAAGAGGTGATACAACAAAGTGGGAAAACAACCCTTCTACCCACAAGACCAAAGGTGTACCAACAAGGTGGGAAGAAAACCCTTTTACCCACAAGGAGAAGCAACTAAACTTTTATATTTCTCTCTCAATATATGTGGTCCACAAGTGTTCCATACAGTAACTAGAAGTTTTGTCATCACCATATAAGGAAGGTTCAAACTAGATGATGCAATCCTCTGGTCCTCCTTAATCCTGATAAAGGTTAAGTGTTAATGACATCATCAATGGGTGGTTAGTCTCTTGAAGAAACAACCTAGCTCAATCATTTAGGAGAGGAGGGAAGCACGCATCATCATCTTGGTTAATTGACCAAGGTCCACCTAGTTAACTAACCAGGACTACACCTGCAGGATCTACTTGGTCGTAGACCAAGAGTATGCTTGGTCCCAAACCATGATGTCTATGTCTCTACCTATAGGATCTGCTTGGTTCTTACGACCAATAATTGGTTGGTCCCTAACCAGAATTCCCTAGAGACAGATAGGGGCCCTAACCACATGCTAGGAACTTTTCCATGGCTCTAACATGCTTGGTTTCATACCAAGAACCCCAGTCAATTTTTGGGGGCCCTAGGGTACCTTCTATGGACTTACTCTACTTAGTTAACTGACCAAGAACCCTAGTTAACTGACTAGGGTTCCATCCTCCCAGAGAACGGATCTCGCAGTTGTATTTTCTTTAACACCCAGATCGAGTTACTTGACCACATAAATCAATTAATTTGATGAAAGAATCCTTTACAATTTTATGATAGTTAATTTAAGGATGTCATCAATGCAACTGATTTCTTATCTAATAAATGATCCCCATTCCCAGTTCTGCAAGGTGACTTGAAATACTTTGTCACAATGAAACTTAAATCCACGTCTTTATTTCCCCAAGACAATAATTGTATCAACTATATTCCTCTTTGAATCATTAAACGATTAGGGTGCATGAGTCAAACTAAAATCTCATGTCCCATCAATCCTCTCTAGAACACTCTGTTGGTCATGTACAACTTGTCGATGTGCTTGTGGCAATGAATGTGCCAGTTGGGCATGGGCATCAATAGAGAAGTCGACGATGATTTTCCCATGGCAATGAATGTGCCAGTTTTACCTTTTTTTTCCAAAAAAAGATTTCCAATTTTCATCTAAGTTGATTCACCCAAATTCCATAGGATTAAAAAAATCACTTTAAAAATCGCCAAAATTGTCTAGAAACCATATAAAACCCTTAGAAATTTGAATATTTTTAGAAAATATATCCCAACGTTTATGGTTATAAATTTATGAATTAGTAAGATTTTCCAAGGTTTCTACACTTTTTAGATCCTTAAATTTTTCCATGACGGAAAATGACAAGTGGAAGTGACCTTGGCACGGTTTTGGCCAATATTGAGCAACGAGTGTCCTTTTTTATGGATGACATTGAAAAGCGTGAGTTCGTTGAGTTGGATTACCAATACAAGCTATCATGTTTGCATCTACCATAGGGTGTACAACCAATATGGTGCATGTTGATGCATCAGATCACGTTTTCTAGGAACTTGCATCGACTGAGGGCAGTGGTGTAGTCCCACCCACCACCAATAGTACAAAGACCAACAATACATACTCTATAGGTTGCAGTTCCTCTGATGATGATACGACCACCACCTCCTCTATAAGGAGGTGCTCCTTAATGTATGGGCCGATTATCCCCATGATGTCTGTGTGTATGGCCCACATTTTGTATATGTGTTGATACGGCGTATGGGAGGCGAGTTTTTGATATACCCCCATAAAGTGATTTTTAGATGTGACCTATGAGGCACTTAATGTTATAAATATGCCTCATTTTGTGGTTTTCTCAATGTATTTGTTTGAAAATGTGTGATGATGTGTACTTATATTTTTAATTTATGTATGGGTGATGATCATGACATAAATGTATGGTAAAAAAATGCAGCTTTATTTTATTTGTTTGATCAGATGTATTGTCAATGTACTAAATGCCAATATAATATCTCATTAGCAATATGATATACAAGTGCGTTAGCACTTATAGGGACATGAATGAATGTGATTACTTCAAACTAGTGGATGAGAAGATACGCTCGGAGAAACTTGTGTAAGAGAAATTGATTACGTACATGAAAGACATTAAATTGTGCAATGACAAGATGAGAATCGAGATGGCTATGGAGATGTCATATACGTAATGAAAAAACATAGACAAATAATCCATTTAATTCATTGTGCTCATCTTGGTTATTAGTGGAAGGATTGAGGCCTACACCACCTATGTGGTGAAGCGTGTCCTTCGGGGTGTAAATGGCCCAAGTGATAGATGTGAGATTCTTTGACCAGCGAATCGCATCACCGTTGAAGCCGAAATAACAATTTGTAATTCAATTCATCTACACATGAAATAACAACAATAATTCATGGTGTTTAAATTGAGATAAAGAGAAACTAAAAAGTGACTAAAAACATGTGATCTACACTGCATTAGTGAAAGTGACAATGTAGTCTGTGAGTGGCATTTCTTCCAATGGGTGATCATTTTGTACAAAAATTTAATGTGGCTAATGGTGTTGGAAACCAGTGTGACTTATCTACATATATGTTTTCCATTTTTGTGTGGTCATCTTGGTCTTGAGACTATGGAAATAATTTCTTCAAATACAACTTATTGACAGAATTGTCAAGAATTCCTCCTTTGAGAAAACCAAGTGCATAGACTCTTTTGGGGAGACATCATTTAATGTTGTAAGTACCTTTCCACAAGTGGGTGAACTTTCCAAGACCTATTTTAGTGTCCTTCTTGGCATTGAAAATGAGAACATAATCATCTCCATGAAAGGTGGGGGGACAAACACGGGATCATAAGGAGATTTAGAAAGTTGCTTATGCCTTGATTTTGTTATAACAAAGTGCAATGTTCTTTTTCAAGGTCTTCCAAAGTGAGCAATTGATGCTTTAGTGTCGATATATCATGCAGTAATTCAACTATAGTTTGCAAAGTACAAATTTCACACTCAATGGGTAGGAATTCCTTGGTGCTATGAATGAAGTGGAAAGGAGTGAATTTCATCACAATATTAATATATGTTTTATAATCCCATAATGTGGAAATTAGCATATGATGCTAACTGTTTTTGTTCTTATTTATCATCAGTTGGAGCGTGGTTTTAAGGACTTTATTTATAGCCTCAGCCTATATTCTGTTAGCTTGTAAATAGTAGGGGGTGGAAAACCCATGTGTGAATCCCAACAAGAATGACAATTTTTTGGAAATATCATTTTGGAAATGAGTTACGTTGTCTCAGACCAACTGTTTGAGTACACCTAATCATGTGATGGTGTGGTTAAATAATAATCTAGCAATGATGGTGCTAATGTTGTTGAAAGTAGGAATTTCCTTGGACCACTTGGGAAAGTGATGACGATGTACTAGTGGTATTGAGAATATGTGGGATAAAATTCCATTAAATATATCCCCCTCTTGCAGAAGGGACCAATAGTGATGAGTAGGTGCAATGGGTCTAAAGGGTTCTTGGTTTCATTGGAGAAAAATTGGAAATTTCCACACCATTTGATGGAATGAATATAATCATTGAAGAGTGAGGGACAAAAGTATTTGTCACATAAAAAAAATTGGGAGGTTGATAATACTTATAATATGTCGCCACATGTTCCATTGCGGTAATCATAAGGAATTACCAAACCCAAAATGTATCCTAAATAATAATAAAGGTAGAGAGAGATAGGAAAAAATGAGAGAGAAAAAGAGAATATACATTATTTTTGCTAGAACTTTTGATCCCGAAGTCATATTGGGGAAATCTTGGTATTGTTGAGGGCTTCAACTTTTTTTAGCGTCATGGAATTACGCACGGTTTGGACGGGGCATGCGGTTTTGTAAATACGGGCATGAGGAATCTCGAAAAGCATATTTTCAAAGATGCTTTATGAAAAGAATATTTGATCAGATGCTTTAAAATATTATTTTCATAAAAATATGCTTTAAAATATGTTTTTCATAAAGCATATTTGAAAATATGCTTTCGAGATTCCTCATGCCCAGATTTACAAAAACGCACGCCTTGACGAAATCATGAGGAATCTCACAAAGCTCAAAATACGAAAGTTGTATCCCTTGACGCAAAATTTCGAACGGTACCAAGAGAGACCCAATTTGACTTCGGGATCAAATTTATCGCAAAAATACCGTAATATTCTATTTTTATCTCTCATGTTTTCCTATCTATCTCTACCTTTTTCTTATTTAGGATAAATTGTAGAAGAGGCTAATTCCTTATGATCGTTAAGGACTTGCTTGGCCTCATCATGAGATAAGCACCATTGTAAAATGGTGTAAGATGTGTGTCAATAAAGAGCATCTCCAATTAGGAGGTAAAAAGGGGTTTTGATGACGAATGTGGCAATGATCGTCACATGAGAGATGGGAAGAAAATTTATGTGTGTGAAGATAATGAGGTATCTGTAGCATGGATCTTCAGTAATGAGTACAAACAAGTATTCATCTGGTAATTGATCATTGATAAGGGATCCCACTGCAATATTTGCGAGATCATTTATGAGCTCAGCAAGGTCTGGAGCCTTTTTTATTTTGGTTGTTACAACTCAAGATCAAAATTTTGAAGAATGATGATCCAATGAGTGAACTTAATGTTGATGAGACATCGATCTAGTATGTACTACATTGGGTTAGAGTCTACAATCATACTATTTTTACATCACAAGATGTAATGTAAAATATTTTTCACCGAGACGATTATAATCGACACTAACTTCTTATTGTGGATATAATTGAGTAGTGATCCTAACATTTCCTTTATAATGTAATAAATGACATGTTCACAATGATCCTCACCATTTTGAAATAAGATGCTAGCAACCAAAAAGGAGGATTCTAAAATATACAGTATGAAATCCTTTCCAAATTTTGGCATGGAAATTAGAGGAGCCAATGTGAGAACCTTTTTTAGTGCCTTGGAATACCTGTGTGCTTGGTCATCCAAATGAAAGGTGAATTATTTCCTAAGAATATGTAAGAATCCATGTGCTTGTGTATTTTTATACAAGACACTCTACAACTTCCTTTGAGTCTTTGGTGGGGGGATTTTGTGGATGGATTTGAATTTGAGGGATCAACAATGATCCTAATTTAATATACGATGAATTTCAATAGGTGTTATGTTGTGACATGGAATATTCATTTGAAATGGTTTAATCATGTATTATACCACCAACATTGTGAGAATATGATCTGCAACTCGACAAGGTGATCGACGTGTTTATTTGATTTACAAGCAAAGTTGTTAAACACATAGGACATGGCACACTAGAATTTCTATATGGTGTTCTTTAGTCCAATCAGCATGGTGTGATAGGAAAATTTTCCCCATGGTGTTATGAATGTTATTTTATATTTATCCCACTAGCGGATATGTATTTTCTTGCAACTGGAAAATCCATCCGTGAATGGAAAGGATTCATGACCGACATGCACATACTCTACCTGGTCGACGAAATGGGTACGGAAGTTATCTTTGGGACAAGATTGGTTGAAATTATATCTAAAACCTATACATACATGAAGTGTTATCTATTTTTTGTTTTTGTTGGTTGTGGATCCTGATCTTCCAGATATAGAGATGTTATTGATCAGTCCTATTATTCACTCATCCCAGCTGGGGGGTGCAGGGGGGCATCGTCTCCTTACGGGGGTTCAGGGGTGAATCCCCTGAAGGAAATTTTTGGGATGTGTGTTGGACAATATTTTTTCAGACCCATGGTATTGGGTGACCCATAGTATTTTCCCGTGGTATTTCCCATATAAAAGAAGAGCATTGTAATACAGGTGGGTATTGTATTGTAGCATTGCAAACAATCTCTGTGATTGTGTGAGAGATACTATGAGAGCGTGAAGAGGAACTACAGCGGGGTTGCTGCAGGTTGTATCCCTTCATATTGTTGGAAGGTATAATATAAAGGATTGGAAATTACTATGTGGACGTAGCCCATATTGGGTGGACCACGTTATATCTGTGTCTCTCTTGTAATGTATTTAATGTGTTTTGCATCTTGTTTATTTATTTAACTGTATAACTGTTATTGCTCAGCGGACCTGTTTTTATAACAGTTTACTGGGATGGGGTTTTATACCCATGATGTGTAGGTGTTGTTTGAATTATTGAACCATTGATATACATGAAATGAGAGAAATTGAAAGGTATAATTATGCAGCGGAATAGTAAGAACAATGTACAATGAAAAATACAAATTTCAGATAAAACTGATAAGAATTGATCAGTAAATTACAACATTAATCTTCATTAAATCCAGTAGTATAAAATGGTGTTACAATAATTAGTATTTGAATCATGTGGATAAGATTAGAATCTACCAACTAAACCTGAATGGTTGGCTAACTAGGAGTGTCAAAATCATTGCACGAGAGCCACTAGTCTAACTCATGATAACTAAATCAGTATGACAATCAATTAAACTAGTTAAACTAGTTAAACCAGTTAAACTAGCAAGGTAGGTGGAAAAAGGCGCCACTTCCCCATGTATCCATGCATAACTGGCACTATATTGTCTAAATGTGATCTAACTGAATGTAACTGAAGAAAGACTCAGCATAAATGGTTGCCTACGACAACCAACTAATGGAGGTTGTTGGTGGCACTCACAATGGCTCCTAAAATGTAGTGCATGGTCTCAGAGGCACTTAAACTCATGTATGAACATGCAGTAAGTGGAAGTTAACCTATATATGTGTTCCCAATACTCCAGTACAGTAAATATGTCTTCCTATGCTATAAAAAATTATAATTAGACTATAAATGGATAAGGGAGGATTATAATAATCCTAACACAACCCCCCCCCCCNTAAAATGGGGAAAACCTCATGGGAAAAACCCCCCTCAAAAAATAATCAAGAACAGGAAATACAAGCTATTCTTAGGAGAAAAATATTCCTCTTTTGGAAATAACTTGCAAAAACTTTGTTGCAATTTGCAGCACTATGTAGTAGCATGGTTCTTCTGTGCAGAAACATCCTGGGACCGTGCATGTGAACCTCTCCAAACTAAATTATTATGTCTGGAGGAATTTTCCTCTTTCTAAGAAGAAGAATATGCTCAACTGAATCAGGAACATAAATAGTTGCAAGATGAAAAGTGGACCCATGTAGAGCAACTGAGATCAACTGAAGAGAGAGAAAAAGTTCTTGATAATTTGAACCATGTGAGGAAATACCAAGAAACTAATATATTGCATCCTTTAACATCAAACTATGAAAGGTAAAATTGGCTCCAAATGTTAGGAGAAAGTGTCCAGGTGAATTCAGAATGTCTCCATCTTTACTAGTTCTGTGAGGAGATGAGCATGTGATCAAGTAGGAAGGTAGAGAATCCCTGGGGATGTGGAGAGAGAATTATTGAGCTCCATAATCTGATATAGATTTAAAAATAACCAACTATTCACAAAATATAATATCAGCAAACTCATGAGAGAAAAATGACATCAAATTCCCAACAACAATTTTGAAAGAGACTTGTGGTACTTGATTTTTCACACCAAAATCAATGAGAAAAACTACAAGCATGACTGGAGGCTCTTGAAACTTAAAAATCGAACCAAATAAGGTCATATCATATCCAAGAGTGTGGATCAAAGGTTCCAAGTCCCCCACCAAAATGGTAGATGCACACTTTTCTCCTTCTTCAACCAAATTCTGAGTATTGGTGCATGCAATCATGTAGGAATTTGCTAGAAGCTCTAGATCAAAGAGAGTGAATGGATCAATCCTAAAATATAATATTTCTTCCAAAAAATCCAAATTATTACTTTTATACACACCAGCAACAACATTAGATATAGAAAAATCAAATTCCTCTTCATTTTTTGAAACAATCACTGGCAAACTTTGCACATAATTTAAAATAAAATAACACTGGAGAATGTTTGAATAGAATGGAAGGAGAGTTTTTCTTCAATGAAATAGATTTGAATGTGTTATTCTGGATCATCTATATGAGAATATGAGATATCATATATCTCATAAACTTCTGGAGCAGCAGGAGAAGGATTCACTCCAAGCATAATTTCTTTAATTCGAATTGATTGTGTTGAAGATTTTGCTTCTTCTTCATCTTGAAAAACTTGCTTTACTGTAGGAGAGGGAAAATTAAGTACATTCTTGAACTCATCATGCTGGGTTTGAATAGAACCTGTACCAACAGATGGGATTTAGGAGTCACATCCTATATGAGTGCTAGGTACTCTTGATAGAGTGAGAGTGGTGAAGGATTCCTGGGAGGAAACCATGTGGTTGGATGCTCCAGAATCTATCAAGCAATCCTTCGATGAAGTGAGGCCTACTTTCAAATAAATGCACCTCTCATATTCTTCAGTCTCCTCTCCAGCATCAGAAATTTCTACACCTTATGGAAGGGAAATAATTTTTTGTTCAAGGAGTGTTGTCAATCGGTCAAGGGTCTTCTTCATGCATGGATTTCTAGATGAAAGCCTCTCATACAGTATGGAAACTTATTCTTATCTTTTATAGAACCTAAGGCTCCATAAGAATATCTCTGATGCTCCTTTACATTTGAATCAGTGGCTTTGGGACCCTTCCCCTTGTGCTTCCATCTGGCTTACACATTGTTTGAGTCTGACATCAAGAGAGATTGATTCTTGGAGGATTGAAACACTCCCATTTGAACCAATTTATCATGCCCCTATATTAAGGACTTGGAAAAATCATCTAGAGAAGGAATCTTCCAATTGTGGATGGAAGCTCTTCCAAAATGGAATGTGGAGATAAAGACAGAGTTTTCTGAGCCAAGCTTTCTTCATACTGATATAACCAGTTGCTCATCTTTCCTCTCTATTCCTCATTGTTTAAATTGCAGTGCTAGTGACTTGAATTTTGTGAAAAAACTATTGAATAGTTTCAAAACTCCTGGGTTTCAATGCAATGATCTCATTCTCCAATATGTTCCCTCGAATCTCATCTTGTTTTCCAAATAAATATTCAATATTATCCCAAGCTTCCTTCGGAGTCTCTAGTCCCTCAAGGTGAAACAAAAGATATTAGGAGATATGAGTGCATAGGAAGCCAAAGGCTTCATCCAACCGATTCAAGAACTTGTTTTTCTCAACAAGGTGATGGGGCTCTGTCTCTCTACCCGTTGTCATCCTAAACAGGCCAATATTGCACAAGGAGACCTGCATATCTTCCCTCCAATCAACATAGTTTAAGGGTGTAAGGATATGGGGTACAAGAGCTGAAAGATCCATCAATATGTTAGTCGATTAGTCAATTTATCAACAAGATACATAGGTACCTACAAGTAACACTGCAAAAACCACAATCAATTCACAATCATGTTAGTTCCAAGCCTTCCACCTAGACATGTACACTTTCTTAGGGTTCGTCACAGATGGAGAGACTTCTCTAGATGAATCTAGAGTTAGGAAGGCACAAATTATAGGAATTATGTGGAAACCCAACAGGTTCTGGTGTACAATGGAGGTTGGACGGAATTGCTTCTAGCCTGAACAAGAATCTGATACCATGTTTGAATTATTGAACAATTGATCTATAGGAAATGAGATAAATTGAAAGGTATAATTGTGCAGTGGAATAGTAAGAATAATGTACACTAAACAAGACAAATTTGAGAGAAAACTGATAAGAATTGATCAGTAAATTGCAACATTAATCTTCATTAATTCCAGCAGTATACAATGGTGTTACAATAAGTAGTATTTGAATAATGTGGATAAGATTCGAATCTACCAACTAAACCTGGATGACTGTCTAACTAGGAGTGTCTAAATCACTGCATGGGAGACACTAGTCTAACTCACGATAACTAAATCAATTCGACAATCAGTTAAACTGACAAGGTAGGTGGAAAAAGGTGCCACTTCCCCATGCATCCATGCATAACTGGTGCTAGATTGACTGAATGTGATCTAACTAAATGTAACTGAAGAAAGACTTAGCATAACTGGTTACCTACCACAACCAACTGATGGAGGTTTTTGGTGGCACTCATAGTGGATCCTAAAATGTAGGGAATGATCTCAGAGGCACTTAAACTCATGCATGAACATGCATTAAGTGGCAGTTAACCTCTACATGTGTTCTCCATACTCCAGTACAAAAAATATGTCTCCATGTGCTAGAAAAAATTATCAATAGACTATAAATAGACAAGGGAGGATTATAATAATCCTAACTTGTGGTGGGGTAAATGAGCACTGCTTGGTGAAGCTTCTCATTTTTTGTTCGATATTAATTGTTTTGGAAGGGTGAATAGGTCATTGTTTATGTCATACTAGAAAAGTATCAATCCATTTTTTGATATGATGTTCAACAATGGTAGGATTGATCCCTGGCTCTCTGAGTACAACCAAGTGAAAATATATCAAAATTATTGGAATAATTCTTTGTAAGAACTAACCTCTTGTTAAGAGAAAGAGGCACCAAGTGAGATGTTTTTTATGACACTAGCAGTTGGATAAATTTCCACATTGATAGTGGGGGTAAGGTTATCCATGTTTCCTTCTTCAAAATAATAATGGGTAGGAATGGGATTTTTAAACCAAATGGCAAGGTTAGGAGGAATAAAATATTTTGTTTCAATAGTGTATTGTTGAGCTATCTAGGCATGTTCAAACACATTCTAAGGTAAAATAGAAGACCAACAATATATTTCATTCCAAGGTCCCTCAAAGGTGGTCATGGTTTCTAAAATATCCTCGTCTAAATGGAAAAGGTGATCAAGGAATTTATTTAGATCGTTGGGTCCAAAATAAATAGTACTGGGGGTAGGGGTACTTGTGGGGACAATCTCCGATATGTATAGGACATTTATCATGTGATATGAACCCATGGATTCTGTTGTAATAGAAGTATGTATAGGTGATACACCAAAATCACCTTATGATGATGATGATTGGTAATCATTAGGTGTAGAAAGGACTGAAAATTACATGTAAAGGTTTTCAACAAGGTTAGTCATATCATGCATAGGGGGTAATATCTACTACTAGGGAAATTCTAGTGAATTTTACAAAGTGGTTTTTGTCGAGTAACCTCATCCACTAAATGCATGCGACTCATTTTTCACACAAAATGGGGCATTGGAACAAGAAATGAGGCAACAATCCACATGACCAACATGAGCGAGTAGGGTGTTATTGTATTAATGTATGGACAGAGTTATGGGTACATATGGTTTGAGTAGGTGGAATCATGCCAATGTTTGAAAGAATCATATGAAAATGGTGTCCACATGAAGAACACATAGGAGGAGTAATTTTTTCCTCTAAAGTAGATATAAAATTGATGGTAGCATATTTGAGGGAAACTGTTTGTGAGCCAACAATGGGGGAATGTGTCAAACAAATCATATTGAGGGAATCTAGAAATCGAGGGAGTTCGGGACAATAATGAGTATAATGGCCAAAATAAGAACATATCGTGCATGAATGACTAGCACATAATTCTTTTTTATTTGGTTTGGAGGTGGTTGCTTGAGTAGCTAGTACACCCCTTGTTGAAGAGGTTTTTGCATGAGTAGTGCTTGCAGGTGTATTAAGAAGGTTCCTTATCTAAATTAAGGTTTGGAAAAGGATGGATTCATTTCATGTTGTATCACATTGAAAAAATGATGGGGAAAATATTGGATTAAAGGATTTAATAGGAGAAGTTATAGCTTTTGTCTTTGGCAGTTTGGTGCCCCCATTTTCAGAACTACTTGTGGTGGGTTGTGATGTTGTCAGTAGTGCTACTTTCCATGGAATATATGAAGATGGTGTGTTTCTAAGAGTGATTGGCGTGAAATTAAAATGGTCATATGTTTTTAGTCAACTTTATGGGTATGACAAAGTTAAATACCAAATGGGTATCCCCAAAGTGAGGATTGGAAAGGTGATTCTAGCCATGACTATTGTTCCTTGTATGCCTGAGGGGAAAAAAATAAAATGGACTTGGATGATTGGTTACACTAAAGTAGGAGGGAGAATGACTCATTCAGGTTGGATCCTATTTTGGGTGAATACATAGAGGTAGAGGAAAATAATGTGTTGATGAGAAGAGGGTGTTAGAAAACAGGATCGTAGAGAAATGACAATAAACAAGATGAAAATATAAAACACATTAACGCATTACAAGAGAGACGCCAATATAATGTGGTTCACACAATATGGGATACGTCCACATAGAAATTTTCAGTCCTTTTATTATTAAATTGTCCAGCAAAAATAAAGGGATACAACTTGCAACACACCCGCTACACTTCCTCTTCACTCTCTCACAACCTCTCTCACATAATCACAGAGATCATTTTTACAATGATTTCCTTTTATAGGGGAAGTACCATGGGAAAATACCACGGGTCACCCAATACCATGGTCCTATAAACTATTGGCAAACAAACATACCAAAAAAACTCTTTTGAGGACTTCACCCCCGAACCCCAACTGGCCCCTCCACCCCCTACTAGGACAAGTGTAAAGTAAAACTCAGGTACAAACAGAGCTGAACAATAACCTCTTTAAATCAAGAATATCAAAATCCACAACCAATAGAGGGTACACATGAGAACATTCATTTAGATTGGGATAACCAGTGGAGGGAAAACATATTACCCCGACAATACTGATTCTTTGTAGATGTCAAGGAAGATATATGTGAATGATGGAAGTTTTTATGATCCTACCATGGGAAGAATGTTATTAGGATTGATATTATGAATAGGATTGTAGTAGGTAAGTTGGTCAAGGGTGGCCACTTTCTCATTGTGGGGGTACATCTTGGTGTAGAATATTAATGAACCTATCACCTTCATGGTGTACATATAACTATGGCCTTATACTATGTTGTAATTGAGTAGTAGATCGACTACTTTGGCATCAAGAAGTCCCATTTTTTCTCCTAATTCAATGGGGACATTTTGGTACAATACTTGTGGTTTCGATGACCGATCATCATAAGCACAGAGAGTGATGGTTGATGGTACTAAGTTGGGTGATCCAAGATGTTTTCAAATGTTGGTTGATATCATACAAGATGGTGATCCTTCAATAATGATGAATTGTTGAATGATAATATTCTTGATTGTGATAGGAATCTAGAAAGAAACAGACAAGGGAAAATGAGGCTCTATAACATACAAAATATATATATATAAATTAAGTATTAATAAAAAATATTAATATTAATATTAAATAGTTATTATTTGTTAAGGGATGCATCCTTTCATGGATGGTCTCCATATGTTCCCTAGGCTTTATATATATTTGGCACACATTTCATTGTAAAGCATTGTATTCATATTATCAATATATTTTCTTTTATCCATTATGGATTATATTTTCTTGTCCTATTCTTACATATAGTTCTTGTCTGAACTGTACTAGTATCAGAACCCTTTTTTGGGGAATATCACTTATTATGGTTGGTGTCCATACATTTGTCAGAGTTTCTCTAGATCCTAGTCTTTGACCCAAAAAATGTCCCTTGTCCATTTGCTCAGCTACAAAGAAAGATCGTACCAAAAAAAAGGAAATTGACTCTCACCAGTCACACCCCATGCCACTCCCCTCTCTCACATCTCCTCCACTCCTTATCCTCATGCTCCCTTACCCTATCATCTCCAATCCATCACTCCCTCTCTCCGTTTCACCTCCTTTTACTACAACATTCCCTGCACTATCCAAAATCTTGTTGGGACCTCCAGTCCAACATCTATGCTACACCACCCCCACTCCCACGTTTCATGCATCATTGCCACTCTTTCACCCTTCTTTTCCTCCACCATTTCCACTCCTTTAGGATTAGTTTCCACTCCATCAAACCCACTACAACATTCTCCCCACACCATTATCTCTCCCTCGATGCACTCCCTACTAACACTCCCAACTCATCTCCATTTTTTCTGCAATACTCCACTTTCTCATCATTAACCTTTTTTACTCCCCTACCAGTCCACTCGATGTTACACCGTATCCATGTGTAATGATCTAGCCCATATCTCGGTTAATCTATCCTGTATCCGGGTAAAGGAGGAACATATTCCATCTTCAAAATAATAATGTATAAAAATATAATAATTAAATGGATGATTATTACAATGGATATTGTCGCCATAAATATGGCTTGGTCATCAAATTTTGAAGAGACATTTCTCTTCATAACTATATTTAATGATTAATTACTATTACGAATGGCTATAACCTAATTATTTACTATTTTATTGTTGTAACATTTCCTTCCCCTTAGGAAATATTTTTCCTCAAAGATTAGATTATTGATGTCATCTTTTCATTCGCGTTTTGTGTTGAAACAATGTCATTACTTCCTTTATGTCTTTTTTAGAACTTGTATTAGGTATGTGCTTGGTCTTTATGCAATAGTTTGTCATTTTCCTTTCATTTGTAACATGAATTTGTACTCCATTATGTTTATTATTGTTGTCCCATTTCCCATGTACATGAATATGAGGAATATTTTTGTGACTGGCCATATCAAGATTTGTTTTAGAAATCACTTGTCCCACGATACTTATGATGTCATCACGCAATGTTTCCCTTTTATTATCCTTACAAGTTATCTCAAGAAGTGATGTCTCTTGACGCTTCTCACACTCGTAGTCTCCAGATAGTGTTACATTTAGTTTTATCTAGTGTGGTAGAACAGGTAAGGTAGAATATGAATCTATGATATCTGATTTCTTTGACTTGGATTCCTTTGCATACTGTAGGATCCATATTTTGTCATTATACGGATCGTCCTTATTGTCAATGACACTGCCTTGACTCTTATTATGATCTTGGTCGAGCTCATTTTTATCAAATATACTATTGGTATTTTGGTCATCCCTAAGATATTTTGTCTCCTTGTCTTTTTTATTGTCTTGATCGATTTTGTTACTCTCATTTTTGTTGACATAGTGGTCCAACATATCTGAGTTACTGATATGGTTTGTATTAGACCTTATTTTTTGTAACATTTTCATTATTGTACTCTGGTTATGTGTCATGATGCTCAAGTTTTGTGCCATGGTTCATATGTTCTTTGTCATTGCACTCATCTTGTCATTTAACTATTTTTATCTCTAGTTCATGATGTCTAGTTTGTCATCAAGTTTTCTTTCTAGTACTAGAACAACTTCTTCTTTGATTTCTTTCTTAAGTTCCTTGTTATTTTACGTTTCTTCCTTCAATTTTTTTGGTTGGCAATGAGGGCCTTGATGTCTTTCTCCAATTTCTTTATTTGGTATTTTATATCAGCCATGGTCTTGGTCCTTGTATGTGGAGGTGTGTACTTGGATGTTATTTTGGCTTATGGAGTGAACGGGAAAAATAAATAAATAACATATATAATAAAAATTTATTATATTATATATTTTATTTTTTTATTTATTGAAAAGTTGGGTAATAAAATTTTAATAAAATAAATATTATTATATTATTATATATAATATTTATTTTTTTATTAAAATTTGTTTTGGTGTAATATTAGGTTTTACGTTGATAAGTGGATAAGGCAGACGGCGGCAGGAGTAGGCAAGAAACGGTGGGATGAAGGGCATGCTGGCGCGCAAGAGTGGAGTAGGAACTGGAGGCTGGGGTGGAAGCTGGAGCAAACAGGGAGCAGGCGTGGAGGAGGAGGGGCTGGATTGAGCTCAGAGGAAGGGGAGAAGTTGCAGGTGGGAGCGCAGGAAGTTGGACGTTGAGGAAGAGGAAACGTGGAACAGTATGCAGGCAAAGGTTGAGTGCAGGAGGAGGTGATGTGCAGATAGATGAAGGAAAATAGTGGAGTGGGGAGAACTGTTGGTTAGCCCAGTAATGAGGTGGGTGCAGGGGCGTTTGCAACTGGCTTTCACGTGAATTGGAGGGATAGATGCACAGTGGAAATGGAGCAGCGGGCAAAGGGGAGCAGTGAACAATTGGGAAGGCTAGTGGTGGTGGGTGGAAGGGAGAAGGGATCTACACGGTAGAGTGTATTCGTGCATAGGGTACTGAGAGGTCACTGAAAATCAATAAGGAATAGGTGAGTGGATGTGAGAGATAAGAGAGATTGGAAGTCGAATGGGTGAAGGAAGGAAGGAGAAGGCATGATGCAAGTGGAGGTGGGAAGTGTAGAGGAGAGAAATGTGATGAGAGGCAAAGCATGTTAGCAGGAAAAGTGGGTTGTCTACACATGTTGGTTGGAGACACGAATGGGAGGATTGGGTGAATAAAGGATGTGAGTGTTCCATGGGAAATATGAAGGGATGTGAGAGTGGATGTAGTGAGGAAATTCCTGATGGAGTGAGGAAATTCAGAGTGAAGCATGAGGGAGTGATAGGTGGTGAAATGGAGCAGCAAAATAATGAGGATCTGAATCCGAGCTCTGAGGGGAGGAGAGAAATATTTGATACCAATGTTACACTGTATCTAGGTGTAATGATCTAACCTGTAATCAGGTTAATCTATCCCATATCCGAGTTAAGGAGGAAGATGTTCCATCTTCAGAATAATAATGTATAAAAATATAATAATTGAATGGATGATGATTACAATGGATATGGCCACCATAAATATAGATTTTCCATCAAATGTTGAAGAAAGATTTCTATTCATAACTATATTTAATAATTAATTACTATTACTAATGGTTATAACCTAATTATTTACTATTTTATTGTTGTAACACTCGCTCCCTTCTCTTGCACATACATTCGCTCCTTCTTCATCCCTCACACTCCACACTCTAGACTCCTCACTTCCCCACTTGTCCTACTCCTTCCTCCTTTCTCTACACCACATACTACATACCCACCTACTCTCCACTTTCACCACGCTGACTCCTCCATGGAGATCTATTCCTTCCCTCTTATCGTGCTCATCCCATTCCATTTCCCTCACTACCATTATGCTCCATATTCCTCACCAGGATGTGCTTGAGCAACTCCCTACACATCATTCCTCATCCCTTGATATGTGCCCTCATATCCAACCATGCCATCCCTACTCCCTCCCTTACTCCTCAATCCCATCACCTAGAGTTTAAAACTATTTAAAAAATCACCCAATTCAAAAACTTAATAAAGATTATAATAATATTATTATTATTTATATTTATCATTGTAATCTTTTAAATCTATACAAATAATTATTAAAACTATACAATAATAAATTATTATTTTTATAATAATAGTATTTATTATTATTATTATTATTATTGTTATTAGTTAATTTTATAAAAGTTCAATTATTTTTCTCATTTAAAAAAGGAGAAAAGAAAAAGAAAAAGGAAGATTAAGTTCTTGCATAAGGACCACATTAGGGTTCTTTGCATTTTTTTTGTGTCCATTAAAAAGATAAAATAGAGAATATAAATTGAAGTCCCAAGCCATGGAGTCTATATTGCAATTACAAATAAGAAAATTAGAAGATGAACTAGTGAATTATCAAAAGGACGCTAAAAAATAACAAATTGTGATTGAATTACACCAAATTCAAATGGATTTCAAAGAAAATGTTGTTTCTAACCAAAAAATATTATTGAAGATTTGCTCACACAAATTAAGGAATTAAAGGATGAAAATCAACTCAATAAAGAATTAGAAAATGAATATATCAAGAGGGAAATTGATAGGAATATAGTAGAAGGAGAAATAACGCATTTGAAAAAACTTCTTATTAACAAAGATAAAGCAATTATGAAATCCCCAAAAAAACTAGAATGCCAAGATTCAGAGTTGTACCAACTTCAACAACAAATTAAAGATGAGCAACAAAACAATGACCTTAAAAATGTTCACAAATTAGAGACTGAAAAGATAAATAAAAAGATATTGAACAATAATGATGAGATCTTTTGGTTGAGAAACCATAATAAAATTCTAGTCACAAAAAATGAGAATTTAAAAAATATTTGAAAGTTCGAACAAGATAATGAAGATATCGAAGGGAAATTATTAGAAAAGGAAGAACTGAATTGCCACCTTAGAAATCATAATGAATATCTAATGGAACGGTTTAAGAATTTAAATGATGGTGAGAAGTCGCAAGAAGAAACATTCAAGAAGATTAAGAATGTTAACAAGTTGTTGGAAAACAAGTTAGAGAAAATCCAAAAGGAGACATCAAAATCCTATGGAGAAAAAATCCAAGTTGTGGAAAAAGGAACAAACACAAATCAAATCCACATCACGGCTCAAAAACATGCCAATCTAGTTGAAGAACAACATATAAGGATGTTGGAGCACAAACGAAGGGAAATCCAAGCATACACACTGATAGAAGTTCATCAATTCACCAAACAACAAGGAGAGAATAAAATCATATATTGAAATTAAACCAAGAAGACACTACAAGCATGGTAAGGGAAAATAACATCATAAGCACCCCTTATCGACATCGAAATCATAAAAACAGATATTTAAACAATCAAAGTACCAATATTCCTTAGGTTGGGAACAACTAACAAAAAATATTGATACCATCGCAAATAAACCTCATGATAATAGTTCATTGTGGAAGTGCAATGTTCTGCAAAGAATTAAAGTAGGATGGACTGGTCTTTTTACGTTTTGAAAATTTTGTTCAGCACTCAGAGGTCCATATCTTCTCATATCATCAATTACAATAGAACCAAGAATTTTGTGATGTCGTTACAAGAAAAAGTAAGATGTAAAGCTTCTTCATTAATATGCTTTCAGAACAAAGCATTCCTGAAGAGGAAGGAAATTAACATACAAAATATATATAATGTTAAGTATTAATAAATATAAATAATAATAATAATAATAATAATAAATAGTTATTAATTGTTAAGGGATGCATCCTTTTATGGATGGTATCCATATGTGACCTAGGTTTTCTATATATTTGGCACACATTTCATTGTAAAAGCACCTTATTAATATTATGAATATATTTTATTTTATCCATTATGGATTACATTTTCTTGTCCTATTTGTAGGGATAGTTCGTGTGTGAACCTGGATGGTTCACAATAGACTCATTATTGTCTAAATTGAAATTCATAGGGCATGAATCAAATGAGTATATTGCACCTAATGTTGACAGTAATGCCTTTTTTGGGAAGGGAGAGACTGAAGAACTTCAAGTGTAGACATGGCAATGGGGGATTGTGCCAAGTCATCTACAATGTTTTCATTATGTGTTATCCTCATATGAAGATTATGGGAAGTGAGTTGTAGCGATGGTTTTGGGATCCTAGGGATATGATCACTACTAGGACATGGTATCTATAGAGACCCACTAGTAGTAGTAAGTGTATCCTTCCTCTTGGGGCTATCAGACACACCATATGCTTTGGTGCAAGCTTGAAGATGAACCTTTCAATGTTTTCATATATATAGATTGAAAAGAACCATCCACTACATGATGAGATTCTTTTTTATGAGACATGACCCCTTAATTGGCAAAGGGATGTTGGAACATTGCTTGTTTTTTTTTTTTGGGGGGGGGGGATTATTTCCTTAAAGAGGATTAGCGTCGAGGATCAGGATGAATCGCATCCACAAGTGGAATCAACGTGGAACATTGCTTATTTTGTTTAAATTAATATAGCATATCCAATCCAATGTCATGTAAAACCAATAGTTGGAAATAAGTGAGGAAAGTGGTGTTTATAGACTCAAATGTGAAAAGAGCATTGGATGATAGATTAACATACCATTTAGTTGTTGCCTTGAATCCTTGAAGACCACCTAGAAGTACTTAGGTATGCAATGGTTCTTTTGGTTTGGTGAGATGAGGTCTATGGTGCTGATAGGTGTTATAGCTGATTTTACCACTCCAGGTGAATCACACTTTGTATGGCCTTCCCCTGTCCCTCTACAGACTCCTTAGACCCCTTGAACCATTTTTTGTCATTTGATGTTTCCTTGACCATCCCTAAAAACATGTGAAAAATGATACACGTGACTTTTAAACCCTTAATCACATATATACGTGGGTTTGACCCCTAAAACCGCGTACATCGGGATGTGTGCATAATCCAAATACTTTTGGAGTTTTCCTTGACATGGATCCAACTCACTTGACTCCTGGCCTTCCCTATGCCTTGATATCGCTTGGATTTGACCTTTCATTACCCCTTTGAAAAGCTATATAAGGAACTCTATGGTACATTGAAGGCATATGAGAGAATTGAGAGCAAAGAAACTATAGTCCATTGTTGCCGGAACTTATGCTTGAGTCTGCATCCCTTTGTCCCTTGGAGCACTTTTGTGTTCTTCCCAAGCTTGCCTTTTGCTTGTGAGCTTGCTATCGAGAGATGGAGGATTGAGGTGGTGGAGGCCCAAGTGGGGGATTCAGTTTCTCCGATTCATAGACGTGCCGACAGAGGTTGTATCTATTGTAATCTCTGATTTTATATTAATAGAAATATCTTTTCTTGTCCAATAATGTGTGTTTGAATGAATATTTTATCCATGGATGTTTTCAAATGCTTATACATTCTTGATTATATATGCTAGAATAGATCTAAAACCAATATATATAGTATGCTTGTATTGTTTACTTGTTGTTGAGGAATTAATCTATCAATTCAAGCTGAAGTTGGAAAGCTCAACGGGGATCTACTTCAACCGTCCGGAATAAGGTATGAGGACTGATCCTTTAGTGTTAGATATTTAATTTCTATTGCATATTGGAAAGGATTGATTTCTGGAGTCAAGTTGTCTGTTGTGGTACCCCAAGCCATAGGAATTTCTCTTGGTAACAGAATTGGCGACTCCGCTGGGAAATTCCTAGTAGTTGTCCTTTGGGTGTTTTCTATCGACATTCAATGACTTTGAATTGCTCTTTCTCTCTTGTTTCTGTGTCGGGTCTGGGGGCATGTTTGCCTAGTAGTGTCTGATTGGTGTAAAGTTTGTCTCAGCTTGTCTGTTTGCCTTGATTTTTATGCACTTTTCTTCTTGTATGCGAGTTTTGAACTCACAGTTGCGTATACACGCGGTTTTCTCTGCTATTTCCGTGTATACACGCGGGTTTACTACGAATAGTCACATATGCCCTTAGTTTTACCTTTTAGAGGAATTTAAATGGTTGCTGGGTGAAGTTTGATGATTGCTGAGTCTCCTTTGATACTGCTTGAGTCTGTATACACCTCTGTTTCTGACCAGAGACGGTTTTTTTTAGGGTAAATTTCTTTTTTAAGAATGTTCTTGTCATTGCATTTTTGATTTTTTGTTTTGGGATTAGTGCATTAGATTTATTTTACCTTAGTGCTTTTCTTGAGTGCTGCTTGAGTGTGCTTGCAGAGTCTCGGGGTTGTAGAATCATTCTTTTGCTTTTTATATCTCATTTTATTTCAAAAAATCCAAAAATATTTGCTTATCATCATGCATTGCATTTTGCATTTTGCATAGTACTTGCACTAGATTTGCTTTGGAGTATTAGTCAGGATTTCATATAAGAAAGCTTGCATTTATCATTTGAAGAAAATTGTGCATTTCACGTAGTAGCATACCCTGTTTTCATGGACACAATGCATTTGCATTGATTGTTAGGTGTGCATTTTACTTCATGTTGTGTCATAACACCATTAGTTGCACAGCCATATCCCTCTTTTGAGTAATAAATCCAATTAAAATCAAAGCTTAATTAAAATGAACTACACTATTTTATTTGATAGGGTTCACCAACAAGATTAGGTTTTAGGGTCTTGGAATAGTTCATTGTGAGTAAATTCTCGAAGACCACTAAACAACAACATGTATGTGTCTGTCCAGGTGAGTGTGTGAAATCCTTGGTATAATCCTTGGTATGTGTCTGTCAGGATCCTCCTCTCAAAAGGGAGTTAAGCACGAGGCAGTGTGAGCGGTTATTGATTGGGATGACCCCTAGTCATAACTGAGTAGCACCGGAGATATTTCCAGGATTGTATTCATATCTGAAGTCTCTTTCGAGAGTTTTGGGCTTTGCTACCCTTCCCATACGATCAATCCCACCTAAGACTGTCTACCTGAGCATTGATTATATTGAGGTGACCTTAGTGGCCTTACCTAGGATATTGAGGGGGTACTTTACTGGGGTTATTCTGCAGGTGTCCCGACCAGGTTGGGGTCGGATAGCACAGTCGCTTTACGCGTAGAAGCTGAGGGCCACAATAATTATTTACATACCTCCTCTTGTTGTGTATGGGAGTCTCAAGCCTCTCCTAGGCGAGACATACCTGCTTCATTTGGGAGTTCACTTATCCTACCCTTGATTGCTTGCATTTGGCTTTAGATTTTATTCGTGATTGCTCTGTGCACGATAGCTTTCCTAGGGTTTGCGTAGATAGAGACTCTTTTCTATTTTTTGAGTCATTGTGGATTCGGGTGCGGCTCCTCGCTGTTCTCGTCGTTTAGCAAGACTTCCACCTTCAACATCTCCTCCTCCTTTGGGAAAGAGAAATAGACAGTCTCGGAAGACTACTTCGCACATTGATTCACACACCATGGGAGACCATATAGAAGGTATTCCTGAACCACCTTCTCCCATTCATGTGGAATATGGGGAGTTTACTCCTACCTATGATCCTTCACCCGACTTGACTGAGTTAGGTCCTATGATTTCTGAGATAGGAACCTTTCATGATAGACCTACTTACTCTAGGGTCGATTCCCCATTGACTCATTGCCGGTATGGAATGTCGGAGGATGACGAGACTCATTTTGAACCCGCCAGCACTAGTTATGGTAGTTATGGTATGTCTAGTTTTCCCACACATGATTTGGCATTTCATGTCGAATCTGAGTTCGAGCCTAACACTATGCTTGGGGGCACTCTCATTCCTTACCACGCGAAGAGGTTTGGAAGCACTCGTCACATTGCACCTTCCATCCCAGTGGTGGAAGTTACATCACATATTCCTCCTAGGTCTAGGGTTAGTGATCCTATTAGGATACCAGATCCGAGATGAGTGACTATAGGGAATAGTACGTACTTATTTACACAGATCCCTTCGTCCTCTGTCCCTAGTTCTTCGAATGTTCACCCTCCACCTCATTCACGTGGTCCTTCGGGCCGGAACATTGCTATGATTTATGTCCATAGTGCGGTTACTCGACTGGTTGTGTCTCGGCTTCATGCACTGCTCGTTGTTTTGGGAGGTCATGTTCATACTTCTAGGGGTCACATTCCTACTTCTGGAATGTATATTCCTACTTCCGGAGCGTATGTTCCTACTTACGGAGTGTCTCATGGGACATCTCATGCGATGACTTATGGACCCTACTATGGGACACAGTATGGACAGGGTTCTTCACCTTATGGGGGTGGGTATCAACAACCTACTTACTCCCCAAATTACAGCTTTCTAGCTCTGAATAGTCAAGGTACACCACACTATGGTGCTTCCATGCCACCCTATATGGTTCAAACAGGAGGAGGGCACTATGGCCAAGGCCATGGTGGTAATCAAACCTATGTGAATTAGAACTATCAGGGAGCTGTCCATCAAACTCATCATCCTAGGCTCCCTTTCCTCATAATGTTGAATCTTCCTGACTTATCGAGATTGACGAACAATCCTGTAGCTCATGACCCGGCTTGGGCGGCTGTCACTACTAAGCTTCCCTCGGACATACCCAAGTTCGAGGGCAAACCGGGAGAGGATCCAAGCGAACATGTTACTACCTTTCACCTATGGTGCTCTTCGAATTCCATACACCAGGACTCCATTCGTTTAAGTTTGTTTCAACGCACCCTCACAGGGTCTGCCGTGAAATGGTATATAGAGCTACCTAGGGGGGCATTCGCTTTGTTCGACAACCTAGCGATGACTTTTCTTAACCACTTCCAGCTACCAGTGCGTTATGACGTTGGTACTAAACTCTTGTCAACATTTCAGTAGGATAAAGCCACACATATCTCTGATCATATCCAAGAGTGGCGTAGACGGAAGAGGTTAATTAAAGCCTTTATACCGCCAGAAATCCTCCTCGAATGGTTCCTTAAGTCGTTATTTCCATATATAGCGAAGGATGTTTCGACATCCGAAGTGCAGAATGAGGAACAAGGGATTTTTAGGGCGTAGGAACTGGACTTGATCTATGCTCAATCCGGTTTGTTATATGAGATCATTCCCAATGCCCCGCGTTCTAGTTTCGACCCCAAAGTTAAACCTAGACCACATGCCAATGGCATTGTTGGTTGTGCAAGTGCTAAACCTACAGACTCAGTTGCAAAACAAGTTAGTAAATTGTCAATCAACCAATCTGCTTCGGGACAAGCCACGACTTCATCTCAACCCGCCCAAACGGTGAGTGTACTTTCAGTGCAATCGTCGAACCAGAAGGGTAACCAGCAACCCGGACAGAATAAGAAGAAGGGTAAGAATAATCGTAAGGGTGGGAATAGGAATGAGAATACTAATAATAATGACAAGAACACCCGTAACGCTGGGGGGACAAGCAAGCTAAACGTAAGGTTAAATTCCCTTGCAAGTTGTGTAAGGGTGATCACCTCACTTACTTGTGCCCTCGTATCGATGAAACCTCGATATTCTTGGCACAAGGCCCAGTTGTGCTAACTAACCATTTACCTCACAATCAAAATATGAACTCGAGGACCCATGATCAGTCTGGTGGTGACCAAGATCTGCCGGAGGGTAGTGGTCATGGTTGCATTAACATGGTACGTGCTGCGAAAGTTGTGACTCATGCGAAGGACTATGGTTCGTCACAACCCAGCCCAGGAAAGGAACCTGATCCACTAGGGTCTCCTTTGCGTATTGAGAAACCTGTGGATAAACTTGAAGTTGCGCCTCGCATTCCTAAGGGAGTCCTTAAGCATTCGGGGCACAATCCTAATGCCTGAGCCACCCAACACTATTCAGTTGTCGAGGATTTGGGCCACACTCCTTGTGCAATGTCTGCATTGGAAGTGCTTCAGAGTTGTCCTTCACAAAGGAAGGCTTTGCTTTCTTCCCTTGGTGTGAATGATGATGATTCTTCCTCCGTGATTAAATTTGAAACCACAGGACTTCAGCCTCTCTTTCCTTACTATGTGTCTCTTTTGATTCACGTAGAATGTCTTAACATGACCGTCAAGCGCAATGTGATTGACGAAGGCGTTGCCGCTTCTGTGATGTCTTTATCGTGTTGGAAGGGTTTAGGTTCCCCAAAGCTGTCTAAATCAGCGACCATGTTAACTGCGTTCGATGGGAGATCATTTAGGCCGCACGGTATCCTTCCTTCCCTTAAAGTCTGTTTGGGAGGGAAGACCATTGTGATAGAGGTCGAGATGGTTGATGCGCCCCTTGACTACAATCTCTTGCTGGGTATGAATTGGATGTACAGTATGCAAGCCGTTGCTTCTTCCCTATTTTGCGTTGTATGCTTTCCATTTAACGGGAAGAGAGTCACGATTAATCAAACGACATTCAAGAATCCGTCTGTTACCGCATCTTTGAGAGCTTCGATCCCGATCGTTGAACACTCTCAGCCGGCAACTGGGAGTGTGGGTGTAGGCATTTATCCATCCCTCATGGGAAGCTTTATTTGTCCTGCACCGATCCTTATGATAGGGTCTAGTTCCGATGAGGCTTCGACATCTATGATATCAGTGTCTTTTCGCACAAGTCATATGGAAGATCCTTGGATTCTTCCTACACCGAGTACTCTGAGTGATCCCATCGTGACGAACGTGTCATTTCCTGCAACTATGATAGCTTATCAATCTAATCTCAAGTGTGTTGCAGAGCCCGGTCCTTCCTCTTCGCAGACAAAGGAGGACGACCCTTATGTGCTGCCGACATGGGCAGTGCAGTCTTCTCACATGCATGACTTCCTTGATAATATTTTCCCTTTAGATGAAGTGATTATTGAGGCTATGTCGGGAGTTGATCCACCATGGGAGGAACTCCATCGTAGATCTTACTTTCTTCCCGAGCTTGACCGCTTAGAGCGTGAGGACTTTAGGGAAGTTGTTAGTGAGAGAGTTCGTAGTCCTATGGTTCCATTAAGCTCTCATAGTCCGATGGCTGATGGAAACATGGCAAACATATCTTCAACGATTCCTATCAATATCTCTCGCGATCCTGGTAGGACAGAGAATGTCTATATTGGGGTAGAATGTTCCCATGCTGAGTTCAAGAATACACCGAGCTATTTAAAGAATTATGTGATATCTTTGCTTGGTCTTACGATGAAATTCCAGGTATCGACCCTTGTATTATCGAACATGAGATTAAGACTTATCCCAATGCTAATCCTGTACGACAACGCTTGTGTGCGGTGAATCCTAGGAAAGCACCCGCGATTAAGGTAGAGATAGAAAAACTGTTGAAAGTCGGTTTTATCTATGTCGTTCCCTTGACGGAGTGGGTTTCAAACCCCATTTCGGTGGATGAGAAGCAGGGAGCAATCCGCATATGTACTGATTTTCGTGATTTGAATTGTGTCTGTCCTAAGGACAATTTCCCCACACCATTTATTGATCAGATTTTGGATGAGTGTGCAGGTAGCGAGTTTTTTTCCTTCATGGATGTCTTTTTCGGATATAATCAGATACAAATTAAACCTGAGGACCAACATAATACTGCATTTATTTGTCCTTGGGGAACGTTTGCATATCGGAAAATTCCTTTTGGCTTTAAGAACGTCGGAGCTACTTTTCAGCAGGCAATGACCTTTATCTTCCACGATCTCAAGTCAATTATCGAAGTATTTTTGGATGACCTTGCTGCTCATTCTCGTATGAGAATGCATCATTCCTATCACTTGAGATTGGTATTCGAAATATGTCGGCATTATTTGGTTAGGTTAAATCCTCATAAGTGCATCTTTTGTGTGAAGTCAGGTCACTTGTTAGGATTCATCATTTCTAAAGAGGGTATAAGAGTCGACCCTTTGAAGGTTGAGGCAATACTTCAGTTGTCTCCCCCGAAGAATATTCATCATCTTCAATGTTTGCAAGGCATGGCAAACTTATTACGGAGATTTGTTGTCAATTTTTCCAATTTGACTAGAGACTTCATGTGTCTGTTGAAGAAGGACACCAACTTTTGTTGGGATGAGCAAGCCCAGGAGTCCTTTGATGCACTCAAGCGAGCCCTGGCATCCGCCCTGTTGATTAGTCCCCCAGACTATAGCCGTGATTTTCTACTTTATGTGGCCGCGTCCATGGAGACAATTGGTATGGTTTTGGTTCAAGAGAATGAGGATCTCCAAGAGCATGTCATATACTATCTGAGCCGAAACCTTATTGACGCAGAGATTCATTATTCTCATGTTGAGAAGCTTGCTTTCGATACTGTACATGCGGTTCAATGGTTGAGACATTATATTCTCCTTCGCCAGACCTTGGTTGTAGCCCATGTCAATCCGTTTCAATTCGTCCTCACTCGAAGGATGATTGGGGGAAAATATAATAAATGGATTGTCATCTTGCAAGAATTCGATCTCAAATTTGTTTCGGCAAAATCGAAGAAATCGTTAATTTTTGCATAGCTTATATCATATTTCCCAAGCAAGGCTGAGGATTTGGTTTGTGAAGATACGTTTGTCGATGAACACATCTTCTTAATCTCAAATTTAGACCCATGGTATGGGGATATCATTATATATTTACAAACATTGAAGGTCCCTACTCACCTCTCACGGGATGAACGATGACGATTACGTCACGTGTCTAAGAATTACCTCATAGTGGATAACACTTTGTACCACCAAGGGGTAGATTCCATTTTATGACATTGTTTAACTCATGAAGAGGATGAGGTAGTGCTGAATGATTGCCATGGAGGGGCGTGTGGTGGTCATTTATCTAGGCTTTATATAGCCCAAAAAATCTTAAGAGCGGGTTATTTCTAGCCATCAATCTTTAAGGATTGTGTAGATGCGGTCAAGAGGTGCCACCCTTGCTAGGTGGTTGCACGTAACATGCGCTCGAAACCTGCCCCGTTACATCCCATCATCACCGCTGGTCCCTTCACTAAGTGGGGGCTTGATTTTATGGATTGCAACACAGCTTCAGCTGGAGGGCATCATCATATCATAGTGGTTGTTGATTACTTCACGAAATGGGCTGAGGCTATGCCTACAAATCCAATGGTGAGACAGCCGCGCACTTCGTATTTAACCAGATTATTACTCAGTTTGAAATTCTGAAAGAGCTTGTCACTGACCATGGCTCGCACTTTCAGAATCGTATGATGGAAGAGTTGGAATCAAAGTTAGGGTACAAGTAAGAGCATTCCTCCTCTTACTACCCTCAAGCGAATGGATAGGTAGAGGCAGTGAATAAATCACTCAAATCCATTATCCAATGAACCATCACACAGAGCAAGAATAATTGGCACATAATGTTATATCCTGCTTTGTGGGCGTATAGAACCATTGTTAAGACTACCACGGGTTTTTCTCCATATCAACTTGTACATGGAGTGGAGTCGATATTTCCAGTTGAATGCGATATTCCTTCTTTGAAGCTAGCCGTAGAACTCTTACCAGACACTTCACCATTTGAGGAGCGTTTGGTCCACCTTGAGCAACTTGATGAGCAGTGTCGAGATGCCTTGGTGGCTGTAGAAGTAAATAAGCGTCGCGTAAAGGTTCAATATGATAAGTATGTCCATCCAAGGAGGTTTAGTGAGGGAGACTTGGTCCTTTTGTGGGATCAACCGAAAGAACCCTTGGGGGTAGGAAAGTTTAATCCCATGTGGCATGGTCCTTACGTTCAAACGTGTGTTAGAGAAGGGCACTTATGAGTTAGTGGATTGTGAGGGAACGGCCTTGGCGAAGCCTAGAAATGGGCTCTATCTCAAGATGTACTATGCATGATTTTCAGCCAAGGCTGGTTATTGTATATTAGTGTACAGTTTTGCATAGTTAGGTCTTTTTCTTATCGCGATCGGGTTTGTGATTAGTTTCTGTTTCTTTTGGCAGATGTCAATGGAATATTTCAACATCATAGGATTCGTGGATGGTGTGAGCCGTCACACTCAACACTCAGCCTCTGTTGCTTGGGTGATTTATACTCCTATGGGTCAGGTACTATCTTCAGGAGGCATATGTTTGTGGCCATATTCAAACAATGTTGCTGAGTATAGTTTCGTTATTGAGCTTCTATGGGATGCCATTTCACATGGCATTCTCTCTCTTGAGGTACGTCTTGATTCAGAGTTAGTAGTGTCACAGCTTAATGGTTTGTACCATGTTAGAGATCCGGCGTTATTAAGAAGATTCTTATTTGTGAGATTATTAAAACGACAATTTGACAATATAACATACATACATATTCCATATATTGTATGTGTGACATATTTATTGTCACACAAAAATATGTCTTTTGATTCCATATAATCAGAAAACACAAAAAAATTAAATAACTCAAAAATTAAAAGAGAGGTTCGAGATTCGTTACCTATATTGCCATATGCCGATCCTGGTGGTAGCGGCATGTCTGTGTTCCCCCAGAAATATATCCCCTCATAGGGGTAGTCATCGATGGCAACTATCTGTCGTTCCCACCACGGAAAGAAATTAGCTGGATAGGGGTTGGCCACCCTACCTCCCCCCAATCTGCACATCGCATCTGCCCAACGCCGTTGGGCCAGATCTAGAACCCCGTGAAGAGGAACGTCAACTCTGGGGCTCAATCCTAGAACACGCTCAAAGAAAAACATTCTCAATATGCTGTTGAACCCGAAGTTCCGCACTATTCCCGCCTTACACTCACTGAGCTGATGTTTCATGTTGCTCAGTAGTGTAGTGCTCCAGTCATAAAACATGGGTCTCATGCACTCCACTGCATAGAACATCAGAGGCCACGAGGCCTGGTGGAGTGATGCCAAGCCTGCTATCCTACCCAATGTCAATAGAATGGCCTTTAGGCCCATCAACTATATAGATTTGGTTGGGACCTAACTCCCCACCTTCTCTGTGTTTGGATAGCAGTACACCGCAATGTACTCGTCGATAGTGAGGCCACCTTCGGGCCCACCACAAGAACGAAGGTTCACTACTTCCCCCCGTTGGGAAAGTCCAGTAATGAAGTATATGTCCTCCACCTCTATAATGATGGACATCCCACCTATCTGGAAGGACTTAGAGTCTGGATCCTTGTAATCCACCAGCATCTGCAATAGTCTTGGTTTGGCCCTCAAGCCACCTAGACACCAAAGCTTATAGAGTCCACATGCACATAGAGCTTGTTGAGCCATTAGATCAGCCCTTACTACCTCATCTATCTCACCATGTTCATGCTCTCTCCAATCTAGGACCATCCTGCACAAAAAATTGCAAGTTTTCCCATTAGATTACTTGAAAAACCTCATGCGCGGCCACATACACAACTGTTTTCCAAACAGACGCATATGTACGCGACTGTGAGGACATTTTCCGCATATATCCATCCCTATACGCGAAAAAACCCTCAATTTCCGCATGGGCCACAGCACCCTTTTTAGTTTGGCCTAAAAACCTCAAATGACCATGGAATTTGATAAAAATTGCGTCAAAATGGAAGAGAAGAGCATGGGTAAGTACCTGGAAGAAACGATAGTGGATTCTACCGGCTGGATCTCCTGGAATTCGCTGTTGAAAATCTGAACTCAATTGGGTAAAAATTTCAAATGTTTTATAATGTTTTGAAATGTTTACTATTTATAGAAATTTTTCAAATTTTTGATAATTTTTTACCCCCTTTCCTATAGTTTCGACAATTTCTAATCATTTTGAACCGTTTTCTACCTAATTCATGATGTAGGAGGCATTTTTCAGTGCTGTTTCAGTCGTTGGATTGACCCGTTCGTGCCGATCTCAAGTATCATGTATAAACTGGCATATAGGTTAGGTTTCATCACCATTTTCATTTTGCATGACCTTATGACCGTTTCATCGTAACCTTAGGTACGAACCCACTCTATTATGTCACAAAACCTTCTTTCTATTTTAGAAGTGGTGTGGTATGAGTGGTAGAGCTTGACCTTACATGGGTACCCTAGTTAGCGCCTTATTTGCATTTGGTGCCCATGCTGACATTTTGTCCTTTAGGGTGTGGGAGTTCGTTGTATAGTACTGCCATGACATTTTGCAAGAGCCTCATACTCGTCTTGATCTTTTGTTGTCCTATTTCCCTCAGGACTCCCTTATGTCAAGTTGTAATTGCATTATCATGAGCTTTGCCTGCCTTATTGTGCCGTATGCCGGCTTCCCAGACATTGCGCTTCATCCATATAGCCCGAGCTTGTCTCATGTCTAGCAACGCAGAGCCATTTTATATATCCTTTGCAGCTCGATTCCCTTTTTACCGGGAGGGTATTTTCCCCCGAGTGTCGATATCCTACACATGTGTCCTTGCATTGAGCATAGGTATGTTCCACTGCTTTGAACTAGTTTGTTTTCCCCTATGACACTCGTCTCCTCCTAGTTTGTAACTATAAAGTAGTTTTATTCTTTTCAAGCTTTTTAAATATTTGAAAAAGTCCAAAAAAAATTAAAAAACCAAAAATTTGGACAAGGAAAGATGTTATCTTTGGCAGCTGTCGAGTCGTGTCGCCTTCAAACAGAGCACTGTATATCACATCCATTGGTTGGGTTTATAGTTTGACTTTAGGAGCTGCACTCATTTATCTGAGTTTATCTCCACCGACTGGTTAAGCTTACAGTCCCTATGGAGCCTTTGTCGATGCCTCCTGTGTCTCAGAGATGTCCCAGTTTGTATATCGAGTCTATGCTGCCTTTATTCAGTCACCATTCGTTGTTATGCTCTTGTTCAAAGGAAGTTGAAACCTGAGTCGGTCATTCCTCAGTTATCTTGACTTTGCATGTCAGCCATTCCTGGTATAGTTACTGGTTCATTCACCTTATGATCGAGTCCTTCCACATTATACAGCTTTGTTGAGTACCTCGTGTTGGATGATGGGGGATGCCTTAATGCCCTCCTTCCAGCAGATTTCATCCCATCGACTTCAGATCATTTATTCTTGGATTGGAATCTAGAGTCATTTTGAGTGCCTTGAGACTTGCAGTCATCAGTGGTAGGTTCTCTCGCCATCGACAGTCTTTGGGAATACATCAATGTCCCCTGATCGATGGATCCTCTCAAGTGTTTGACCTCAACACATTTATTCACACTTGTTAGTTTTCACTCTAGTACCTTGATTCTCATTTTCATTATCGGTGGGTGATCTCGCGTCTGTTAACGGGATACATCAATGACCGGTAATCAGAAGATGGACTACTATGTTCGAACTCAACACCTCTATTCACATAGTAGGACATGTACTCGTAGATGTTTGTGTAGAAGACCTTCTAGATTGGTGGCATCTCTTATATGCTACCTCCTTGATCGTGCCAGTTTTCATGATATTTTAGCTCTCGTGACTTGATTCCAGTATATGTCAGACATTTCCAACTGTTATGGAGTTCTTGATCCATTATATATCTTCAACCATTATGGAGATCATGATCCTTTGTATATCTTCATCATGGAGATTCTGATCTATGTATATTGTATGTGGCGATGACCACTTATGTGATATCTTGTATCATGCCTATTCATGGCCATTGTACTCTTATGTATCCGGGACTGCTATATGTATTTGTAGTTATGTGCAGAGGTGTATCATTGTACTATGTTGATTGGGTGGCTAGTCTTCCATTTGGGATCCTTCATCACTCCACTTCTAGGATGGACTTATAATGTATTTCGTCCATCGTATGACCCCTCTGACCTCACACATTAGGGGGCATCTGTTATAGCTGATTTTACCACTCCAGGTGAATCACACTTTGTATGGCCTTCCCTTTTCCCTCTGCAGACTCCTTAGACCCCTTCGACCATTTTTTGTCCTTTGATGTTTCCTTGACCATCGCTAAAAACATGTGAAAAATGATACATGTGACTTTTAAACCCTTAATCGTGTATATATGCGGGTTTGACCCCTTAAACCGTGTACATCGGGATGTGTGCATAATCCAAATACTTTTGGAGTTTTCCTTGACATGGATCCAACTCACTTGACTCCTGGCCTTCCCTATACCTTGAGATCGCTGGGATTCGACCTTTCATTACCCCTTTGAAAAGCTATATAAGAAACTCTATGGTAGATTGAAGGCATATGAGAGAATTGAGAGCAAAGAAACTATAGTCCATTATTGCTAGAACTTATGCTTGAGTCTGCATCCCTTTGTCCCTTGGAGCACTTTTGTGTTCTTCCCAAGATTTCCTTTTGCTTGTGAGCTTGCTATCGAGAGATGGAGGATTGAGGTGGTGGAGGCCCAAGTGGGGGATTCAGTTTCTCTGATTCGCAGACGTGCCGACAGAGGTTGTATCTATTGTAATCTCTTATTTTATATTAATAGAAATATCTTTTCCTACCCAATAATGTGTGTTTGAATGAATATTTTATCCATGGATGTTTTCAAATTCTTATACATTGTTGATTATATATGCTAGAATAGATCTAACACCAATATATATAGTATGCTTGTATTGTTTACTTGTTGTTGAGGAAGTAATCTATCAATTCAAGCTGAAGTTAGAAAGCTCAACGGGCATCTACTTCAACCGTCCGAAATAAGGTACGAGGACTGATCCTTTAGTGTTAAATATTTAATTTCTATTGCATATTGGAAAGGATTGATTTCTGGAGTCAATTTGTATGTTGTGGTACCCCAAGCCATAGGAATTTCTCTTCGTAACAATAGGATAATAAGCATATTCTAAAAATGAAAAAATATGATAACAACGATAACATATGAAAAATGATGCAAGTATAAGGGTTTGTTTTAAAAATTACAAATGGTGGAAAGAGTAAGTTCCTTTTAATTGTTTAGATGTTTCTTGTAATTTAAAAAAGAAGAAATACATCAATGATGTATTGGTATTTACCTTTTGTCCTTCCTCTCAATATGTCACCAATCCTTACAATATCTCTCTTGCCAAATGATTGTGAACCCACCAAAGATGTCTACTGAAGGTATAAATGAATTAATTGTAATGAGAGGTATTGGAGCTATGTTCCAAAAGGATTGAAAACATTTCCAATAGCCAACCAAATTTGACTCGAGTGCAAATGCATCCCACAAATTCCACTTGGTGAAAATATTAATTTTTGTCTACTAAGATACCTACGTCAAGCGTGGATAAGAGGTCCGGCCTTGAATGGCCAAGTGTCACATCCACAAAGATCTAGGTGGCTCAATGTGGCAAAAAAAAACTCAAGTTTAGCATCCTTTAGTGAATTTCTCTTTAAGAGTAGAGGATCTCAATCATCCACTTCCTTTTTTGTCAAAGGAAACTTGTTATTGATATGGATAGATTCATTGTGATTGATATGGATAGCTTCATTTTGCGATACTTTTCATATCATTTAGGCTACCTCAACCACTACCTTATTGATCTATCCCACTCTTTATGGGTGTTAATTATATGTCATTCCTCTATTGACCATATGAATATTGTCAAGATCGCTTGTGGCCATATAAACTTTTCCAAGAGAGATTGTGATCACATCCTCTTCATTTCACTACCTTCTTGTGTAGAGAGGCACATTCTACAACTTCAATAAGGGAAAAATGTAACATGAGGGTGTAACATTGACGTCATAATGTGTTTACTTAATTTTTTCAAGTAATAATTATAATAATAATAAATATTGAGCCATTTAAGTTTACTTGATATAGATAAATATCTTTATATATATGATTTCTCTATATCCATATTATTAACTTTGAATTTATCACATATTATTAACTTTGAATTTATCACATGTTAAGAGGGATCAAATCCCTTGAGGTGAAAACATTGCCTCAATTGTTTTCACTATGAATAATGTTTACTCCTCAAAAGATTTAATATCTTTCAATACTTAATAAATATAAGTTAAAATGGAGATAATTTAATTTGAATATTATTATATTTGGTCAAAGTTTCATTCATCTCTTAAGGATTCATCTCATTTTAGTTCATTCCAAAGGAGTTCGGTAACTTCAGATTTTTGGGGATCTCAACTTGTGATATATTGGTTCAGACTCAAGAATCCCCCCAAAAACGTCATCCTTAGGCCCCTCTTTGAAGATATCCTTAGATATATTGGATTATTTCAGGACATATCATTCACCCTTCTGTATAGGTAAAGAAACTCGATTGTTGATGCTCTATTAAAATTGCGCATCTCATATGATGATAACATGTGGATACTCTGGTCCAAACATAATGGCATAAAGAATGAATATGCATTAGCAAAAATCTCTATTTAAGACATTTTGTTTTTTTAGTGTGTTGGGAACTATTGAAGTATCTTTTGTTGAAACTCTTTAAGAACTCTTCAGAAAGCTCTTTTTTGAAGTATCTTTATGACCTTTTAAAGAAGTATGTATATGAATACTATGTAATGACTAGCTATGGCCAATATTGTACAATGTGAATTCGTCTAATGAATTAATTGCGATTTTTTTATGTGGAAAAACAAAATTTCTTGAGATGTATTGCTTCATAAATTTCCAAATAAATAAAACTTTAAACTAGTTATAATAATCTCTCATTACTCTATTGTTAAGCCACAACCCCATGTTATCACCAATACTTCATAGCTTAACTTGTGCAAGAATTAAAGTTACCTTTAAAAAAAATAAAAAATAAAAATACTAAATTTACATTTTTTTCGTCATAAATGTGGGTTTTCACCGCGAAAAAAATATATGATGCTACTTTATTTTTTAATTAACAAACTACATAATCAATTCAACTGGAAATAATGCTACAATTACCAATTTAACTCAAACCAATAATCTACCCCTAAACAATCGTTTTTATAAATTAAATTACTCTTAATAAACCATGAAACACTTTACATCTAAATGATAACCACTTTAGAATAAATCACCAAGAATAAAATCTAAGATGCTAAAGATGATGATCATGAGATATTTATAATCTAATTATAATACAAACTCTTATACCATGCCAAACAAATTTTACATTCCTATTAATTTTAAACTCAACACCATTTAACTACAAGTTTATTAAGCTAATAAAATCAATAAAAAAAATAAAAATCGAGATGACTTGCAATATAGATCAACTTAATAAAATCAAGTTGAAAGAATAATGGATTTTGTGGAATTAACTAACAAGAGCCGCGAGGTGGAAATGTCTCTGACATAGTCAATATATCTTGCTATAAGACGATATATACAGAAGTAGGTGTGATGTGCCTAGGATTTGATGGATTGAAGAAATGCAATTCAATTTACATGTTGTTTGATAATTGCAAGGGTATATATCAATGACAAGTATCAAAGTAGGGCTAGTTTTTTTCGACTAGCCCTAATCTCCACCACAAAATCTATAGGAAGAAAAATATCTAAGCTCGTTCGCTTTACATTAATGGCCAGTTGCTATACTCTCAACCATATGCTTCCAACTTTTCTATACCTCTCACTAGATCCTCGTTCAACTTTTGATTCTCAAGCATAGAATAGGTGGAAATAACCATTCCAAATACATTGGAAATAATTTGGAAATAAATGCAACAGAAATAAGGAAATGGACTTCACGTCTATTCTAATCCATTCATGATTTAGTTAAACAATTCCCTATGATATATATATATATATATATATATAATTTTAATGCAAATAAAACCTTATAAATATAACTCTTCCTTTTGCTCATGCACGATATATAATATAAATTGAACTTTAAAAATAGAAATCTTATATAATTTATAATTATAATTTAAAAAAAATACTTTGTAAAAGTGGGATTTAATATAAATGATTGTTATCTTTTGATACTTGACATTATTGATGCTCACTCCACTTCATCCTTGTCTTATCTTATGGGGAGAGAGATCAAAATAATCTTTGAAAATTATTGTTTATTTTTATTTGTAATTTAACATAGTAGTGTAGTCGTCTCAATTCCCCAATCAACACAATCTCACAATCAACAATACACTAGTTGGGGCTTAATAGATGCAGAAATTAATCATTTCACATGTTGTCAATGTCTGAATTTCTTCTCTCTATGAGATATGCTAATACACTAACATGTCTCACAATGGTGGATAGTGTAGCAACATCCACTAATACAAGTGTTGCTCATAACCAAATACTAGGTTGTAAAAAAATCAACACATAATAATGGAAATATATTACACTATTATGAAGGATCATAACATACCACCTCTCTTAGAAAAATGTCTCCTTAAACACTTTCACATTACATTCTAGTAAGTAGATTTATAAGTTAGGGTCCTATATATGTAGGTGCTAACCATGGTGAGTATATTTATAAGTTAGGGTTCTGTGTGTGTGTGTGCGCGCACGCACACGCGTGCTAGCCATGAATGCTAACTGGTGAGAATTTAATTTCTTGGAAATCTTTAGCTTGCTTCGGTTCAGGAATGTGTTCCTGTTAATGAGGCATTGCTTCAGAAATGGTTAGCTAATTGCTTGGTAACATATCCAATAAATGTTCTAGAAAGAATTGTACAACGTTTCTAAAGTGATGGTTTAACTTCTAGTCCTTAATCATCCATTCACGGTGAATTCCTCTTACTTTGAAATGATTTTTCTTAGAAATTCTTGGCCATAAATAGTTTTGGAATTTGATATTAATACTTTTCAACAAACCAAGATGTTAATAAAGGTACCACTAGATTCCATAATACACTTGTTAAACAAAAATAAATTTGAGTATTTTCTTGTCAGGTAGGTGACAATATAGCTTGAGTTGAGGCTTCTTAGAAATTCTTGGCCATAAATAGTTTTGGAATTTGACATTAATACTTTTCAACAAGACAAGATGTTAATAAAGGTGCCACTATATTCCATAATACACTTGTTAAACAAAATTAAATTTGAGTATTTTATTGCCAAGTAGGTGCCTATTTAGCTTGAGTTGAGGTTGAGCTTTTCTTGAATTATTTTTTACAATTAAATATTATTTGTGCCACATTGTTCATTATCTAATATATTTATTCAATACATGCTTGTGTTGATTCAAGACATGACCAAATACTAGTTGGTTTGACTTATTTATTTGGTAATGCATATTCTCATCTTGGGGACAATCATGCCCTTCTACTTGAGAGGAATATTACAATGAAATGGGTGTAGTTACTCCATAGAAGCCACTCCAAATTTTCCCAGGAATTGCACCTCCTCTCATCCTCATGAAATATTGTTTGCATAGGTTACATGGCTGATGGTTGCATGTTACAAACAACATGTAACCTACTCTCATCCTCATGAAATATTGGTTGCATGGGTTTCCATAAGTAATTTTCCAGTTATATTAAATTTCATCAAAGAAATAATTTATAGGAAAATATCAAACGAATACCCCACACATTCAGAAATAACATCATTGAATGTAGATTATGAGAAATCCAAAATATGTGTCTTCATATGTATGGATGTTATTTCTAATAAACCTATAAAACATAAACTATTGTTCCCAAATCTGAGGAATGGAATACCTACCATTGAACTAATTTTGAACTAACCACTTGAAATATGAACTTCATTGCTATTCCATTACCCAAATAGGACCACAAATATCCAATTTATACTACTTGAACACTCGATCAATTCATGAATACACTAAAATTGTGTTGACATCATATTTATCTATCTTAGCAATATTGCTTGAATGATGGAAAACACAAAGCAACTTCTTATCTAATATACCATTTCATCCTATTGCAAAAGTTAGATTGTAGATGGAATGAAATTGTGCATAAAAGTTCAAAACCACACAAAAGTACGATGGAGTCAATATGTGTGCAAGTTTTAGTGAAATACAATAAGAATTTGTACTTCTAATAGATGCATGAAATAACAATGACCGAATAAATATTTCACAAGAAAAACATCCACTCGAAGGGGAAGAAAACTAACAAATTCAAAAAATAGCAATATGTGAGGATATGTTTTGAATCTATTCACTTCTAAATGAAGTGAACCCATCACCATCATCCATGGTCATTGAAGCATGCAACCCGTTAAGCCAAATTAACTATTGGATAATGAGAGAGAAGTAAGTATTATTATTACCACTAGCACGCATGTATAATCGTCAATAATTAATTAAAATATTGGAACAAAATCAAAAGCAATATGAAAGATAAACATAACACAAATAGATATGTGTTCCTTCAATATATTCTCATTGAAATTATATATTCAATTTAATTAATGATTAAGCCACGTTAATTATTTGAAATATTTCAATATATAATAAATAATTCAAAATAAGATCTACCACAACTCTTTGAAAGACAACTCTCTCTTATTTGATAATTAATCTTAACCGTATTTGAAATATTTTTAGGGTTAATTATATATTAACCTCGAAATAATGGTTTTGTGTTAAAATAACATGGTTTCACTGCATAGATATAATTGCTTCAAACATATTTATATTTAGATTATAAAAATCNGATGGAACATCATCCCTAGAAATTAGATGTACTAACATTGTTACTTCAACTGTTAACCCTTTGTGTTTAAATAATAAAGAAGTAAATGAGAGAATAACGGATAAAAGACTAAAGACACTTTTAAGCTCCCCTTCGCCACAAAAAGTGGATGCGCTAGCTCTAAAAACCAAGACGGGACAGAGGAAGGAGTATAACCTAAGATCAAAAAAACTCCAGAAAGAAGAGGAGGAATGTGTCTCAACGGGAGGACTAGCACTCAATCCTCCTCAAAAATATTAGGCCAGAAGAAAATCACTGCTCTCAAAGGCATGGAAACAAGCGGTTTTGGACGTTAAACAAGGAAAAAAATCAACAATAAATTGGGCACTTGGAGTGGAAATGGCCCCAAGCAGGGGTCCTTAATGATAATCCTCTCTCTCAACGCAAGGGGGATAGGGGGGGCCTCCGAAAAAAATTCCCTTAAAAGGTTGATAACCAACATAAATCCGACGGTATTGTTATTTCAAGAAACTATGATGGAACGGAAAAGGGCTGAGGAAGTAGTCAGCGAATCTGTTAAGGAATGGAGAATGGAAAGTATAGACACTGATGGACACTCCGGAGGTATACTAACGACATGTATCCCATAAATGAAGATAATATCAGTGGCACGATATGGCTCAATACTAGGGACCCTGTTGGAGGATGGAGAGACAATATTAAGTTACACAATTCCGAATGTTTACGGGCCTTTCTATGACAGGAAAGCATTTTGGGAATCTGTTGTAAATTCGGATGCTCTGGAACAGACAAATGTGATTTTTGAGGGGATTTAAATATGACCCTCACTTTGAATGAGATATGGGGAAAGAATGCGAGAAGCGATGTTGTATGCCCCTTTTTCAAAAAAAAATTCAAACAGAAAGGATTGGTAGATATAGCTCCTTTGAAACTGGAGCTTACATGGAGAAACAAAATAGGCAACGATCAGGAAATATCCAAGAGATTAGATCGTTTCTGGTAGCATAAAATCTAGTTATTAAACAGTTTCTTATACAATCTACGATTGATACGGGAGGAAATTTGGATCATCGACCAATAGTTTTAAAAATTAGGGTTCCTGAGAAAAAGCCTCCATCGCCCTTTAAATTCAAACCCCAATGGCTAGCGGAGGAGGATTACAAAACCCTAATATTAAATGCATGGAAACTCATAAAAGAAGTTCAGAGTCACTCACTTATGCAACAATTTGATGACAATCCGGAAAGGATGAAAAGAATCTCTAAGGAATGGGACAAAAAGAACAAAACAATCCAGCAATAGAAGCTTCTGGGGGTAGAAAAGCAAATTCAAGAATTGTATGAGCAAAATAAGGAAGGTGTTTTAACTATAGAATAAATAGGACTTCTAAATCAATTAGAAGGGAGAAAGGATTCGTTGTTGTTGGAGGAACAAAAGTGGAGATCAAAACACAGGGCACTTTAGCTGGAAGAAGGAGATCAAAACACTAAATACTTTCACATATTTTCCTCTCATCGAAGAAGTATAAACACAATACTTGAAATCAAGAAAGGACAAGGTAATATGGTTATGACATTTTCAGAAAAATCTCAAGAATTTGTAGACCACTTCCAAAACATTTTTACAGAACCTGAGGGATGTCCAATAACAGAAATATTGGAGGTGATTGGTCTATTCCCTAGGCTAATTACAGACGAAATGAACGAATAATTAACCAAATATATTATGGAGGAAGAGATACAACAGGTCATGCTCTCCTTCCAAAAAGGAAAAATCGCAGGCTCGTATGGCTTCACATTGGAGTTATTCCTAGGTTTTATGATAAAATAAAGGAGGACATATTGGCAGTGGTTAAGAAGTCACGGAAATGAGGGAAAGTGTTGGGAAGCATCAATTCAACCTTCATAACTTTGATTCCAAAAAGGAAGAAAACAGAATCCTTTGACGATTTTAGGCCAATATCATTGTCTAATATGATATATAAGGTGATAGAAAAGTTCATTGTACTAACATTAAAACCCATTCTGGGTGAGGTTGTAACAGAAGAACAGTTTAGTTTCCAGCACAATAGATGAATTCATGATGCAGTTTCGTTGGCTCAAGAAGCAATTCGCACCATCAAAAAAAAGAAGCAATGTGATTTTTCTCTAAAGTTGGACCTCTCAAAAGCATAAGATAGAGTAAACTGGACCTTTGTACGGCTTCTATTGATTCAAATAGAAATGGTGTTGAAAATGGTTGACTGAGACATGGGATGTATTCAATCAACGTATTTCGTAGTATTGATCAATGGATCAACCTCAATCTTTTTTTTCCCAACAAGACGCATCAGGAAAAGGTGCCCCCTCTCACCCTTTGTTTTCCTATTAGTTGGTGAAGCTCTTTCGGATCAATACATAATTCCAAAAGTGACAGAAGGATCGAAGGGGTAAAAGTATCCAGCACAGAAGAAATCACTCATACACTATTCGTAGATGATGTACTTATGTTTGGCAAGGGTTCAGAGGAAAATATTAGGGTCTATGCCTCTTTACTTGATAAATACAAGAGGGAAATAAGGATGTTGATAAATGTAGGAAAATCAAGATTGAGCCACAATGAATTCACAGAATATTTGGGTCAGCAAGCAAAAGAGATAACACCTTACCTAGTCATCACAATAACAAAAGGTTTCAAACTTATTTAGTTTTTTTTCTAAAACCAAATTGTTATGCTTTTCAAGACCAGGTATGGTTGTATAAGAAAGTTGTTGTCTAAATTTCAACATGGACCAACTGCTTCCTCTCTAGAGGAGGCATATTGGTATTACTAAAAGTAGTATTACAAAGTATCCCGATGTATTGGGCATCCATTTCCTACATCACCAAAGGCACGTTAACAAAAATAAGGAATAATTGATTTTCATTCCTTTAGACAACTGGTAAACAAGCTGAAGGGATACCGCTGGCAAGGTGGACAACTATATCTCTTCCAAAATAGATACGAAGATGGGGGATAAAAAAAACCAGCGTTATTTTGTAAATCCCTGGCAGCAAAGTCATTGTGGCGTTTAGTACAAAATATAGGCACATTATGGGGAAGCATACTGAGCTCTAAATATTCAGATGCCTCATTAATCAAATGGTTCAGGAATCCCAACAAAACTCATCAAAACAGATCTGTATGATGGAAATAAATGGTTTTTTCTTTTCCATTAGTAGGAAAATGGACAGCTTGGAGAATAGACAATGGAAAAAGTTTAATGTTGGGTGAGGACCCGTGGGAAAGGGCAGGTGAGGAATACAAGTTATCAGAGTATGCACTAACATAGCTATAGTCTCAACTGATCCATAAGATAGCAGATGTGAAAGCTCAACAACCTCAACAAAAAGGAAGAGCGGGTTGGAAAGACGCACAAGATCTGAGACTGGTAGGGGAAGATGCAGAGGAGTGGAACAAATATGTGAACAATCTAGCTACAAGATTTGTACAGCTAGATGGGGATGAACAGGGTAATCTAATATGGACTAAGAATGTAGTGAATGGAGACTCTACAACCAAGAAGGGTTATGAAGCAGCCATTTTTTAACAGACAGAAGGGGAAAAAAGGTGGTGGTGGGGAAAATTTTGGGGAATAAACAGCCCTCTGAAAACCATCATAACATTTGGGTTAGAAATAAGTAACAAATTGCTAACATGGGAAAATTTGAGGAAAAGAGGATTTCAAGGACCAAGTACTTGTATATTATGCAAATCAAGTGAAGAACAGTCCTATCATTTGCTTAGCTCTTGTCCTTATGCAGGGGGTGTCTGTACCACTACAACAAGGACTCTCACACAAGACAGGATGATCATGAATTGTGAAGCTACCTTAGAACAGCGCGCTCAGAATTGGTGGCAGAACATAGGGGTATGTTGCTTTGACCCATTCCCTACCCTCTTAGTGTATAGCATTTGGGAAGCTCGTAATAGAGCAATTTTTAAAAACCATTGGACCCCTTTTGACATTAAATCCGTATTACTGGTTCAGAAAACGCAGCAACACAAAACAGTCCCCAAACAAAGCAAAAGATGTGTTGTATCCACGCTAGATATAAAAAAAATCCAACCATGGGATTTCTTTGAGGACTAAAGTCAAGGAAATCCGCCATTAGGAGGAGAAGGGGGCGTCATTTATCTCTATGAATAGGGGAAAATATCCATCAAATTTTCCATGGGACATGCTACAAACAACAAATTTGAACTATCAACCTTATGGACAGTCCTGAAGGTTTCCAAGGACAAGCAAGTTCCAAGAATACACATTTTTGGTGATTCAAAAACGATGATCGATTGGGTAAATGGAAAAATCAATATCATATCTCCACATCTTCATTATATTCTAAAATAAATACAAGCTTTGAAGTGCTCCTTTGAATCGGTATCGTTCTCTCATATCTATAGAGATAAACACATAAGCATACACATTATCAAAATTGTCTCTAGCAATTCAACCAGGATTCATCGAAGGGGAGGAACACATAAACGGTCAAGTCTCCAATTTATTCATAAGAATATAAGACTCTCAAACAATGAGATCATGAGAAATGAGCTAGAAAAAACATTTTTTTTGTTCAAAAAAAACAATATGTTCTTTATCGAGCCAAACCTCAATGGAGGAACTAGCTTACGCACTGTTTGGAAAGAATATCAGAGGTGGTGATAGAAGAACTCAGAAGCTGCCTAAGAAATACAATGTTTTTGTAGAAGAAGTTTTCAGTTTCACCAATGGTTTTGTTTTGTAAAGAATGTAATGTAAGGCCACAGGTCGCTCTTTAAGAAGAGAAGGAATGCTCGACGAGCATTGATGTCATTCCTAGCAGACAGTCTATGTTATTCTTTTGAATAAAATGATTTTTTTCTTCGGAATATATATATATATATATTGAATAATAAAAACTAAAAAAATTATTAAAAATAAACAATATCAGGATACTAGTATTCTAGTATGTTAAATAGTTACAATATAATATGGGGAATCCAAATTATTATATTTGAAAATAATCAGCAAAAAACATTATTTGCATAGGTTACATGGATGATGGTTACAGATTACAAACAAACTGTAACCTACTCTCATCCTCATGAAATATTGGTTGCATGGGTTTCCATAAGTAATTTTCCAATTATATTGAATTTCATATAAGGAATAATTAATTTGTAAGAAAATATCAAAGGAATACACCTCACATTCATAAACAACATCCTTGAATGTAAATTAGGAGAAATCTAAAATATGCTTCTCCATATTGATGGATGATATTTCTAATAAACCTATAAAACATAAACTATTGTTCGCAAATATGAAGAATCAAATACCTACCATTGAACTACCTTTGAACTAACCATTTAAAATATGAACTTCACTACTATTCCATTACCCAAATATTGCCACAAATATCCAATTTATACTACATGTACACTTATCAATACATGAATACACTAAAATTGTATTGACATTGTATTTATCTGTCTTGACAATATTGGTTGAGAGATGGAAAAGAAAAAGTAACTTCTTATTTTGATAGAATGATTCAGTCTATTGCATAAGTCACATTGCAAATGGAATGAATTTGTGCATAAAAGTTGAGAACCACACAAAATTCCTATGGAATAAATCTGTGTGCAAGTTTTAGTGAAATACAATAAGAATTTGTACTTCTGATAGTTGCATAAGTAACAATGACTGAATAAATATTTCACAAGAAAAACATCTAGTCGAATGGAAAGAAACTAAAAAATACAAAAAAATAGCAATTTCTGAGTATCTATTTTGAAGCTATTCACTTCTAAATGAAGTTAAACCATCACCATTAATGGCCTTTTCCCCCCTGCGACCCAGGTTCAGTCCTCTCTTCTCTCGTTAGTGAAACAAAGCTCAAGATATCGTCCTGATGGAGCAGAGCCCAGCCGAAAGCACCTGCAACACAGATGTCATCTCACCCGAGATATCTCAGTTCTTATGGGTAACTTCCATAACCATGTTTCCACAGTTTGTGTGGGAGGTTGTTTAAGTCTTTATCCCTGTGCCAAGATTTCCAACGAATACCAGGAAGGTGGGTTGGTGGTTCACACTTTAGATATCAATACCAAAGTATTACTCACCCTTATTTATGCAATCTTATGCAAATACACAGTGAACAGTCATCATAGATATATTCATTACTTGAAATACAACATTCATGCAGTTATCTCTTTAAAGCACAATAATCAATCAATCATTAAAACAGTAAATAGGCACTTTTCTAAGATATTCAACACTCACACATATACACAGCATGTAACATGGAAACCCATCCGGGAAAAAACCACAAGGTGCTCTTCATTTGGAATTGGCATGAGAAAATAGATGCACCTTTTTTCTGTACATAAAGCTACAAACTCTATTCAAGATCTTCTCTTCTATCTCTAAATATTGATTTTCCCTATCATGCTCTTTGTTCTTCTCTATCTTTATCACTCTACTCTACTCCTACTCAACGATCCGCATACAGCATGGATCAAATTGACCTTCTCTATTTGTCTGTGCACTTAGTTGCAGATCCACTTAGTCTAATGCACTCAGCGATCCAGAGTTACCTACTCAAAACTGTTGTATCCTCTACTTAGCTCAAAAAGCGTCTGACAAGAACTAGATAATAGGCTAATTGATTGACCGACTAACCCATTTACAGCTTGGGTTTCTCCCTGTATAGCCTTATTACAGACTCGATATATTCCCATACATGCTTGTTATAGACTCAATCATGACTTGATACAAACTCTAACAGACTCAACTACAGTCGCTATCTCAGCCTACTTACTATCTTCAGCCCACAGGTTGTCTTTCCTATTCTAGAAAAATATGACCAAAGAGGCGCTATCAGCCTGACTTACAAAAATTCCTTTACGCATGTGGTTTCTGCTAGCTCCAGTAGTACCGACAATATCTAAGGGCTATTGCTTCTATGAATCATTCCTTACTGTCACTTTCTGGTCATTACCTTATCTTCCTACCTTCTTTTGTGAATATTTTGCCACGTTGTCACATCTCCTGCTCCGTACTTCCCTCGTAGCTTACAAAACTGGTGCACCTTCCTCATCCCGTGCCTCCTCTTTTCCTTTCTCCTTTTATTCCTTCTTCTGTCGCAACATCCTTCCCTTTTTCCTAGATGTTGTTTCCTATGTCGCAACTCCTTCTTCTTCTTCCTTGTACTCTTTTACCCCTACTTAGGTATAATTCCATATGAATTATGCCCTTCTATCCTGGGAGAAATAGGCCCCCAACACTCACATGTGGCTCGTCCCGAGCCACATGAGCTATTACTCCATAAACTGACTTGCGCAAGTTTGCATCTAAAAATCCTCCACGATTTTTAGCAGCTTCTCCTTTTCTGTGTGCACTTCTTCCTCAACTTTATGCATGTGCTCCACAAGGTCGGAACTGATATCTTTTGGCATGTTTCTTTCAACTGAGGTGGTGACCTCGCACACCTTCTGGTGCATAGGCTGAATTATCCCTCTGACTCTTTCTTCTTCTGTCTGTAACTCTGCTATCTTTTCCTCGCATTGTTGTTGCTGTGTGCAAAGTGCAATGGTTCATCATTGCAGGCTATGCATGTCTATAGTTTTTACCTTTTTCTGCTCCAAGGGAAGTTGCTTTATCTCATTCCACATCTGCGCGATATTTTCTTCTAGCACAGTGAGGTCACTTGCAATCTTCTATGATTTCTCATCATCCATTAAGGTTTCCCAAGTCTGGGAAACTTGGTATATCGCCTTGGCACATGCGTGTTTGGAATTTTCAATTTCATTTGCAGTCGTTGTAGCTACGTCTCGTCTTTGTGCCGATACTTTTGGAAGTGTGTTGGGTGTCCTTTGCTCCTCTAACTGCACTAATTTTTTATTAAGGTCCATTACTAATTATTCTAACTATGCTATTTTAGCATCCGGGGTGTTTTCCAGTATTAGTCCTTAGTCCTCCAATCTGCTACAAGAGAAAGTGACTACTTCACTGATTCTCTAGTAGTTACCATCTTCCTCTAGTTTCCTTTGTTCCACCTATTGAATTTCACTTTTCAGTCTCCTAAGGTATTGATGTGTAACCTTTACCTGTGTAGTGAGGTGACGCTCTTGCTGCCTTATTTCGGTATTGACAACAATCTGGAAAGTATACACTTCATTCATATGCATAAATGAAAAATATATTATAAGATGGATAGCATCTTGAAAATCAAGATTAGATTTTGAGGTTCCACACTTCACACAGCCTTAGGGACCTGTACCGTTATTGGAAGGGTTGTCATAGAGGCCATGATTTGCTCCATTTGTGACGTCTTAAATGGGGCTCAGGATCCACTACTGTACCTAGAACATCGATAGAAATATTAACTTCTTCCACTGCTTTACAGAGAACCTTAATGAGGTCAGTGATTGTACCTGAAATTTCCTCTTGTCTTTCTCTTATATACTTGAAACTAGATTACGCGACTTCAGTGATTGCGTCAGTAATCAGTTGCATATCATCATTGTCCAAGCTAACAGTATATGTAGTTCGATCGGATTTCATATTCTTCTTTGGTCTCCTTGGTGGTACTTGTTGTTTTTGAGATTCCTCCTCCTCAATTTGGTCTGCCTAAGTTTCCCCCTCCCCGTGATCAGATTCTGGGTCTGTGGGTGGTGAGGGGTTGGGACTTTCATCAAACTTCCCACTCCCCATGTGGTATTCTTCTTCACTTTCCTTCTCTTGGTTTTCTGTGTGATATTGTTGTCATATTTGTTCTTCATGCCCCGAGACATGCCACTCTTTTGGTCATCGATCAACAATTTCTTGAACCTCTTCCTAAGTTGTGATAAAATTGGATGATATATTCAGTTGTTGTCATGGATGTATGTAAACATTGTGTGACATGCCACTCTTTTGGTCATCGATCAACAATTTCTTGAACCTCTTCCTAAGTTGTGATAAAATTGGATGATATATTCAGTTGTTGTCATGGATGTATGTAAACATTGTGTGAACCTAATTCAAACTTAACGATGGAATGAAATTGTTGAACAGTTCCATCATCTATCCTTGACATGCTTCTTACCTAATGACGTATAGACTCTGTATGCATAAAAAATCCAATATTGCTTTCCTGTTGTCGTTTTGGGTGTTCCTTCTCGAACCATAGGTTCTGTTACCTCGCCCCTTGACAGGGAACTTCTAGGTTAACACCCTAGTAGTATTCTGGTCAGACCATGCAATGAACGAGATTAAAATTAACATCCGAGAGTAGTGGAACGTCCATCTCCTTTCCTTTGCATCAGTGGCATCTCAAATAAGCTCCTTTAAGAAGAAATAACACCAATTGATTTGGACTCCTTGCGCATAGAGATCTACAAGCGCAATTGCTCCCATTGTCCACTGGTCTAGATGCATTTTTTGGAGTAACTTAGATGCCAATACTTTCACAACAAAGATAACAGTGGGTTTATTAATGGTATTAATCACAAACCCTCTTTTACTTCTTAGTACGCTGAACTTTTCCTTCATTCGGTTAGCTATGTTAGCCTCTTGATCCTTTTTTGGTAGCAAGGATGGGTCTATTCCAGATGATGGTAGGCCTGTGATGGAAGCAATGAGTTCAGCAATCACAGGTATGGGTTTTCCTAACCAAAGAACCTTGTCATGGAATAGTAGCAATAACTGCTTAACACAGGTGTTAATTTGAGTACCGCACCCAAAATGTGACAGGTATGCCATACTTCTCCAGTTTTGTATCCCATTCCTTTATAACATACCTGTGAGGTGCCTCCAGGGTGTCTTGCATAACATCCGTATATCATTTACGGTCTAAGGCTGATTGCGTCTTGGTGTCGTGGTCATCGTAAAATAGCCTTTGTACCTTGGGTAAAATATCTCTTACTACCTTCACACCCTCTAGTACTGACAGCACCAACAGTGGAGGATTTCCTTTCTGCGGTATTGAAAATTTGGGTGCATTTCTGCGTCGGGGTGGGACCTATGGCGGTAAAAAGTTTCTCATCTCAAATCATATGCAAGTGGGGCTGCCTCCGGTGGTTTTATTTCTTTTCCCTTCCTCTTTCTGGTGCTAGTACGTTGTGCCTACTGAGGTGCTAGTGGGATTGGCATGTCTTTCCAGATTCTTTTGGTGGCCTTCGAATTGACTATAGCACTGTTTTGCTCATTAACAAGGACCATTGGTGTTGGGATATATCCAGCAGCATCTTCCATTATCGGGGTAGGTAATATAGGCTCGGATTCAACTCTGCTTGTTCTTGAGACAGAAATGACCATACTATAACCTCACCAGTTTGTTGCTCAGATTTTGTCACAGTAATATTTTTTTTCCTCGGTATGTTAGGATGGAAGTCAAGGTAGTGAGGTTTGATAAATACCCTAACTGTCACTAGGCATACTTCGTACATACCATTTAAATTCCCCAAAATGAATCTGTCCTTTTCTCCACATGGAATACCCTAGCTCTTAGATCAAATATATTTGCATTATGACACTACTGTCCTGTCACTGAATTAGTAGTTATTGGTAAGCAGCAGGTTGGTATGCCACAAATCTTGTGGTCAGTTTTTTTTCTTTTTTTATGTCATTTCTAATAGGGTGTCTTGTATTTTCACACGTGCGATCTCTTTCCACTTTGCACATCCATTACATGGAGATTATGGCGGCTGAGTCACTATCCTTCGGATCTGTCATGCTTTTATACCACGTCATGTAGTTATGCCTAGTTATGATGCATTGATGGAGGTCCTTGTCTACAACGGTTATCTCCGCACAGATTTTCTCCTTTAGCGCATGCAGCGCAGCATCAACTGTTGTATGTCCGCTTGTAACTTCAAATATCTGGGCAAGGTTCTGAGTTAGAATTTCCCACTCGCTAGTTCCTCGACATAGCTCCTCCAATGTGTACCATCTTCTGGGCTCCATTTCCAAGGTATGGATAAATTGATGAACCCATTCCTATCGTGGATATGATTTCCAAGTCGTGCGACAATTCCAAATATGTTTTCTAGGATATGACAATCCTGTGTATTTATGATCAGTATAGCTAATCTCATCTCCAAATGTCATCTCCATCAGTCTTCTACATTGCAGTCAATCTGAGATAGATTGTTTATGTGTACCCCACCATATGGCGGGTGTAGCTTTCAGCACACAGTCCAGAGCAGACAGTCGTTGCACTTGTGTGACCTTTTCTTCAAATTATTCCAAGAAGGATGCAAGGTTAGGAAATCCTTCATACGTAGGTAGCACACTTGCTTCAACTCCTACCCATCGAAAAAATCTTGTGATCCTTGCACATTTGCGCATTGACACTTGGTGCAGCCTGTTCTGCCAATTTTCGAGGGCTTCGCCTAAGTCAGAAGTGCATGAGTTGACACTGTGCCAACTCAGGTTTCCATCAGCTATGGGATTAATATAATCTTCCTTCGAAGACATGATGTTATATAGCTGGTCCAAATAGTTCTCTTTCCCTTCGCTATGCACAGGCTCAACATAATGCTACCCTTCAAGGGGATCAATGGGCGCAACCACTCTCATTTTGGAATCCTCAAAATACAGGATCCTTTTCTTGAATTTTATGATTGGCTGGTTATCAATAGCCCAATCAATCCCTAGAAGCGCAGGGTAGTGATTTGTGTCATCAACAATGTCAATGACCTCGAAGTCGGCATATGTTCTCAAGCCTTTGATATCCACGGGCACTTGGGACAGTCTACCAATTGGTAGCCCCTTCGACTGGTTTGTAAGGCGTATCTGAACAGGAGACCAGTCCAATCGCGGATTTTTCATGCTTTCCCATGTCTGTCTTGTCAATATATTGACATTTGAGCCCAAGTTGAGTATGATATAGTCGATATCATAATCTCCTATCTGCACAGTCATTCGCAATTCTCATCATCTCTTTCGTTTGCTTTCGACTTGATTGAGTCTTCTTTCAGGGTGCAGATATGCTATGTTGTCTTCTATGAGTGTTGTCAATTCTGTGATAGCATATTTTTCATGGATTAGTGCTAAAAAACTTTTGAAAAAGTCCTTGAGCTTACTAACCTTTTTAGTGGGCGGCCTTCTGATCATTTGTTCAAATCTTTTGGTCATATCTCTCACTTGTCTAGATGTCAACGATTGATTGGGATCAAAAAATTCTTGCCGCGCTTCCAAGACGACTTCCTTCTCATGTTGGACCTCTAGCGGAGCTTTATTTTGTGCCACAGGTCGCACCTGCGGATGTCCTTGCAGTGTATTTTGGTCTGCTACTATCGTATCATCTCCTCTTGTAACTACAACAAGGTTGGGTTGTCTTGGTTTGGCATAAATCATTTGAATATTTGGATTGAGGTTTGGATTCGGATTCTACACTGGGTTGGGGTTAACAACAGTTCTATCCTGCCATTTCGCAATGAGTTTCAGACATTGTTCTACTGTGTGATCAAATGGTTTACAATATGTACAAGTTATTGCGGGACTTTGATAATCTTGAGAAAAACGTCCTAGCTACCTAAAATTATAGCATACAACTTGGCCTCTTCCTCAACCAAATCCTCCTCCTGGTTGTTTTCCTTGACCTCTAAAGTTCCCACCCCCCCTTTGTGGAGGGTATTGTTGTTGTTGAGGATATTGGTTTGGCTGGTATTGCGGCTGAGGATATTGTTGTTGTTTAAAGTGCATAGGATGATATTGAGGTTGTGCTCTTTCAACTTGCATTTGCTCCTCATTCTTCATTAGGTAGGTATTCATCGTTTTATCCTGGAGCTGTTGGAAGGCTCTGCAATCCTTTTCATCATGCCCAATCGATATACATAACTTATAATACAAAATAGCAGGTGCACTTACAATCTTTTGTAGGTACAGACATTCCTAGGACTTGAGACCTCTAGTATGGCATACTCTGCACCAAGGCATCCCTTGGGTGTTTAATGGGTTCGATGCACCTGCTACGACATAATTCATGAGCGTCGTTCAATTATCCTTATGGTTCCCATATGTTATGCACCTGGTACACCATAATTATCACTGAACTTCTTTGCCTCTTTTGATGTCCTAGAGCTGCACCGTAAGATTGGCCAGCTACAACTGAATCTGCATCATGCCCGAGCTAGTGTCTCCAAATGGCGAGGCTTCTAGCTTCATATCTATCTCCAGAGCCTCTGTTAGCGACACCATATTTTGTTGTGTCAACAGTGTTCATATGTGTGGCAACAAGGTGGTAATGAACCATTCCTTGTGTTGCACATCTGACATTTGAAAACTGATCTTGGCCATTAACATCTTGAATCTTTGGTCAAAATCACAAATAGGCTCTTTCAGTATATGGTTGATCTCCTTGATCTCAGTGATACATTGTGGTTCAGAATTTGGTTTCTTAAATTCATCAATCAATCTGAGTCGAATCTCATTGAATTTCTTTGGGACCACTCCTACTGGTACTATGGAAAAATTCATATACCAGTCTAGTGCATGACCTCGTAGAGTCGTAATCAATTGTTCTTTCTTAATGCTCTTGTGTTGGATATGGCATACAGTCCAGACAGCGTCACATAGAAACCAATGTTATTATGGGTCTTCCAGCCCATTCCCATTGAATATTGTGAGCTTAATGTCAGTTCCATCCATTGGATGGACCGGTACAGTATTAACTGCTGGTATAGTAGGAACAAAATGTGGACTAGTCGGACTTCCTTGTCCATTATTTACAGAGTTAGTACCACTCATATTTACAGAAATACTTGGAGATGGTTCTTTTATTCTTACCTCTGGTACCGTCGGCGAGTTGAGTACACTTTCTGGTTCTGGAGCTTCTGTCGACTCCTCAGATTCTTCGTTTTCCTTCGAGATTAGTTGTTACTCTTCTTCCTCGTCACATAAGTATTTGTATAGATACGATGTAAACTCGTAGCCTTCTTCTTCTTGTTCTGTGCTACAACTGCCTCGTCCGAACAGAGTTTTTCGTCTTTTTCTAGATCGGAATCTTTTTCTGCTTCTCAAAAATCCAGATTCTAGTTCAGTTCCACCTTCTCCTGGGAACATCTCACTTCAAGGTTCTGTTGAGACATAGCCACCCTTTTCTTCTCAATATATCATTCACGTAATGCCCTCTTCACATATGAGCATTTTGATCCACGTCTTCCAAGATGAGAGATATCTACTGCACGGTCCTTGAAAAAAATTCTCTCGACCTCACTGTATGAGGTTATCGTGTCAACGGTGAACTCAGTGATATATCCCTCTATTATACTATCTACCCAGAAGTCCAAATCCCTCAAAATAGGTTTTTTTATTCTCTTCATCCGCTCAATCAAGAATGGAGTCCACTCTGTCAGTTCCCCTCCTTGAAAATTATTTTTCTGGGTTGTCAACTTAGACAACCATTCATACAACATAGTGGGGAACTTGGCAAATAAAATATCGTGGATGTATGAATATATGTACCATTCTAACCACTATGTCGGCGTCCACCGAGATCCTTCACTTTCTCTCTGTGTAAACTCTAGCTCTTTTGTGTCCACCCAAATTTGGATCTCCGATTTCGTGGGATGCCAGAACATATCCATCAACACACACTTTAAGGTCCTAGAAACGGAACCATTTGTTGGTCGTTTTCCTCCTGTGACCCAGGTTTAGTCCTCTCTTCTCTGTTCAGCACAACAAAGCCCAAGATATCGGCCCGACGGAGCAAAGCCCATCTGGCAACACCTGCAACACAGATGTCGTCTCACCTGAGATATCTCAGCTTTTATGGGTAACTTCCAGAACCATGTTTCCGCAATTTGTGTGAGAAGGTGTTTAAGTCCTTGGCCCTGCGCCAAGTTTTCCAATGAAGACCGGGAAGGTGGTTTGGTGGTTTGCACTTTAGATATTAATACTGAAGTATTACTCACCCTTATTTATGCAATATTATGCAAATGCACTATGAACAGTCATCACATATATATTCATTACTTGAAATACAACATTCATACAATTATCTCTTTAAAGCACAATAATCAATCAATCATTAACACAATAAATAGGCACTTGTCTAAGCTACTCAACATTCACACATATACACAGCATGTAACGTGGAAACCCATCTAGGAAAAAACCACAAGGTGCTCTTCATTTGGCATTGGCATGAGAAAATAGATGCACCTTTTGTCTGTACATAAAGCTACAGACTATGTTCAAGATATTCTCTTCTATCTCTACAGACTTCTTTTCCCTCTCATGCTCTCGGTTCTTCTCTATATTTATCACTTTACTCTACTCCTACTTAGCAATCCGCACACAGCATGGATCAACTTGACCTTCTCTATCTGTCTGCGCACTCAGCTACAGATCCACTTACTCTGATGCACTCACCGATCCATAGTTACCTACTCAAAACCGTTGTATCCTCTACTCAGCTCAAAAAGCATCTAACAAGAACTAGCTAATAGGCTAACTAATTGATCGGCTAACCCATGTATAGTTTGGGTTTCTCCCTTTATAGCCTTATTACAGACACGATATATTCTCATACATGATTGTTACAGACTAAATCATGACTTGATAGAGACTCTAATAGACTCAGCTACAGTCACTATCTCAGCTGACTTACTATCTTCAACCCACAGGATTTCTTTCCTATTCTAGCAAAATATGACCAAAGAGGTGCTATCGTCCTGAATTACAAAAATGCCTTTATGCGTGTGGTTTCTGTCGGCTCCAGCCGATCTCATACCCACGATCGCTAAGGGCTGCTACTTCTTTGCATCATGTCTTACTGTCACTTTCCGGTCGTTACCTTATCTGCATGCCTTCTTCCACAAATATTATGCCACGTCAACACATCTCCTGCTATGTACTTCCATCATAGCTTACAAAACTCGTGCAGCTTCCTCGTCTCGTGCCTCCTCTTTTCATTTCTCCTTTTCTTCCTTCTTCTGGCGCAGCATCTGTCCCTTTTTCCTTGATGTTGTTTCCTATGCCACAGCTCCTTCTTCTTCTTCCTTGTACTATTTTTCCCCTACTTAGGATGAATTCCATATGAATTATGCCCTTCTATCCCAGGCCCAACAACCATCATCCATGGTAATTGAATCATGAATCCCATTAATCCTAATTAACTATTGTCTAATCAAATATCAGTAAGTATTATTATTACCACTAGCACGCTTGTATAATTGTCAATATTTAATTAGAATACTAGAACAAAAGCAAAAGCGAGATGAAAGATAAATAGAACACAGATAGCCACTCTAGGACTGCACAACCATACCTGCCACTCTTCGACTCACTATAATTATAAATGTGATCATTATGAGATATATTGTAACTTACAGTAAATATTGATTTCCATGTTGTACCAAGATTTAACGCCGACCCTTTTAGATCTACCTCCAAAAAGAACTGCTTGCACTTAATTGGCTTTGAGATTGAAATATCATGTAGCTCCTACTCATAAAGCATAATACACAGATGTTAATGAATATGAAGGACTAAATTTAACTAGAATACTACTAATTATCAAATACTTCATCATCTTACAAGTGTTTTTTTCCAGTACATCTTCTTCCAGTTGCAAGCACATGAGTAAGAATTCACAAGTAAAAGGCTGATAGAAAAGAATAAGTGTAAGTTGATGCAGAATTAGATATCACTTTTATATTTATTATGGTAAAATTATAAGGAAGTGGTGCTTCACAAGAAGACAGTAAAGAGAATGCAATACAATTTCAAAAGAACAAAATGCAGCACATACCTTATCAAAATTTCTAAATTTTGATTAAAAAAAGAAGATTAACTCCATTTCAAGCCTTTTGTATTTAGTATCAATTAGGATTCATAATCGACTAAGAATAAATGGAAATTTCATGGAAGAGTCTCCGCATTCTTATACTAGTATCTCCTAATATGATCTTCGTTGTTTGTTGTTGTCAACTGTTCATGTGAGGTGCCCCTCTTTACACTTCCACTCAATTTGTTGTCCATGGGTTCTTTTAGCTCTATTCTCCCGGAATGGTAAGCTATTGATGAGCTTGGGACTCCTCTCCAGCTGACTATGTCGATGGATAATTATCCTTGTAGTTACATTTTTGTTGGATACTCCAAATTCCCATAGGCATACTTCCGCTCTTAGTTATGGTTCCTTTTTTATTATTTTGAATAGATTAAAAAACTAAAGTCACTCTCATAATTAATTATCATGTTGCTATGTTCTCGTAATTCATTATATGGGAATTGTGACTATTTTAGGGGGACAATTTCAATGGCATACATTTCCTTACATCTGCTTCTATATGGTCAGCTCATCAGTTTCCCCATTCACCCACCTCTGAGTAAACTTTATCAATGATAAGGTGTGTGTCTTTTATTATTCATAAATATTCCTTGTGTTGTGTGTTAGTTGTTCACATAATTTGTATATATGTTAGATGATATATCTGGCCACTAGCAACTATGTTTTAACATCTCATTATCAATTTCAACCCTAAAATGAATCCAATATTCAATTAAAGAAAGAATATCCTACACCTCAAGGATTTGCTTCAATACATCATTACCTTGAAAGTGAGTCAAGTTCGTTATTTGTTAGGGAACAGCAAGGAGGTGGACCACAGTCGTTACTTTCATGCCAACAGATCTCTACTAATAATATATCACTAACAAATATAAACATAATCAATAAGTAAATACAACCACATACTGCAAAAGCTATCCATTGAGCTGCAGAGCATTTAATGCTGTTGCAGCAAGCTTGATGACCGTTGGATCTCGAGCAGCTTAAGATCCAAGGGTCATCAAGCCTCCTGCAGCAGCATTAAATGCTCTGCAGCTCAATAGATAGCTCTTGCCCCCACATACCACCTTGAATACATTAGCTTACAGATTTGTCTAATATTATAGACCTCAAAGGATTACCGCACATTTTCCCAGATTAGTGCCTAAACTGAGCTTTTTGATATAAAGGGTGTTTTGTTCTTTGATTTTGAAATCAAACTCCGATCACATCTTGCTCAAATCCTTTTTTGCAAGACAATATTGTCATAGTTATCCTTATGGTGTATATTCATAGGTTATATGATGAGTGAAAACATTTGGAATCTTCTGAAAATGGATGCAAACAGGACGACACAAAAAATTTCAAGCAAGCTCTCTATATCTTCGGAGACAACAATGTGAGTATTTCTCTCTGATTCTAACGTCTGATTCTTCAAAACCTATGCAAAACATCTCAATTGAAGTAAAACAGTTGTTAAAAATTAACAGTGATGTTGTTGGGAAATTCAAGTAAATTCCAGTAGCCCCAATCTTTGAGGATATAAATCGTGGGATTATGTGAAAATTTTAGGTATTTAAGCTTGGGGGACTCTTCATCGACAAGTCCGTGAAAGTTAAATTGGACATATTTCCGAGGAGACCTTGGGTATTGAGCCATTAAATCTGTTATCTGCCATGCAGAAATTCCAGAGAGAATGGATCCCTCGAAGTAGCTTATTGACGAGTTGAGCTCCTGTAGAGCATAGAGTCTATGGAAATCCATGGGTAGTGGATCAATAAAGTTTTTTCTAAAGGCATTCAATATCTGCAGTTGCTCGAGTGTGCAATTGAAGTTGGGCGCTTGGAACAACACCGTGAGCGAATTCTGACTGACGTTGACGCCGAGGACGTGTTGGAGTTGTTGGTTTCCTCCATTCATGATTTCCACGTCACAATGGGAATGGAAAACGTATCACTAATTAAGAAGCAGTTAATAAGACAGGGGCATCAATGCTTATTATTATATAAGAATAAAAAATTAATAAGACAGACCGTAGGTTTAACATTTAAATAGGTCGACGTCTACTCGCCACCCCCATGGTGGGAAACACAACGAGGCAGACGTTATCCTAAAAAACCAATCAGATGCTAAAATAATTTTTATTTTAATAATTGTTTTTTAAATAAAATTCCATTTCTTATGTTTGGACTATAATTGCTTTTAAAAATTTAACAATGGACCGTCAACTAATGTCCCTCACTGAATACTATATGTCAAGTACATAACATAATAAGTTACCTTACATGATCTTTCGATATTCTGAACTCCAAGCTTGCGAGAAAGGTGAGATATTCCCATCCACATTTGTTATTTATTTGTCAGCAATGTTATTATAATCACTTTATGAAATATAGAATTATAATCATTTTGTGAAATATAATGTGTAATCATATTGTGAAATATAATGTGTATGTGTTGAAGATATTAAGTATTTATTAATAATAATAATAATGGGGTGATGAAACATTGAATATGAAATAACGGACAACTATTTCCTTGTGATCTGTGTAGTTGGGGACAATCACATCATACCTCGTGCTAATGCAAGTTAATGGCATTCTTTAATGGGGACAGTTGGGGCGTCCACTCTAGCATTTAACTATGAATTTGTTTTACTGTGGGAGGGATATGGTGTATCTAGGTCTAAATTTGCATTACAAGTAGATGTAATGTGGAACTTCGTCGGTTCAATATTTTATAGCATGCTCGTAGGATGATAATGCATGCAAGCAATTTAAGGGAGCGAGCCTCCTACTGTTTCTGTCGCTAGAGCTAGTTTCCATCCACTTCCTCAATGGTGGTGGAATTTTTTGGGGGGTTGAGATTTGTTTCTATTGGTGGGTATAATTCAACTGGATTGAAGGAAACATGGGTGATCCTTGGCTCGCGGGCAACGTATGTGATCTCTGGTGATTTGTGTTCTAACAACATGGGTGGTCTCTATCTCAAGGGAAACATGGGTGGTCTATGCTATAAGTTTTAAAATTGTGCAGAGAAGCAAAGCATACATATTATTTTAAGAAAAATAGATATTACACCATAGCATTCACACATAAACACAGAGATTTACCCTGGAAACCCTTAACCGGGAAAACCAGCAAACCTTGGAGCCTCGCCTCCTATTTTCTCATTCTCATTATGAATCCTCACAATACAAAATATAGGTATTCAGAATCATCTAATACCCTAATCCGTTAACTCGGATTAGAAAATAGACTCCTATCTCTTAACTAGGATTAAGTTACATATTTTTAGAAAATTCCCAAAAATAGGCAAAAACAGCCAAAACAATTTCACGATTGTCAGATGCAGCACTGCCATGCGCACCTCCCCTCCACACACACATGCAAAGAATATAACATGTAGCCAACATTCTTCCACTTATTGTTTTCTTTGCATAGCAATGAGTCATGTACTCATAAAGTCATAGGCTCAGGTCATCAATGCCCATAAATTCTCTACACCAAGAGAACTTCTCTGTACTAAAAGACTTTGTTAATGAGTCTGCAACATTTTTCACGGTGTCAACCTTATCCAGTAGCTCCTTCTTGTCTTCAAACATATCTCTCACAAAGTGATATTGTGCAACAATATTCTTTGTCTTAGCATGATAAGCAAGGCTCTTTTCCATGAATATTTCACTTTGACTATCGCAATCTAACCTTACAACTTTTTGTACAACCCCAATACCTGAACACAATCTTTGAAACCATACATATTCTTTTCTTGCATGAGTGGTTACCATGTATTCAGCTTCTGTAGTTGAGAGTGCAACTACAGCTTGTCTCTTTCTCATCCAACGGATAGCTCCTCCAAATAGGTTGAACACATACCCACTTGTATATCTTCTGCGATCAATATCTCCAGCCCAATATGCATCAACAAATCCATGTACTTTTATTACTCTACCTAGTCCAAGTCTTCCTTGGTAGAATATTTCATAATCTGTGGTGCCACGCAAATATCTGAAGACCCTCTTTACATTTTTCCAATGCTCCTTTCCTTGTTTTGACATATATCTGCTCAAAATCCCACTGCATTAGCAATGTCTGACCTGGTATAGACCATTTCATACATCAAACTACCAACTGCACTAGAATATGGAACTCGTGACATGTCTTCTTCTTCTTCATGTGTCTTGGGACACTGCTCTTTAGATCACTTTAAACCTACAAGAATAGGAACCTTGAACGGCTTTCTTTCTTGCATGCACCCTGCATGTTAAATATCTATATTACTGTCTCGACATATTTTCTTTGATTTAAACTGATCATCTTGTTTGCACGATATCTTCTTATCTCCATTCCCAGAATGAATTTTTCAGCACCGAGATCTTTCATATCAAATTTGGAGGACAGCTGATACTTCACCTCCTTTATAGCATCTTTGTTGTTTCCAATCAACAACATGTCATCAACATACAGTACTATGTTAATGAAATGATCACCAACCTTTTTGGAGTATACATAGTGATCAGCTTCGCTTCTCACAAACCCCAATTCAAGTATGTATGTGTCAAACTTTTGGTACCACATCCTTGTATATTGCTTTAGACCATAAAGGGACTTATTTAGTTGACATGCCAGCTATTTCTTTCCCTTTACTATGAACCCTTCTAGTTGTTTCATGTATATTTCTTCTTCTGGATCACCATATAAGAACGTTGTCTTCACATCCATCTGCTCTACTTCAAGATCAAAAGCAGCAGCAATAGAAAGAACAAATCTAATAGAAGTTAATTTTGAAACTGGAGAAAATATTTCACCAAAATAAATTCCCTCTACCTGAGAATATCCCTTTGCTACCAAGCGGGCATTGTACTTTTCCACTTTACCTTTTGCATTCAACTTCTTAAACATCCATTTTCTCCCAATGGCTTTTCTTCCAGCTGGTAACTAGACTAGATGCCAAGCTTTTTTTTGTCCAAGGCATCCATTTCTTCAACGATGGCCTTTTTCTAGAGATCACTATCCTCTGAATCAACAACTTCCTTCACATTTCTAGGATCATCATTAGTAATAGACAAAGAAAAATGAGAGAGAAAATCAGGAGGGGGGTACCTTTTTGGTTTCCTTCTTTCTTGAGATGATCTCCTCAAAACTAGGGTATGAGGCTCTTCTTCTTCTGATTCAGCTTCTTTTGTTGAGTCAGATTCTTCACCTTCTAACTCAAACTCTATTTTCTCTAGTTCATTTTCCATTGGATTCACTTCATGTTCGAGGACTTCTTTTACCTCTCTAAACACAACATCTCGACTATAAACATTCTTCTTAGTTACATCATTTCAAAGCTTATAACCTTTCATACCATCTTTATAGCCAATAAAGATGCACGTATCAACTTTGTTATCCAACTTGCTCATTTTCTCCTTTGGAACATGTACATAAGCATCACAACCAAAAAGTTTCAGATGCTTAATAAAGGGTTTCTTACTGGTCCATATCTTTTGTGGAATTTTATCAATCAATTCTGATGTGGGTGACCTATTTACCAAGTAGTATGTTGTCTCCACTACTTCTGCCCATAATTATTGTCCTATCCCAACACTGCTTAGCATGCTCCTTGCCTTTTCCATCAACTTTCTATTCATCCTCTCAGCAACTCTATTATGTTGAGGTGTGTATGGAATATTCTTCTTCCTTGCTATATCGCACTTTTTACAGAAATCCCTGAATTCATTCCCGCAAAACTCTCCAGTGTTATCTATCCTCAACACCTTTATTTTCTTTTCTGGCTGATTTTGTACAAGAGCCTTAAATTTTTAAACTTAGCAAATACTTCAGATTTCTTTTGAAGGAAATAGATCCATGTGTTCATTGAGAAATCATCTATAAATGAAACATAATACATAAATTTTACTAATGATGGAACAAGAACGGGTCCAAACACATCACTGTGTATTAATTCTAGAATTCCCTTTGCTCTTGTAGCATCAAATGAAAATATTACTCGATTTTGTTTTCCATGTATGTGATGTTCACATAAATCAAAATACAAATTGCAATCAATCATACCTTCAACTATACCTTTACCTTGTAATGCTCGAAGTCCCTTTTCTCCGATATGCCCCAATCTTCGATGCCATAGAATCGTCTTTCCTCCTTATGCAGTCAGGGTTATGTCATCTTTACCTCCTTCCTCAAGGACAACAGAACTGTTACATTCATCAATGATGGTTCTTCCCAATAGTTTGTACATAGTTCCATACCGAGCTACCCTCATCAACACCATTGATCCTCGAACCATTTTGCAACAACCATATCCACACATAGTCTCTAGACCTGCAACATCCATCTTCCTGACAGATATCAATTTTCTTGCTAGTTTTGAAATGTGTAGCACTCCAAGTAGAGTTCTAATCCTTCCATCCTTCAGTTTTAGCTTGACTCTACCACGTCCAATGATATTGGCCGGTGAATCATCTCCCAAGTACACATCTCCTCTATTGTACTTTTCATATTCACATAATCACTCCCTATGAGGGGTCATATGACATGATGTACCTAAGTCAATCAGCCATATATCACGTTCTGGATTATTACCCATGAAAGCTAGGTACACATCCCCTTCTTCTCCTGAGGAGATCTTCACCTCTATGGAAGGGGTATCCTCAATTCCCTTTTCTTTCTCAACATTCTTAGATCTACAGTCCATTTTATAGTGCCCACATTTACCGCATTTCCAGCACTTCCTTATTCCTTTTCCAGAGGATTTAAATCTACCCTTATATTTAGATCTTCCCCCAGATCCTTTATTTTTGTTTCTCTCCTAGGGGTGACCTGTCACAAACAATACATCCATGCTAGGATTATCCATGGTTTTCACCCCATTTCTTTTGATAGTAGGGATGATACTATTTCATCAAATTTTAAGGTCGCTTGGTTAGCACTACCTATTGCAACAATTAGGTTGTACCAGGAATCTGTCAAAGAACACAATAATGTAATACATTTATCTTATTCGGCCATTTTAATTCCAAGAGAGGTTATCTGACTTACCATAGTATTGTAGACATTCAGATGCTCTATTATAGTGTCATTTTCATCCATTCTAAGGTGAAACAGTTTCTTTTGCAGAAACAACTTGTTCAGGATTTTGATCGATACAGACTCCCTATTTTTTCCCAAAGCTTTACCGCACTATCTTCACCATATACGTTCAACAACACAAATTGTAATAATCACAATCGTATTGTAGTCCTTGCCCTTCTTTCTAATTTATCCCAATCATATTGTGATGTTATAGTGGGTTTCGTACCCAGATCCACAGCAATCCATTGTTCCCGGTCTACAAGAATATCCTCCATTTTGAGCGTCCATAGCTCAAAGTTCTGGCTATTAAATTTATCAAGCTGCTTGCCATTCTCTTTCAATGCACAAATCAACACTGCAAAGCTCCCACTGAACCCAGGTTTATCACAGACCCGAGATCTATCAACCGCGTAGAACCCTCAACAACAAAGGTGTCCCCCTGATGCCAAAATCAAGCTTTGATACTACATGTAAGTTTTAAACCCGTGCAGAGAAGCGAAGCATACAAATTCTTTTAAGAAAAATAGAGATTACACCATAGCATTCACACATAAACACATAGATTTACTCTGGAAACCCTTAACCGAGAAAACCAGCAAACCTTGGAGCCTCACCTCCTATTTTCTCATTCTCATTATGAATCCTCACAATACAAAATATATGTATTCAGCAACATCCAATACCCTAATCTGTTAACCCGGATTAGAAAATAGACTCCAATCCCTTAACTAGGATTAAGTTACATATTTTTAGAAAATTCCCAAAAATAGCCAAAAACAACCCAAAAAAATTCACGATCGTCAAACGCAACGCTGACATGTGCACCTCCCCTCCACACACGCATGCAAAGAATATAACATATACCCAACATGTTTCTGCTTCATGCAACCCACTTTATTTCCATGGAATATTGAGGTCATTAACGCAAGAAGTAGGGGTGAGGGAGGGCATCGACTCACACACACTCGGTAAGAGCCAAAAGAGGCAGAGAATGTTTTCTATCAAGCAATCCCGCTTGACATTAGGGAGCGGATTGAAAACGCAAAATGTCGGGTTAAGGGAGAAGAGGAGGTCACCAATCTGAAGGAGATTGTAAAGGATATGGCGATATGCGTCGTGGACATGGGAAACACCATAACAAGAGACATGAAGTTCTATCAAACCTTGGCACTGCATTGGACAATAAAATCCATGCTTAGAAAGGTGTTTTTGGACACCAAAGAAAAAATAAACGAGTTGTTGTTACAAATGGATGAGTTGAACAACAAGATGGACTTCTTGATAAGGGTAATCGCTAGAAAATCTAATGTTGTAGAGGATAAACACCCAGCTAGAGAAGTTTCCCCATTATTATTATTGATGATGAGATGGTTTAATTTACTTATATGTTGTTTTGGTTCTCTTCTATTTACTATGTTACGTTAAAGGATATGTAAATTTGAGCAATACTAATAGAATACTATTCTACACTTGGTAGGATTTCCAATAGGGCTAATCATTTTTTTAAAATCTTAATAATTTTAATACAAAAATTTGAACTTTTCAAAAAATGATAACAATAATTAATATACAATAAACAAAAATATTTAAAATTATTGATTTTTTATAATTTTATTTATAAATTAGTCAAATATTTAAAATTGTTGATTTTTACAATTTAATTTATAAATTAGCATATGTGATATTTTTAGATTTTATTTACGTTTAAATAACCAAAATTTCAATAAGAACTTTTAATGCATTCTATTGTTGAGATTTCTTGCACCAACCAAAACTCTATAGAAAGACCCAATAACTTAAACCAGACTGTGGAGCTCTCCAAAATTTCAAATGTCGCATTGAATAAAGGGTGCCAAGGTTTGAGTAACAGTAAAATCCACACCAACGCCAAGCAAAACTGTGAAACACTGATCTATATCCCAAAGAGGGTAGTCAAGCTTGAAAACCCCAAGAGTTTAGTTTCTCCATGGTGACCTTGAGCTCCAAAAACTCCCCTATAAGGATGGTTTTGGATAAATCAAGAACATGCTCTAGGATCAAATCCTCACCCGCTACCAAGGAAACCCGACTACGACAATTCCTCACAGCTTTACGAATTTTCTTCACCTTCAATGCAGAGTTGAGACTTTTTCCTCCTCCTTGAAGAAAGGAAATATTAAGGAAGGATCCAATATATCCATCTCCCCCCTCCACACCCACACACATTGTTTCTCCCAGATAAGGGTCGAAAGTAAAAGGCTCATGAAAATTCTTCTAAGAAGCACTTGGATCGGTTTTTGAAGTCTACACAAGAATTAACTCTTGCTTGCTTGAGCCCAGAATTCGTTTATCCAAAACAACACTTGCAACTACCAAAGAAACCACCTCACTTCACACTGGTACATGGCAGGTATTCTTCGAGATCCGCTCACCCAAACGAGCTATGGGAAGAAGAGGAGATGTTGATAAACTAGAGGGATTGGTGTCAATAAAGGTGATGCATATAAATCTCCAAAACACCACTAACCTCTGACTATGAAAATCGTCTAAGAATATGAGGGGCATCAACGTGCCAAGGAAACAAAGATTGTTGAAAGAAAAGATCTCAATGGAGAAACTAGATGTTTGTTTCATGTGGGAAATTAAATGCAACATAGATATTGTATACAAACATGCCTACGAGATCTAAAGGGGTCATCGGTGCGTCACTTACAATCCCAAGGGTTTTACAAGAGGAATAGTTATCCTATGATATTCTAGGAGGATAACAAAGATAATAAAGGGAATAATTAGGGGATCTTATGTCATTGTCTCTTCAACTTTGAGCATCGCAAAGCAAATTACTAGTTTGTATGATCCCACCGAACTTCATAGAAAACTAAACTATTGGGAGAGCATTAGGAATAATTACATACATGACTGGCCCATTCTCTTCAAATGCCAAACATATGAAACCAGCCTTCAGGTTTGAGAAGATATGGCTGACCCATCCAAAGTTTAAGGACAACATCAAATCTTAGTGAGACTCCACCCAAATGCATGTGTCCAAAATGTACATATTACAACAAAAAATAAGCATCAAAGAAAGGGAATTCAAGTTGTTCATAAATATTTTTCAATGGAAAATATACTTCAATTAAAAACTAGGGCAATTATAGACCTAGGAATTCCTGGCCCAATTGATCAATGCTTTTGATTTTAACTTCAATTTGATGCAATGTATAATTAGTCATCTCAATGACCTTATATCAATAATGTTGAATGGGCCCCCATCACGAGGTGATCCTTTGTTACATTAACATTTCATTGTGATAAATGGATGTTTGGGTAAAAATATCCAAAGCCAAGGTAAAGGGAGGAGAAACTTCTCCAACTCTTACATTTGGCCTTTAGAGTGGTGATCATTGAGAGAAAGTCCCAATCTTTAACACAAGACTGATTGTCCAAATACTTGCAGGATTCAAAAAGAAATGCGATCATTACTACCCATCAAGTGCGTAAGCTTTACTCTAGTAAATAACTCAAGAAGAACCGTTCTTGTGATGGAATCATACACAAAATAAAAATAAAAAGTTTTCCTTGCCTATCTCTAGCGAGGAAGATCCTCAACATGAAATGTCAATATGTTTTGCAAGTTAACCCTATCAATATGTTTTTAGCACTCATAGCTCCAATTAAGGATATGATGGCAATTAATGATCTCCGTAAAAACTATTATGGGGTATCTAAGCTAAAAATAAAATGTTTATAACTTGGAAAGAAATTTGTTGCCACAAATTGCAAGGGGGATTGAGCATTTTTTGGATGAATCTTGAACACATAGCACTAAGTGGTGAAGTAACGTGGAGATGGGTTGAGGAATAGAGCTCTTTATGGTCACGAGGTTGATGTGAGAAGTGTTCTCTCAATCACCCACTCAAAGAAACTCTATTTAGATACTACTCCGAAGGGATCCTTCATTTCAAACAAACTCAAACAAAGCATCAATTTGGCTCAAAATTTATCGCTTTAGGAGATTAAGGATGGTCACTATACTTTATTAGATAGCACTAAGCGATGAAGTAATGTGGAGATGGGTCAAGGAAGAGAGCTCTTTATGGTCACGAGGTTGGTGTGAGAAGTATTATCTTTGTCACCCACATAAAGAAACTCTATCTGGATACCACTCCTAAGGGATCCTTCATCCAAAACAAACTCCAACAAAGTATCAATTTGGCTCAAAATCTCTTGTTTTGGGAGATTAAGGATGGTTACGATACTTTATATTGAAGAGATTCTTTGGATCAATTTAAACACCTAAGGAATATCAAGCTACATTTATAAACATCAACTTGAATAATATGTATAACCATTGGTTCGCATCTTAGGAGGCTCAATACTACCTCCATTATACTCAACCTGGACTTGCACTGAGAAATAACCCTAAGGGATAAAAGGGGAAATGGAGACCTCGTGAAAGGAATCTAAATGAGATTCCTATAAGTGAAACAAGGGACACACTCCTTAAGTTTAAGAATAAAAGCATCCATCTTCACTCCTAAGTGCCTAGGCCACATGCAAGGTCATGAGAACATTTTTTATGTTGTTGTAAAATCCTCCTCGATATCATAGGAAATGATAGTGAGAATGATACACTCAAGGATGGAAGTCGCTAGAAATATGGAAGACAAGATAATTAGTCTATAAAATTTATTGATTACGAATTCTCTAAAGAGAAAGAGTGGAATAGTAGAATAAAGGTAACATTGGATATAATCAAGAGTAACACCACTAGCGACCAACATAGGGATCAAACTACCATCAACACCATAACTTGGTGTTGTAGTGTTGCCACCAATTGGTTAGAATATTGATGGAGACCAATATTGTGGTTGGGCACATCTTACACCAACTCGGTATAAGTAATGAGCTCATAGGGAGCAAAACTAGTTAAGCACTCTACAATGTTCAAACTAGTCCTCTTTCTTGTCCATCTCCTCACTTGGAAGCTTCTAGTTATATTTTCTTTAAAATTTGAAAATAATACTTGTCAAGATGATGTCTCATTCACTCATAAATACCCTATCCAAATCAACAAAATAATGGTCGTTGAGCCATATAAAAATACTCCTTATGATCAAAAATAGTTGGGATCCAAGCCACCTAGAGAAGATCCCATCAACATTCAATTTGTAAAAAATAGTTTTTTTGTAATTGTAAAAAAATATCTTATAAAATGAAAGAGAAGATCCCATCCACATTTGTCATTTGGTTGATGTCAAAATAAAGGATGCAACTATAGAAAGTAAACTCAAGGAATAGAAGCCCTGACAAAATATGAGTTGAAACTCAAGCGACAAAAGGCAAAGTTCATCAAAAGATAAGTTTATTAATATAAGCTCAAACACATAAATGAGTCTAATGAGTTGAATAAAAATTCTTTCAAATATGTCACCGATGTTAGAAAGTGGCAACAAGGAAGGTCTTCTAGCATTACATGTGTCCTTGCATGCTAGGAAGACATTAAACAAGAAGCCAAATGTATTTAATGTGATTTTCCTAAGTTTGGACTTAAGAAAATACATTAATATTTCTAGTTTGATTTTGACTTAATGAAATCACTTTTATAAAGTGAAAAGTGAAATAAACTTAAGTGGTGGCTAATCTAATATTTGCCATTGATCTCACCATAGGATCACATCCATTGATCCATAGTGAGGGTTAGGGTTTTCTCCTAGCCATTCAGTTAAAAGGAGATTTGGTGGAGAGGACACGTACACAGGTGAGATACAGACAAAGAGAATTCAAACGAAGGAATTTACTGAAAAATACAGATTCACCAAGGTTCTAGGCTAAGCTAGACCCCGTACAAAATCACGCAAAGGGAAGTCATACTATTCGGAAGGAAGCAGTCGTACAACCATACGGAATCCATACAAGTTGATGTCAGCATCGTACGGATCCGTATAGTTGCAAAGAGGAGGTCGTACTGGTGACGCAGTGGTCATACTACTACGTTGGGGGTGTGCTAGGTTGCTGGACTTGTGCAGTGTTTCTACAGAGGTTCATTTCACCGGGTTGGGTAATTTATCTACTGGTTGTAAAAGTTTCATATCTTCATAATATAAAGTAAATATATGATTGTTACACCAGTTTACCCATCTTGGGTTTTATCTGGGGGTTTCCATACCCAAAATACTATGTCCATATTTTATGTGATGTTGTGAATGTTTCTCGGTATTTTATTTCAGCTGCAATACTAGTAAATGAAGTTCGTGTGTGGTTTCCAATAACAAATTACATATACTGTTTATCCCTAGTTTGGATTTCAAAGGAATATTTACATGGTATCAGAGCTCAGTTGAGCTAAATCTAAGAGACTACAGCAGCAATGATAGATCAGCAATGATAGATCAAGGGCAGATCTATTGAAGATACAAACCTAGAGTTTAGATCTAGGGTTTGATAGGTACACTTCAGTATGGTTATGCAGTTGAGAGTCGATGATAGAGTCCAAGGGGCTCATAACTTTCCTGCATGGAAATAAAGGATCACAAGGATCATGGATGTCATTGATGCAGAGGAGCACATTGACTCCACGAAGGTTGCGCCCACAGATCCAGGAGAGTTGGTATCTTGGAAAAAGATAGATTCCAAATCCATGTTGATTATCTTAGATGGATTGAAGGACCACATAGTCCCTCATCTTTCTGGGAAGAAGACCGCATTAGAGATGTGGAAGGCTTTGGAAAGTCTGTACCAGAGCAAGAATGAAACCGGAAGATGGTGTTGCAAGATAGGATGCACAGTACCAAGATGGCCAAGGGTGAAGGAGTGGTGCCTTATCTTACAAGGCTCACACGGATCAGAGATGAGCTTGGAGTTGTTGTCTCTAAGACAGAGGATGAGGAGCTAGTTCGGATATCCCTCAATGGATTTTCTAAGCCATGGGACACCATTTTCAAATTTCTCGTGGCTAGGGAGAATCTCACTGATTGGCAGAGATTGTAGGATGACTTTGTGCAAGAGGAGCCTCGCATGGTTCAAGAATCAGGCTCATCCAGCAGTTCCCCATAGATTGTGGATGACGAGGATCTAGCCCTAACATGTAAGAGAAAGGGTAAGGAAAAGAGAAAGAAGGGTGGTAAGAAGAATCTTGACATGTCAAAGGTCAAGTGTTTTATCTACCACAAGCAAGGACACCTTGCCTCCCAATGCCCAGAAAGGAAGAAGAAGAACAATACCCAGATGGAAGGATCTGCAGAGGTGGAGGAATTGAGCAAGAACTTCGATGATATTTTTGCTTGATTGCTTGCATGGCAAGCACCACAGGAAGAAACATTTGGTATGTGGATAGTGGATCATCTTGTCATATGATAGGACAAAAGAGGTTCTTCAAGGACTTGCAGGAGGGTGGATTAAAACTTCACATAGAGTTGGGTGATGATGTGCAGTATTAGACGCAGGGATTCGGCATTGTTTCATTTCAAAGGGAGTCTGGTAAACCCCTCAATTTTGTTGATGTATTGTATGTCCTGGGGTTGACTAAGAACCTCATATCCATTTCCACCTTGGAGGACAAGGGATTTCAGGTGAAGTTCCGAGACCATAAGGTGTACATCAATCCCAAGGGGTCGGATAGGAGTTTGGATCGGGTGATTGGGATCCAGAGCGAGAAGATGTATAGACTATACTTTGAGTCTGCAAAGGATCTAGTTAGTAGCAGTAGTAGTCAGGGTGATTTGTGGCATAGGAGAATGGCACACTTACACCATGGAGCACTGAGGCACTTGAGACAGGTTGTCATTGGAGTTCCCCAAGTACTGGAGGAGAAGCATAACCACTGCAAGGGTTGTGCTTTGGGGAAGAACATCAAGAGACCTTTCCCACAGAGTGAGCACAAGTCTAAGGGGACCTTGGACTTAGTGCATTCAGATGTTTGTGGACCTATGAGTGTCCAATCTTTCAGTGGTTACAGTTACTACGCCACTTTCATTGATGACTATTCCAGTAAAAGGCCAATTCAAAGGTTTTTTTTCGATTTCGAGAGTTCAAGACTCTCGTGGAAAACCAGATAGGGAGGAATATCTATGTTTTGAGGATGTACAATGGGGGAGAGTACACCTCCAATGAGTTCTTGGAGTATTGCTCAACAGAGGGGATCAAGAAGGAGAACACAATGCCTCATACCCCGCAGCAAAATGGAGTGGCGGAGAGAAAGAATATGACTATGGTAGGAGCAACCAAGACCATGTTATTTGATCAGGAATTACCACTATTCCTTTGGGTTGAGGCATATAGTACTGCAGTATACATTCAAAACAGGTGTCCCCACACAACTTTGGGGAGGAAGACACCCGAGGAGGTATTCATAGGAACTAGACCAGATGTGAGCCACTTGCGCATATTTGGGAGTGTCTGTTATTGTCACATTCATGTTGACACTCGGAAGAAGTTGGACCCTTCTGGAGAGAAGGGGTTACTTGTTGGTTACAGCGAGACTTCGAAGGCGTACAGAGTTCATATCCATACTCGCAAGAGGATCATTGTGAGCAGGGCTGTCCAGTTTGATGAGGACAGAGCCTTGCGGAGATCTATGGATTTACCAATAGAGGAACAGCCAATACAGGATTTGGGGGTCAAGTTGGAGGATCCAAAGGCATAGGTACAGGTATAGACACATGACACGGGTTCTGGTAGTTAGAGGGAGTCAGGTGGACAGGATCCTTCAGTCATTGACTTGGAGGATGAGCCGCAGTAAGAGACGGATATCCAATAGCCGCAGCAAGTAGAAACTAGGCCAATGCGTAAGTGGTTTATGTCCACATTTCAAGATTCCAAGCAGGTGATTCCATGAAGGTGAATCCTCCACAAAGCTCAATGAGATGGAGAAAACCACCAAAGATACTTAGTTATATGGCACTAATGACAGAGTTGATTAACTCTGAACCTTCTAGTTTCGAGGAGGTTGCACAACATGATGTGTGGAAAGAGGCCATGGTTGAAGAGAATGACTCAATCATGAAGTATCAGGTATAGGAGGTTGTGTCGAGGCCACAAGTTAAAAAGGTGGTGGGATCCAAATGGATCTACAAGGTGAAGCATGCAGCAAACAAAATCGCAGATAAATACAAGGCACGCTTCATGGCAAAGGGGTTTTCATGGAAGGAGGGTATTCACTATGAGGAGACCTTCTCCCCTGTTTCCATGTATTCTTCCATTCGAACCATTATCTCATTAGCAGCAGAGATGGGTTGGTGTGTCCATCAAATGGACGTCAAGACTTCCTTCCTCAATGGAGTTATAGAGGAGGAGGTATTCATTGAGCAGCCAAAGGAGTTTGATGTGGAGAACAGGGAGACGCATGTATGCAGGTTGTAGAGAGCTCTTTATGGGCTCAAGAAGGCACCTCAAGCATGGTACAAGGATAGACAGCTATCTACGGGTGATGGGATTTCATCGGAGTGAGGTGGACCACGACCTGTACTTCTTGACAGGTGAGGTGCCTCTCATACCGATCATGTATGTAGATGATATATTTCTTACATGGGATGAGAGGATTATTGGCGACTGCAAGTCCAACCTTGCAGTTGAGTTTGAGATGAAATACCTTGGTTTGATGCATTACTCCCTAGTATTGGAGGTTTGGCAGAGAGACGAGTGCTTCTTCATTGGACAGGAGAAGTATGGAGTGGAGATCTTGAAGAGATTCACGATGGTGGATTGCAAGCCTATGGCCATACCTCTAGTTTCCAACTCGGGGAATATTAATGCATCGGGATCAGATGGATTTGATTCTACACTGTATCGCTAGCTTATTGGATCGCTCATGTATCTGGTCAACACACGGCCAGACATTAGCTTTGCAATCAACTCTTTGAGCCAGTTCATGGTGGACCCTCGAAGAGTGCATTGGATGGCTGCGAAGAACATACTTCGCTACATCAGAGGTGCAGTGGAGTATGGATTAGTTTATGAGCGCAAGGGGAGTGTATAGTTAGTAGGATTCACAGATGTTGACTGGGAAGGATGTGTAGAGGATCAAAAGAGCACTTCAGTTTGTTGCTTCAGCATTGGATCAGGGGTTGTCTCGTGGTTTAGCGGGAAGAAGAAGTCAGTTGCATTGAGCTAGATAGAGGCTGAGTACATGGAAGCTAGTTTGGCTGCTTATGAGGGAATGTGGTTGAGAAAGTTGCTTTCAGGGATGTTCGAGTGTGAGTTAAAGGCTATAGTAGTTCACTGTAACAATCAGAGTGGCATCAGGCTATCTGAAAATCTAGTGTTCCATGACCGGAGCAAACACATAGACATTCGGTACCACTTCCTGAGAGATTGTGTACAGAGAGGAACCATTCGGTTGGAGTACATACAGACAGATGAGCAGGTGGCAGACATTTTCACCAAGGCACTTTGCAGACACAGTTTTGTAAAGTTCAGAGACAAGTTGGGGTTTCTACTGAATCCCTTCCTCATTGAAAGGGAGTGTTAGAAAGTGGCAACAAGGAAGGTCTTCTAGCATTGCATGTGTCCTTACATGCTAGGAAGACATTAAATAGGAAGCCAAATGTATTTAAAGTAATTTTCCTAAGTTTGGACTTATGAAAATACATTAATATTTCTAATTTGATTTTGACTTAATGGAATCACTTTTATAAAGTGAAAAGTGAAATAAACTTAAGTGGTGACTAATTTAATCTTGGCCATTGATCTCACCGAAGGATCACATCCATTGATCCATAGTGAGGGTTAGAGTTTTCGCTTAGCCATTGATTTAAAAGGGGGTCTTCTAGCATTACATGTGTCATTGCATGCTAGGAAGACATTAAATAGGATGTCAAATGTATTTAAGGTGATTTTCCTAAGTTTGGACTTAGGAAAATACATTAATATTTCTAATTTGATTTTAACTTAATGGAATCACTTTTATAAAGTGAAAAGTGAAATAAACTTAAGTGGTGGCTAATCTAATCTTGGCCATTGATCTCACCGGAGGATCACCTCCATTGATCCATAGTGAGGGTTAGGATTTCCACTTAGCCATTGAGTTAAAAGGGGGTTTGGTGGAGAGGACACATACACAGGTGAGATACAAACAGAGAGAAGTTAGATGGAGGAATTTACTGAAAAGACAGAGGAGCATCTACCTGACAAATTCATCGAGGTTTTCAAGCTGAGCTAAACGTTGTACAGAAGCACACAGAGTGCAGTCGTACCATTTGACAAGAGGAAGTCGTACAACCGTACGAAATCCGTACATGATGACGTTAGCAATGTATGGATCCATACAGTTGCACAGATAAGGATGTACTGTTGCGCTGGGGGTGTGGTGGGTTACTAGACTTGTCCAGTGTTTCTGCAGAGGTTCATTTTTCCAGGTTGGGTAATTTATCTGTTGGTTGTAAAAGTTCCATATCTTCATAATATAAATTCTATATCTAACTGTTGCATCGGTTTTCCCATCTTGGGGTTTTACCCAAAATACTGTGTCCATATTTTATGTGATGTTCTGAATGTTTCTCGGTATTTTATTTCCATTGCAATTCTAGTAGATGAAGTTCATGTGTGGTTTCCAATAACAAATTAAATATATTGTTTAGCCCTAGTTTGAATTTCAAAGGAATATTTACAACCAAGATAAGACAAGATAAGAGATTAATACGAGAAGAGAAAATATAATGAACTAGGATGAATGCGAACACAAGACCACCTAGCCAATCTAAGAGATGACTATATTCAAAAACTTCACTAGGAATCATACTCAAATTGCTAATGTCATTGAAAGGAAAAAACAAATGTGCTTTACCATTGATGTTAATCATGGACGCATTCCCTCAACTTTCCTTACCCCAAATCTTCGTCTTATAGATACTTCACACCATGTTTTACTTGGTCAAAAAGAAGTAAAGTTATATATATGTACAAAAAAGTTACAAAACTTAAGGGTCTAATCAACAACATCATAAAACATAAAACTTGTAGGGAAAACCCTTCCAAACCACCAAAGGTCTCACATTTACCACATAAAATTACCATGTGTTGTGGATTAATCAAAGGCAAGCATCCATGCTCAAGGTGAACCTAAAGAGCATTAAGGTCAACCAAGCACAAACAAATAGGAACTAGATGGAAGAGCAATACATTATTTGTTCAAAAGAGTATGAACTAATAGAACAAAGATAAAGAGGAAGGAACTAAAGAACTAGTTGTCAATCCCTCATGCTTGACCTTTTAACCTCTTTTTCTAACGTCTATCCAATTAATGGAATTTTTACCCACTAGAGGGGTTCCATTGGGACTAACTAGAGAGATGGATCCTTATCAAGTCTTATGTATCAAATTCATGGATCTCTTAATACCATCTTATGGATTTTCAATTGCATTTATCGACATTAGGGGGTACCACTAAAACCCTGTCCACTATCCCACTCTTCATGGGTTGAATAGGCACCTCAATTGGTTCAACCAGGAAAGAAGTGGTATCTTGCTCTAGTGATCTTACTTGTTACTTTTCTATCGTAGGTTATTAAACACTTGTTGAAGGAAAATATTCATGTAGATTTGTATATGTTGACATGTCATGCACATAAATGATGTAATTTCATAATATAAGCTCTAGGTCCATCAAAAGTTCTCTAAAATGATATTATCCAATAAATCATGGCCAATGTCAAGCTCAACATAGATTCAAGCATAGATCAAGATATTGATATCAACCCACTATGAATCTTTCTAAATAAACTAGCAAAGAGCACTCCCAAAATTTATAAATATTATCTAATGCCACATATGGGTACATAGGTTTGGTAGTTATATCCAAGTTTGCATTTTGGTCACAATCGTGAAGATAGGGTTAAATATGGAAACCATGGTGTAAAAAAACAAGCACTACCCCAAACCCAAGGTCCATTCTAAAAAGTTACCTAGTAATCTTCGGGGTCCTAAAAAAGAACGATAAAGAAATCTTAGAGCAAAGAATGTACCTCGGAATTAGACATCCAAGTGGAGTGAATCCATTGATAAAGATTTGATGGAGACAACCAAAAACCATTATATCAGCATATCATGATGTGTGATTTGTAGTCTAAATAGGTCAAAGACCTCCAATTTTTCCAGTCTTTAGAACTGGGTTGTCATTTTATTTCTCCACAATGTACACATATTTGTAGGAATGGAGCTGTGAGGATGAAGGCCCGCCATTTCCCATAGCTCTACATACTCCAAGTTCCCAAAAAAAGAGTTGAACCATTACATATGCCATAATTAAAAAGCAAATAGTAATCAACTAGTTACTTGCCAATGAAGAGCAATGTTGTTTACCCCTAGGGGTCCCTGTGTTGAGCACTAAATTTCACTTTATATCATCAGTATAATCAAATGATTTACTCTACACAGTGGTCTCCCTTGCTAGAGACTTTAGACCTTACACCATGATTTGATATAGTTAGGACCAACACCTAGATAGATGTTTCACCAACACCATAAATAATTTACAAACAAGGAGTTCATCAAAGAGTTTGCATAGAACAAAACTTTGTATTCCTTCTCTCGTGGTAATGTGGGCCATTATGGCAATGTCAAAAACTCCTCCATTAATTGATCTTCTAAATGCATATTTTATCATCTTCAACTTTAAGCCCCAACAATCTACATGCCCCTTTAAAAACAAATTATTGTAGGGTTTTTCCGGACAATCCGCAGTAGACATTTTTAAGTCGACGTTTCGATTCCGAATCGGGAACCATCATCAGGACAAGTAGTCAATAGGTAAAGCTGCAGCTCCGGATTTAAATACAGGTTGGTGAAATTTATAATAAAATTGGCCGACTAGTCCTAGGTTAAGGAAAATAATTTTAATAAAAGATTTTAATATGTTTTAAATTAATTTAAGATTAGGGTTTTAAATTGTAGGTTTAAAAATTCTTTAGAGGTTAAAAGTTCTAAAGTTAAAATACATGTTAATAATTCATTATTGATAATTTTAAAAGTTTTTAAACTCAAAAAGGTTAAAAAGTTTTTAAAATTAAGTTGAAAATTCCTTATTTAATTTTTATAAGGTTTAAAATTAGGGTTATTGAAATAGGGCTTAAAATTAGTGTTAATAATAATTTTTATTTCCAAATTAAATTAAAATTTTGAATACTAAGTTTGTAAATTAATTTAATTTCTAATATAATTTTGATATATTTCTGTTTTAAATTATTTTATTATCATTGTTATCATTTATTTATAATTTAAATTTTAAATTATTATTAAATTCTTTAAAAATTATTTTATTTTTGAATTATTATTGATTTATTTTTAAGTTATTTTTAAAAAAATTATTTTAATTTTAATTTACTTTAATTTTAATTTACTTTAATTTAACTTAACAAAGTTAGGCTAAGGTTTAGAGAGATTGGACTTGTCTAGAGAGATTGGACTTGTTTAGACACTTTATAAGGGGGACCCAACTTTTGCTAACTTCAAAACCACCATCTCTGTTAAGGTTATCGGGATGTTTGATGATCTCTATAGCCTCCCTGAATCTTCTTTTAAAGTAGTGGTTCTCTTGTGCAAGCAATGAGGTTTCCTCAAGACAAATATGATGTTTTGACCTCTCCAAGTGTTCAGCTAGGGCAGAGGTGCAGATACGTTGGTTGCGGATATTAGCCCCATGTTTCTTTAATCTAACCTTAAGGGACCGAACAGTTTCTCCAATGTAGTTAAGGCCACATGAACATGTAACCTTATATACACCTTTCTGTTGATGCTCCTCAACCTTGTCTTTAACAGTCCTCATTTTTTGCCTAATGGTTACTAGAGGTTTAAAGGCTGTAAGGATATCTTTCTTTTTCAGGATTTTGGAAACCTTCTCTGTGACGCCTTGAATGTAAGGGAGATAAGCCCTCTTTTTGTCCTTGCGTTGATGGGGGTTCTTTGGCTTACCTAGGGGTTTTTTAAGGGTTCTCCTAATGTCATCTTCTTTATAACCGATGTTTTTGAAAACTAGTGAATTTAATGTCAACAGATTGGCTATTCAGATGCTCAAAGAATTTGTTAAGTTCTTGTTCTCCATATGGCCAAAGGACATTAGTGTCATCCACATATCTTTTCCACAATTTCGGTTTCAGGGGATAGGATTCAATTGCCTTCTTTTCGAAATTCTCCATGAAAAGATTAGCGACAATGGGTGAGAGGGGAGATCCCATTGCTACTCCATTGGTTCGTTCATAGAATTCCCCTTGGAAACTGAAGAACGTGGAGCGGAGACAAATTTCGGCGAATTTTTCTATCTCAGGGTCGGTGACTTCATGAATGACTCTAATGGCTTCATTTAAGGGGATCTTAGTAAATAGACTCACAACATCAAAACTCACCATGATGTCATTAGGGTCAATCTTCTCTCCCGAAATCAATTGAACGAAGTCACTTGAGTCTTTAATGAAGGACTCTGTGTGTCCGACTAGAGGACTTAAACGTTTGGCTACAAACTTAGCAAGCTCATAGGTGGGGGAACCAATTGTATTAACAATTGGTCTTAGGGGTACCCCTTCTTTATGAATCTTAGGTAAACCATAAATTCTAGGGGTGACTTCTCCTACCGACATGAAGAGCTTCTTGTTTTTATCATCAAGACTCGATTCCTTGATGACCTTCTTGACTTCTCTCAAGATTTTTGCAATCGGATTGCTGCCTAGTTTTCTATAGCTACCGCTTGAGCTAAGATGATCGAGCATTTTTTAGACATAGCCTTTGCTGTTGAGGAGAACAGTGGCTCCTCCTTTGTCCGCCTTGAGGACCACAATGTCTTCATTATTCCTAAGATTGCTAATGGCTACTCGTTCTCTCTTACTGAGGTTATCCTTAGGTGGCTTAGCTTTTCTAAGAATGACAGCGCAGTCTTGTCTCACCTCTTCTTTAGCGTCTTCGGACAGAGTTTGGATGGCGTTTTCTATGTTACAAATGATGCTGTCTATCGGGATTCTTTTGGGAGCAATGGCAAAACCGAGACCTTTTTTGAGAACATTGTGTTCCTCAACACTGAGAACATGGTCTGAGAGATTAACAACTTGTAAAACCCTACAACAACTTATCTCACCGCAGAAATCTACAAACTGAAACAAATTATTCATAAGCAACTCAAAGAGTACCTGATTGTCTCGATAAGTATAGACTTCTCTCATTAAGTAAAGGGTTTCCTCAACGAAAACACCCTACATCGTAGATTTCAAATTTCAAAGAAACATGTTCACACAAGGAATATGTGTTCTTATCCTTAATCACAAGACGTCACACCCTCAAACGCCCTAATTTAAACTAAGTGGCATGGTCAAGAGTGGTGGCAAGCAACCCAACATCATTATGTATAGAAACCAAGGAAAGCCAATATTTTCTCCTATATTCAATTTCAACTAAGTAGGTTGCCAAAAGATTCACAGACTACAACAATGTTGGTCAAGTTTTTTATATCATCGATAACATACAATTAACTGCATAGGGCAATGCAATATTTGTAAACAAGGTAATCTATTTTGAGGGATTCATCTTCCAAAAGGCCATGAACATCACTATTAATTTCCACCTCGTAGTTTCCCAATTAGAAATCGCTCACATGAATAATAAGGGCATTGGGTCACTCATTTTCACTCCACCATGTCCTCGTCTCTTCTTCATATAACTCACACCATTGATACATCATCTTTTTCAAGTTTTCTTCTTCATATAATTCACACCATGTTAATACATCATCTTTTTCATGTTCTCCGAGTCAATAAAGTTATTCTCTAAGGGAAAAAGGGATTATTGACATGGAACTTTTCAAAATTGCATCAAATCACCACTCGTTTTCAAAAAGTCATAAAAAAAAGTTTTGGAAATACATCGTTGCAAGAGAAGTAAGACACCTTGAGAGTTGAAACTACTACATTGATATAGGAGGGCACTTTGCCACAAACACTTACGATCTATCCTCTAAGATTTAATCATTAGAGGTTCGTCATCAAGGATCAAAAAATTCTTATCTCTTTGTCAATCAAAGTTTGAAGAGATTCAAAATATTGCTAATAGTGCATTTCTTGAAGACTACATGAAAGTTCTTTATAAGTCCAAAGAAAATGAAAAATCCAAGTGTGAAAAATCCTAGAAGTACAACAAATGCTTTGTTTGTCATTATATCCACAAAGAAACATGTGAACTTAAACAATGTGTCATTTAATGCTCCATCAACCATGGGAAGCAACAACAAAATATTTTGAAGGCACACAATCAAGTGTGTTTCCCTTATTAGAACAAGGCTGAGGAAACTCAAAATTGGGGGATCAAAACATAAGCAAGACTAAAAATCATGGTCATGATCAAGGGGAAAGAAACCCAAAACATGTATCAAAAGTAACAAGATTGCGCAAATTGTCTACACTACTTTAATCGATCCTTTCCATTGCACAAACATCATCGTGTGTTGCATTTTTCTGAGAAAGACTTCAATAGAGATTGAGGAAAAAGAGTTATGACCTCGTCATTCAACTTGTGGTTTAATGCTTATATTTTGTCTATTAATAGCACATTTAAGGAATATAATAACTTCACTTAAAATACTCTCCTTCAAAAGGTATTTATCCCATGTTTAAAATTTGTTTATCCCACTTTTAAAATCTATAGAAATAAAAGAAGAGATTGAAATGAAGGACAAAGAGAAATTTGAAGAATTTCCACTAAGCATTTTCACATCCCAAACTTACTTCCAACTCCCAATGGAGCTCAATGCCTCTAAAACACATCACAAAATATTTAAGAAATAACCTCTAGTAATTTCAATGATCAATGAAGCTCAATACCTCTAAAACACATCACAAAATATTTAAGAAATAACCTCTAGTAATTTCAATGATCATCTAACGATGTCTACAAGGTTCCAAAGAACTAAAGTCATGGGAATATCAATTTATCACTATAATGTATATGCTCAAGCCCACATCTAGATATCTTTACCATATTATCTAGATATATTCACCATACTTTGACGTCCATTCTTATAACACAAAAGACCATCCTCTAAAATACTTTTGTTCAAGCAATTTCAAGAAAGTATATTTCCTCTTAATGTCATCTTTCTCTACTCAACGTTGAATCTCAACCCAACCATCCCTACAACAAAAACGAATGGAATGAGTTACAAATTTTATGGTAATGACCATGTCTCATTTTAACTAGAATTTGATAATGTCTCCTCCCAGAATTACAGGCCATGGAAAAATTGAGATGTCACCTCAGTATTTTACAAATTTAAATTCTATAGAAGCCATGGAAAAATTGGAAATCTTTATAAAATTTGTTGAGTCTAAGAATTTAAAATTTTAAAATTTTATAGTAAAAAAAAAGTGAATATACGGTTTTTTATAATTTGTGAATATACTCTTTTGAATCTTTTGGAAAATGAAAATTTAACATAATGGAGAAAATTTACTGTTAATTTTTTCCCGCGTAATGTAAAATTAAAAAGTTAAAATTTAATAGTAAAAAAAGTGAATATACGCTTTTGAATTAGTGAATCTTTTGGGAGAATTTTTTGGAAAATGAAAATTTAGCATAATGGAGAATATTTACTGCTAATTTTTTCTCGGGTAATGTAAAAAATAAAAAGGGTGGGCAATTGACAACTCGTCAATAGTACTCATTTTATATAAAAGCTTCTATATAAAAAAATACTACAAGTGTCTCAATATTGAGCACTGAAACTGACTATTATAAAGCACCGACTCAAACTGTTAATAGCAAATCAATTCTTTCAGCAGTGCGTATGCTTGATTCCCCATGGACCCGCTATTTATAACTCTACAGCATAACAGTCCCGACTCCCATGGTCAATGCCCTGATGACAAAAACATACATGATACCTCGACTCCATCGAAAACAAACCCAACCCAAATTAGTTTGATCGGCTCTGCAAAATGTTTCCATTACAACCCAAGAAGAATTCGTGTGAGGGCCAGTTCTCCGACAGTCAACAAACTGTCCAAAACTTCAAATCAACCCACTAAAAAATGCCTATTTATGTAAGGCAATAAATTCTACTTAGTGCCTTTGTCTGCAAGCATTTCAGTGAGTTTTTTTCTATCTCGAGTTAAACTTATAATAAGTATTCCTCAAGTCCATCGAACACTGACCAAATTTTTGTTTACTCCGCTTTGCAGCATATTTCCATTACAACCCGAGAAAATTCAAGATTTGTCAGGGTCAGTTCTCTGACTGAACAAATATCCAAACTACAAATCAGCCCACTAAAATGCCTAATTATTTAAGACAATAAATTAAACAGAGTGGCTTTGGCTACAAACATTTCAGTGAGAATGTTTTTCTATCTTGATTTGAGCTAATAATAAATATGGAAGAAAAAAAAATAGGCCATCATGAATATCATGTTACCGAGGATCTAATTAGGAGCATCAAGAGACACGGATCATGTCTTATTTAACATTTTCTCAAATTGCATCATTTGTAACTAGATATGTCGACATGTTTTAAAAAAGCAGTGAGATCATACCAAAAGTTACCAAGCAGAATTCCACTGAAATAGTTCAACCAAAAGAACCAAGGAGCATTTTGATTACAAATCAAACTTCATTCCTAGCAGGGAAAGCATTAGTCATTCCGAGTGCAGGAAATTAATACCATAAATAGCAGCCTCTACCACCATAAATTATCTGCAATTTTGTTGTTGCAATGTAAAAAAGAATGAATAGCTCACTATTTCATAATATATAATATTCAGCAGGCACTAAACAATAAGAACTACAACCTGGAAAGAGCACTGATAAAATAATGAAGAGGTAATATTTCACATCCCTCCAGATATTACCAGGATCAAACTGCTATATCTTTGGAGAACCCATGGAATTTTTATCACTGGACAAAGTACAACACTAAATTGCTATACAGATTCTTAGAAAATAGAAACCCATTAAATGAGGTCCGAACTGCAACAGATTGCTAATGATCGCCATAAATTCTGGACCTCTTAGGAACCATTGCAAGGTGCCCATCAATTGAATCCGAGATGCAACTATATAACAAACTTCAGAAACCAAAGATGTAACTAGAAATTATCTATGAACAGCAACCACTTTTGGTGGCAACAGGCTGTCCTTTCATTTGTACTGTGGCTGGTCTTGTGCTATTCATTGCAGGCTGACTTGCCATCCTGCAATCAAAAATTGATTGTTATCTTTGATGTTACTGTTTGAAAATTCCAACCAAAACATGAAAAACCATTTGATGCCAGCAAAAATGTTCAAGCTGAAACTAACATTTACCTCTTTCTAAGCAAGATGATGCCAATAACCATGAGAGGAAAAGCATAAACAAGAATGACCAAATATGTAGACTAATTTATAAATTTATTATCTTTACTGAGGTGGAAAATGACCAAAGATGATGCATACTCTAATTGGTTGTGAAAGACTGAAAGGAATGTCAAAGTTCAACAACCGAACAAAGTCTTAGCAGGAAGACTCCCGATCAAAAATAATAATAAGAGTCTGTTTTGATTGTCGTAGATCCTAGAGAACGTTAACGTTTATACTAGGAAATAACTAGAATTTAAAGCTATCAATATTTGATAAAAATGGTATCCTTGCACTTCATTATTTTAATTTATGCTTCAGGGTTGTACTTGAATTGTTGAATATGTTTTGGTGTACCTTGTATACAAAGCTACATGCTCTGACAGCTTCTAGTCAAAATGTTCTTCTAATAAAAAATATATCAGCAGCAGCTATAGTAGAAGATAATCTTTCGTCAGTTTCTTGACATCTAACACATCTCTAAAATACCCTTTACAGTTTATCTGTCAAAGAATATTTCTAGTTTTTACTCTGATGGACAGGTGCCTTGCATAAAAATAACAAAAATGGATAAAGGTTATACAAACGATGAAAAACATACCTGTTTAATGGATAAAGGTTATACAAATGATGAAAAACATACCTGTTTTTAATCTCAGCAGCCATAGTCATGAATGCCTCCTCCACATTTGTAGCATTCTTAGCACTTGTCTCTAAAAATGGAATCCCAATTTCATCTGCAAATGCCTGAGAGTAAAATGCAAATGACTTGTATAAATATTCCAAAAAATTCAGGGTATATACAAAGAAGCATAGCAAAGACTACAACTTGGTTAAGCCATCAGCCAAAGCACAAGACAGGTGTAGAAAGCCCTCAACATCAAGCAGAAATAATCTTGGAATATTTCCACATAGTCCACAGAACTAATTGAATTTCACTCTAAATGAGTAGGCCTTTAGTATTTTTCTTAACACACGGGATGTGTCTAATCCACATTAAAAATTAAAAATCACATATTAAAATAACCAGGTCCTTCACTGAACAATTTTGTAGAACTGTGAATCTATGCCACTTTAAGGATGGTGGATACTTGGATATGTATCAGATCCTTTATGAATCTATTTCCAGAATGGATAGAGCATGAATTTGTATGTGATTCAATCCAGATCTATCCATGATGGATAACACGTCATATCATGTGTATGCATTGCTACACAGAAAGCATTTGATAGAGTAATAGGGCAATAAGGAAAGCATGTGACCATACAGTCATTATACAAATTCAGAAATAATAATATTCAAAACGACAGTAAACTACATCCACACATGCCCATGCAAGAAAATCCATTTTAGGAGGTTCTGTGAGATTTTTTGACAACTCTGCTTCTCCATGAAATTTAATTAAGAATTAGCATCATACTTTAAAACAAATATTTGCATGTGTATAATATGTATTTTTATATATGTCAATTGTATCAAAAATTTATTGTTTCCTAAATGGCGTATCTGTATTCTGTATCCACCCTTGTATCCATCTCAGTGTCCATATCCCAATAAATTAGATTCCCTTTAAGGCAATGTTTCCATCATCACTAAAACTACATTTCTATGAATACCTGGGGGGTTTTAATGCCAGTAAGAACCTGCAAACCAATGTCCATGTCCTTGACACAACTGATGAATCGCAATTGGTTTTCTGAAAGATGCTATTTCTATTAACCAGTAGTTTTAGCACTGGGCTGTTTTTTGACCTGTAAGTTAATAAAGTATAGATATAAGACCTCTCAACTAATCTATCTGAAATCCCCCATTGAAGAAATTAAAAATCCTTAGCAGGTCAAATCAAAAAAAATTGGAAATAGTGAGTCTTTGCCTATAAAAATTACATTGCAAATCTAATGAAATTAGAGACTCTCAGGTCCCCTGCTCTTTTTAATATGCTAGCTACTTCGTCCCATAACCCCAGACCTATTATATTGCCTTGCAGAATTTAGAACTGTCATGACAAAATACATTAGACCCTTCATTCAGCCAAAACACGGAATTTGTCACTGATGTCAAATATGCAACCCAAATATCAACCAAATGGAGACACAATAAATACCATCACTAAGGTGCCAATGAAGTCTCAGGTGATGCTGCCATTGGTACGGTTTGTGGGGCTGCAGGTGATGCTGCCATTGTTCTCGATTCTCCCTAGGTAGTGTCTCATTCATTCAACACAGCATACATTAATGGGTCCATCTTTGAGAAAGAGATCCATTGCCACCACTGTTGCCAGATTCTGAAAATCTCCTTTCACTGTGTTTTTGCCTTCATCAGCTCCTCACAGATTCTCCCAACAGCTGGATTCCTATTAGATTATGGGTAATGTTGCCAGATTCTGAAAATCTCCTTTCACTGTGTTTTTGCCTTCATCAGCTCCTCACAGATTCTTTTAACACCTGGATTCCTATTAGATTATCGGTAAAATCATGATAGAAATTACATAAACAAGAAAACCAAGAAACCAATATGGCGAAAAGAAGGCCTTAGCCCATTTAACTTTCCTATTCAAGAATACTACATTTATACAAGATGTACTCAACCACCTTACAACCATAAAGCAACCAAAAGGTTGTTAAGGCGGGAATAGGACTTCATGATAATTAAGCTGCTGCTAACAACCCCCCCTTAATCATAATTCTGTACAAATGTACCAGCTAGTAACAATCACTAGTGCAAAAGCTGATATCATGTCCAAATCTTCAACCTGTAACCCATGGTCTGAAACGTCATGAGTGTCAATGAAGATCTAGCTGAAAAACCACCAAAAGTGTATGTTGAAACCAAGTCTAGAAAGCTCAATATGCAACAAATGAGCTGAACAACTTGTAGGTGCTCACCGAAGTGAACCCAGAAATGATGAGAGCAAACACTGATGAGAACTGAATTGACTTCAAGTCCAACACATCCCATAACCTGAAAAGTCCTAACAAACCTGAATGCGCCAATCAAAGATGCAGAAGAATCATTTATCCTCTACAAGATCCAAAGATCATCCCTTAAAGTCCGAATACTATCAAGTGAACAAATAAGTTCACAAAACTGCTCTCAAAAAATGACAAGAAAAAACTCCCAAAAAAACAAATGACAAAAAAAGTGTCGAATGGCATCCAAAACCTGTATCCATAAAATCCAATTAGTAAACTGGGTAACTAAAGTCCATCAAACTGTCATCAAAGTCAACGTGACTAAAGTCTATCAAATGCCAAAATGTGTCAAATCAGCCATCCATCAAAATCATTGTCAAGCCATCAAAAGTGCCAAGTGTTGAACTGTCTCGACAAAGTTAGATAAGCAAGAGAACCAAAAAAATGCTGATTGTTGAACTGCTTCGACAAAGGTCCAAAGAAGCTCAAACTGACCAACCCCAATATACCAAAACTGTAGTCCATCATCCTGTAACTCATCTGCAACCCTGAATCCATAATCAATCATCTTGAATAAACTACTACAAGATATAAAAATTGACTTCAAAACTTGAAGTCGACAACCACATCAATATTCCCCGTCACCTGAAAGGAGAGAAGTCTAGATCATTAGATGTACCCCCCTGAAAGTGAAAAGGGGTAATCACAGTCTTCAAGCAGAACCTAAAGACTCAATCATCAACTCAAAAGACACATCACAAGGGCCTCGATCATTGCCCTGAAATCAACAAATCCAAAACATTATGTACCATCCACTGTTGAAACTACTTCTCGTAAGCATGATTGAACCTGTGAACAAACCCATCTAAGATCTGGATAATATCTTGGCTTCCGAACTCCAACACCAGGTTCCAAACTATTCAAAACATAATTGTTTCTTCTTAACCTTCTTGTTCTTTTAACACCTTTCGGAGAGGTGAATGGTCTTCCCACAAAAACTGCTTGTGTGAAGTTCAAAACAATTTGATTCTTGATGGCCAACTCAGTGACAGTGTCGACATTGTATGGGTTTATCATTTAACTGAGTATCATCAATTGTATCTGCATTATCATCATCATCATTCCTATCTACATCATCAACATGTACCTATTTCTTACTATTATCAGCAAATTCATCCTTTTGATTAGCACCATTCAAAAAGCCTCCATTAACAAATTTGAGCTATTTTCTATAATCAAGAATATGAAAATGGTTATCATGGTCATTTTCATATCCTAAGCCACATCGATCTCTTTTTAACTGTACCTTTTCCCAAGGTTGAACAAATTGGGCTCCACCCTCAAATGGATCCTTATTTTTAATTGTTATGATGTCATTGTTTATCCTCTTAATGACTTGATCTTCAGTCTACTTATGTGCCTCATTAACCTTAGGGTCTTCATCTATTACCTTAGTCTCTTAATGCAATGCATTATATTCACAATCCCTTATTTAATTTATAACTAGAATATGAGTGATGTCTTCTTGATGTTGTTTCAGAAAACACAATTCCTTAGAGATCAACCTGTTTTGACTTTTGAGCATGTCAACTTCTCTCTGCATAACATGTAAGCAAGTAGTAACTCTAGTAACAGTTCGCTTATGTATAGGAATCATGGATCCAGAAGTTGTGCTGATCAATGTGTGTCGCAAATGAAATATTTATTCTATTCTCGCCATTCTGAAGTGTATGATGTTCAAAAAATGCCTAAAGAGTCAAGACACAAGTCCTTTTGAATCCCCTTATTCCATTTCAAGCAGGTTTTACAATATACACAAGTCAATGGTTCCCTTGTCTCCAAAAAATGCAAAAAGACACTTAATACTCCAAAGTGCTTTATCTGCATGCTTGTGCCAAATTGTCACCATGTGCTTTCCTTCAAAAATTTATATGAGACATTTAGAGGAAAATGCAATGTGCGTAGCCGAGAGAAAGCAAAATCCAAGTCAACCACCACATGTCACCACGACACACACAAAACTCCTAAGAACCCCTTATTCAATTTCAAGCGGGTTTAGGACTTGAGAACAAAAAAATGCATTTTTATTAAGCAACTTGATGTGAGCATACAATGTCCACTTACCACTCCAAAAAATCTGATTCCCCTTGTAACTCCAAAAAGCACCCTTATAACCCTTTAGAACTTTACAAGTGTTTAAATAACATTTCCCCTCACAAACCCATCATGACCCTTATTACTCCAATTGGAAAGTGTCCAAATATCTTTTAAAAAGATCTCATAACCACCAATCAATATGAATTCCCAAAAATATTATTATATCCTCTGCAGATGGTTTCCTCCGCAGCCTGATCAAGCTCAAGTCAAGCTGGAGCTCATAGTGCGCTCTCTGGAAGAACACCAGGTCCAGTAAACTACGGCTGCAGTGAATTTGCCAGTCTGGGTCTTGAATTTTGTATCAGCCATGTATATGTTTGTTTTTAGAATCAAATTGTATTAGGTCTAGTGGCAAAAAAGTCAGCAAGGTCTTTTATTTCAGTATGGAAATCCTTATAGGAGGAGAAATATAGCTATAGATGTCTGTTACCACTGATAAGAAGAGAAGTAGAACAGATATGATCATTAGAGTCAGAATTTTTGGACTTCGGGCGTCCATGTACTTCTGCTGTATGGGTTCTCCCTACAGCCCTTTTTTATATAAATAAACTTTTTAAGTAAAAAAAAAGGAGTTCAAATACAATTCCAATTTATATTTATGAGCTTTTCAAAACAGAAAATTGCACTTCCACTCATCATTATAATATCTTGGAATTTTGCAAATGTCCAAATGTAAATGAAGTGATAAAAAACCACATATATCATTGAAAGGTCCTTTAAAGGAAAATGGGGTGCAATAAAATAGAGATCAGCATAGACAAGTGACCTTGTGCAAGCTGTGAGGTAGTCTGATGAAGAAAGCCTACGAGTTTTTGAAGTTGTGCGATGTAGAGGTGCCGCCCATCATTTTCTCCTGCTGAGGAAAGCTTTACAAGCTCGGCACTAGCATCAACAACATGAGGTCAATACTCGAAAGATATAAGAAGTGCTCCCAAACTCCAATCATGCATACACCGTCACATTCTTCAATGTGAGACAAATAGTGATAATTTTATTAATGGAAACTCAACGCATTAGTCCATTATATCATTGAATTGCTCCTCAATTCCAAATTCTTCAACCATACTAACTTCAATTTCTTCAACAATGACCCTCAGCAGACAGCTTGCCATCAAACCTCAATCACAATCGCTTTAGTGTTTCATGGACTTCTCCACACGGCTCAACTCTCTAATTCTCCTCACCATTGCTCGATAGTATTACTTTGCACCTCAATAAGTGCCAATGTAAAAAATTGTCGCCGCCCAAGCTGAAGCTTTTCACAGCAATGAGAAAAGCTCTTCCACAAATTCATGTCAATTCATCAAAGACATCTATTAGACTCACCATGATTTCGTTGCATAGATCTTTGAGGAGCCTGGATAACTCTCCATCCCTCGCAAGGTAGTTTTGTTAGGAGCTACACTTCACAACGGTTCTATCAAACCATCAAAGGCAAACAAAATCAATCCACAGGCACTCCATTGAAAGAAAAAGAACTGAATATCATGTGAGCCAAGTCGATGCCCTCAAAGCAAAGTTAATTGGAAGGTGGGTGTTAGCACCATTTTTTGGGCTAAGTAATTGCAAAGGGATTGGGCCAATAAAAGGAGGAATAAGGCTTGTAAATTTTCATATCATAGGACCTTAAAGACTGTTGATGGGGGTCTGCAGATATTTGAAGGGACATTTCTAGATCCGGAATGCCAAAATACTTACGAAATTCTGATTTTCAACTTTGAAAATGCATATGAATGAAGAAATCCAATCTTAGTTGAAGGATAACAAAGATTGGACGGTGGGGATGCGCAGCGCAACGCACAAGATCAAAGGCTACAAATCATTTCCACCCAGCGAAAGACGGGAGTAGAAAAGCGGAAAGACAAATTTCGAAGGTGAAAATTGGTAAACCCGAATTCCGCTTTCTGCCTTTTGTTTTCCGCCAAAGGCGAAAGCAGAAAAGGACCAAATTTCAGTCATAAAAGTTGGTATTTCCGCCTTCCGCATTCCTCTTTCCGCGAAAGGCGGAAGCGAAAGGGAGGAAGCAGAAGGGAGGAAGCAAAAAGGCGAAAGCGAAAGAGGAGAAGTTTCGGTGACAAAAGTTGGAGGATCCGCATTCCGCTTTCCGCTAAAGGCGGGAGCGGAAGGGCAGAAGCGAAAATCGGAAAGCAGAAATGTGAAATTTTTTATTATGAAAAGTCGAAATTCCAATTTCCGTCTTACGAAGCCCGCAAACTTGATATCAGATCAACGGCTGAGAATAAATCCTGCTGAGATCAACAGTGCGAAAGAAAATGGCAAAAAGGATAAGGCGGGACAAAAAGAGCAAATTGAACCTCTAGAAAGCTAGTAGCCCGTTTTCCATTTTCCGCGGACCCCAAATCAACGGCCTAGAATAAATCTTGAGGTAAGAACTACGGTCCAAAAGCAATTTCGCAAGTAAAGATGCAAAGCAATTTTGAAGCTGTTGCAGATCGTCGAAGGTGTTTTGAGCCATCGTTTTCATCCACTGGCGTGGTTCCAGGGTGTTTAATTTTCCATTTTGGCCCATCATGCGTGTCCAAACATGCTTTCCTATTTTGTTTATGATCATGGCGAATTTGCCAGATCATAATTTATTAGGATTGATTCCTGATTTTGTAACTGGTTTTAGGTTTTCGAGGTTGGTCTCGAGAGCCTGTTAATTCTATAAATATACCCTCAACAGAGGAAGAAAGGGTTGGAACCTATGAGGTTTTGGGTTATGTAATTTGAGATCTGTCCTTAATCAAATGACAGAGTCGAATGTTGGCTGGTTGCTGCAAAGATTCCTATGTATTTCGTAGTTACAGTCTGTAATTTCCTTTCTTATGTGCATGTCTTCCTATTAAACTCGCAATTATGTTTTCTTTCATATCTGGAGCGAGTGTGTAATAGTTCAAGAGAGTGTGTAATAGTTCAGAATTCGTACATGTTTATGCTCTGGCTATTGTTTCAGATATGCACAAACCCTCCAACCAAAGTTAATGCAGAATTCATCTTTTCGGTGCTCCGTGTTAATGGACTGTCATTCTTTCTTCTTTATCACCAGACCAACAGCATTTTGACTGTGACCGAGTGCTACCTTGCCTTGGTAGAATTTCACCTGCAAACTATTCTGTAATTCATGAATGTTTGTAACTCCATAGCCCAATGTATGCTGGCTTTGTTTCAACCACAAACATAATCTGAATTGTGTTTTCATTTTATATCTAGCACTATTAAAAAGTTGTGAGAGATCCCTCTCTAGAAAGGAAGAAGCCAGCTCCCTTTCTTAAAGTGGTTCTACTGTTACCTTGGGATTCACCCTCCACAACCTGGAGTGCAATTCTGAGTGCTAACAAATTGGCGTTGTTGCCGAGGAACGAAAGTAAAATCTTCCCTGGGTATGAACAACAGAGTTTTAGATCTTACTATTGATGGTGAACAACAGTCAAACATCGGGAAGGTTGTGCATCTTTCCCCTGGCGAGTCCATTCTCAAAGAATCCATAATTCAAATTTCAGCGACTCCACTGGTGGCATGATCAAGAAATCAAGTTTTCAAAGAGTACCGGCAGACTCTACTGGGGAAATGAGCTCAATGTAAATGCATGGAAAGGCATGATGAAAAAATAAGGTACTCAAGTGTGAATCTTCTCCAAGATGTCTTATCCTTTCTTGTAAATTTTTTCCTATCCTTTCCTAAGTTTGTCAAAATAGTTTTCCATTGTTTATTGCACTCAGAACAAAACCATGAATTTACTCCTGTATATCCTTCTTTGCAAACTAAAAGTATCTCTTCATTCTGTGCATATGATTTTGATCAAGACCTTTTATCTGAACTACATGACATCAAGGAACAGCTTTGTGAGCCTCATGATACCACAGTCAATATTATATCTTCTTCACATAGCCCTGTTTCTTCCAAGATTCCAAACCGATATAGACCACTTCACCTGCCTCCTATCCTTCATGATTTTCCTGCAAAGCACAACAAGTACCTTTCTAAGTTTGATGGAGAATCCAAGAACCTTACAGCTGAGAAACATCTACGAGCCTTTGAGCATTTCATTGACCTCTTTGGAGTGGAACATGATGTTTGCATGAGGGCTTTTTCCCAATCTTTGCAAGGAAATGTTAAAGAATGGTTTAAGCATTTGCAGCGTGAATCCATCAAGACATGGGAGGAATTTTCTGATATATTTTTGGGGTTTTGGGTAAGAGGAGGTCATTGGACCAAGTTCTTTCAGATTTTTATTCCATGAGGAAACAGGAGGGTGAAACCATGTCTAGTTTTAACAAGAGGTTTGCATGTTTTTACTATGATATGCCAAAAGAGATTCAACCATTAGTAGGTGCTACAAAACTCCATTATGTTGATGCCTTTGACAGTGACTTTGCATTATTATTGAGAGAGAGAAAATTAGTAAGTCTTCCTGTTATGTTTCAAGATGCTTTAGAAGTGGAAGCTAATATGACGGCAAGTGGAAAAATAAATCTGTAAGTAGAAACAGACAAAAGGAAAGCTAGAGAAGAAAATCTGCCTCCCGCTTCTGCTGTTGTTTCTTCCAATGATGTAAAATTTGAAATGATGTTGAAAACAAAGGAGAAATTGATGGATAGGCTGACTGTAGATAATACACCATTGAACAAAGGACAAAATAAACCTCAAATCAGAAACCCAAACTTCAGAAGGCCCAATCCTCCCCCACCTCCACAAATTAGACAGAGAGATACGAGGAATCCTAGAGATCCATATGATCAACAAAGAAGGCCACCTTTCCCTGAGAATTATGTTGCATATAAAGAAGAGGTTGGATCTATTGAAGATCATATTCACCTTTTTGGTGAATTGGATTTTGAAATATACCTCACTAAGGAAGAGTATAGTGTGTTTGCTCAGGAGGATGACAATAATCATTTTGAGGAAGGGTCATAGAAGTACCAAAGAGGATATTTGCATGCTATTGATGAGGTTCAGAGAAAGATCAATTTGAGAAATAGGGATGTTACTGTAAATGAAGAAAGGTTAAATCAAAATCAACCTTCTAGTAGCCAATAGAATACAGGAAAGAAAAATGAAAGACAAAAAGATCCTATCGTATGTAGAGAATCTAAAAATAAAATAGGAAAAACTCTTTCAACTTTCAATTTGCAGACAGAACTCTCAAAATTGAAAATCTCCATTCCTTTCAATGAATTGTTGAAAAACAGAGAATACAAAGATAAAATAACAGATATGGTCAGGATTTAGTGTTGCCACGATCCCAACTAACAAAACCCAGTCGACAAGGGTTCCACTCTGTCGATGCTCAAAACATCGCGATCTCCCTGAATATCGGCCCAGACAGGTTTTACCCTGTCCAGCAACACCCGCAGAGCGAATGAGGTCTCACCCGAGATATTCGAGGGAGAGCTGTCGAAACCAAGTTTCCGCAATATAGAGAAGGATAGGGGCATCAAAGATTCATCAGATTAACTTCCAGATCTAATCTACTTGCTTGATCAGAAACATAACCCTTCATCATTACAGCAGATCTACCAGTGAGGAAAACAGATCTAAAAGATAACAGTATCCATAAGCAAAAAGCATCGCATTATCCATTCATATGCAGATCTATTCATCATTCATCATCAGAATCACAGCAATGTAAAGCAGGAAAAGATAAAAAGACAACAGAAGTTCAGGTCAATCCACATCACATCATATTAATTCCGCAGAATAGATCACAGATCAAAGCAGACAAGGATCCAGTATCATATCACATTGTCTAGTATCACATCCGATATTCATCCTCCATCTAAAACCAATTACTTGTTACATGCATAATTCTTCTATTTATAGGCTTGCGCCTTTACATTCAAGGTCTACTTCTAACTAACTTCTAACTGACTTCTAATTGATTTAACCACTAAAGACCAATATTCCAAAGAAATGGTCAACAAGTACAAAAAGTAGACTATTTTCTGCCTATCGCGCTATCTTTGCCTTGCGCAGTGCCACATGAGTATGCGCAGCATCCTAGATGCTGCGCAACTCACTTACTCCCAACCCCATGCCAACAGTTAGAAAAAATCTCAGCCAAAAATCATGTCATCTATGTTGTTGATACTGACTTAGAGTTTTCCATTTTCTCTAATGATGGTCTTCTTTGTGATCTTGAAATTCTTGTACCCATTGAAGTTAAAGAAGATGAAGGGCTTGCAAAGAGACAAGAGGTTTTGGAACAAAAACAGAAAGATGATCAACCCAATGTTGTACAAGAAGAAGGTTATAAGGGTATGTTTTATGAAGCATGCAATCAACCTGTCCTAAATTCTGTTAACGATGGTTTTAAAAAGGATTTCAGTCCACCTATATATGATGAGTAAGAGGAGGACTACTTGGGTGTTATGCCTAAATAACCAACAGTCTTCAATGAAGAACTGAATCAGGGAGACAAGAGGTTTTGGAACAAAAACAGAAAGATGATCAACCCAATGTTGTACAAGAAGAAGGTTATAAGGGTATGTTTTATGAAGCATGCAATCAACCTGTCCTAAATTCTGTTAACGATGGTTTTAAAAAGGATTTCAGTCCACCTATATATGATGAGTAAGAGGAGGACTACTTGGGTGTTATGCCTAAAAAACCAACAGTCTTCAATGAAGAACTGAATCAGGGAGAAGAAGATGAAGGTTCTCGAATGGATGTTTCTTTTGGTTTTTCAAATTCAAAATTTTTTTGTCAAGAAGAAATCTTTTGGCTTGATCCTATTGAAAAAATGCATGGGAAGTATCAAGTTATTAATTTTGGCATTTTCAATGAAATAGTTGATATCTCATGTACAAGTTGTCAGGAACATTCCTTGCATGATTCTTTGGAAGAACAGTTTGACAGTGTGCAGGTGGAGTTACAGTTTGAGCAGCCTTACTGGGGTAAACAAATGACGAAAAAATTTGAAGGTTGTCAAGGATTTTATGATCCAGTGGCAGAATACATGGAGAAGCTTTACAGTGGTAATGGTTGGTCATGTCTTCGCAGTAAAGATCAATTTCCATACCATAACCTTTTGCCATTAAGTCCTTCATTGTTGTTTTTTATCAAGCATGAAGATAAAGTTTGTTTATGGGATCATTTGCTTGATTGGCTTCACTAGAAGTCAGAAGTTACTTGACTGAGCATTGATGCTTAGTAAGTAGGGTAGGTAGGTATGAATAAGCTCGACATGGCGAGAATTTATTTCAGTAATTTTTCAGTTTGTTTCAACATCAGGTTAGTTTTTATTTTCAGAACATGTTGGGGATTTCAGGAAATCTTGGAACAACCCAATGGATTTGGCATCTGGTCTACGGGGTTCTTTGCAACCTCACAGGGAGGATAGCATCCCAAGTTTGAGCCAGTTGTTAGCACCATTTTTGGGCTAAGTAATTGGTAGGGGATTTGGCCAATAAAAGGAGGAATAAGATTTGTAAATTTTCATATCATAGGACCTTAAAGACTGTTGATGAGGGCCTGCAAATGTTTGAATGAACATTTCTAGATCCGGAATGCCAAAATACTTAAGAAATTCTAATTTTCGACTTCGAATATGCATATGAATGAAGAAATCCGATCTTAGTTAAAGGATAACAGAGAATGGACGGCTGGGATGCGCAGCGCACAAGATCAAAGGCTACAAATCATATCCGCCCAAGAAAAGTCAAGAGCGAAAAGATAAGTTTCGGAGGTGAAAATTGGTAAACCCGAATTCCGCTTTCCACCTTTTGTTTTTTGCCAAAGGTGGAAGCGGAAAAGGTCCAAATTTCGGTCATAAAAGTTCGTATTTTCGCCTTCTACGTTTTGCAAAAGGCGAAAGCGGAAGGGAGTAAGCGGAAAGGCAAAAGCAGAAGAGGAGAAGTTTTGGTGAAGAAAGTTGGAGGATCCGTGTTCTACTTTCTGCTAAAGGCAGAAGCGAAAGGGCAAAAGCGGAAATGTGAAGTTTTTTATTATGAAAAGTTAGAATTCCGATTTCCCTCTTCCGAAGCCCGCAAACTTGATCTCAGACCAACAGCTAAGAACAAATCTTGCAAAGATCAATGGTGCGGAAAGAAAAGGGCGAAAAGGATAAGGCGGAGGCGGAAAGAGCAAATTGAACCTCAAGAAAGCTAGTAGCCCGTTTTCCATTTTCCGCAAACCGCAAATCGACGACCCAGAATGAATCTTGAGGTAAGATCTACAGTCTAGAAGGAATTTCGCAGGTAAAGATGCAAAGCAGTTTTGAAGCCGTTGCAAATCGTCGAAGGTGTTTTGAGCCATCGTTTTCATCCAGCAGGCATGGTTTCCAGGTGTTTAATTTTCCATTTTGGCCCATCATGTGCGTCCCAGCATGCTTTACTGTTTTGTTTATGATCATGGTGAATCTGCCAAATCAAAATTTGTTAGGATTGATTCCCGATTTTGTAACTAGTTTTAGGTTTTCGAGGTTGGTCTCGAGAGCCTGTTAATTCTATAAATATACCCTCAATAGAGGAAGAAAGGGTTGGAACCAATGAGGTTCTGCGTTATGTAATTTGAGATCTGCCCTTAATAAAATGACAGAGCAAAATGCTAGCTAATTGCTGCAAAGATTCCTGCGTATGTCATAGTTATAGTCTGTAATTTCCTTTCTTATGTGCATGTCTTCCTGTTAAACTTGCCATTATGTTTTCTTTCATATCTGGAACGAGTGTGTAATAGTTCAAAATTCATACATGTTTATGCTCTGGCTATTGTTTCAGATATCCACAAACCCTTCCAACCAAAGTTAATGCATAATTCATCTTTTCGATGCTCTATGTTAATGGACTGTCATTCTTTCTTCTTTATCACCAGACCAACAGCATTTTGACTGTAACCGAGTGCTACCTTGCCTTCGTAGAATTTCACCTACAAATTGTTCTGTAATTCATGAATGTTTGTGACTCCATAGTCCAATGTATGCTTGCGTTGTTTCAACCACAAACTTAATCTGAATTTTGTTTTCATTTTATATCTGGCCCTGTTAAAAAGTTGTGAGAGATCCCTCTCTACAAAGAAAGAAGCCAACTCCCTTTCTTAAAGTGGTTCTGTTGTTACCATGGGATTCACCGTCCACAACCTAGGGTGCAATTTTGAGTGCTAACAGTGGGGCACACAGTTGTTTGGCAAGGTTGTTTTGTTATTTATAAACCAATATCTAAACCTGAGCCATTGGTTATGGAGTTTCCCGAACTTACAAGACATTCATGTTGTGACTACCAATGTTACAAAAACCAGGCCGCAACCGACAAAACCGGCCGATACGACCGATTCCGGGGCTTCAACGGTGTCTCAAACCGGAAATGACCAATTACATACAGAACCAACTAGTTTTACCGGTTTCGATCGGTTTTACAGGTTCCAGTCCGATTTTGATCTGTTCCATGCAATAATGTGAAAATTGGACTTTTGGGGATGGGTTTTTAAACCCCCCCCCACCCCCAAAGTCCAATTATCAAGAATTTTGGGGGCGGTACAGCAACACTAAAAAGGGCATTTTTATTTTTATTTTTTATAAAAAAGTTGGTTGTGTGGGGAATGTTCTAGTGAAATATGCTCAGTATGGCAAATAGCAAGAGCCCTTTTTGCAAATTTGTGTATAATGGTTTGGACTCACACGGTTGCACATATATATATATATATATATAATTTCTCAAAATTTGAATAATTTTTGTATTTTTGGTGGACTGGCTTTGTGATCCAGTTTTTTTCCTGGTTCTGGTTTTCATGATCGGCTGGTTCAACCACTGGTTTGGTTCTTGTAACATTGGTGACAACTGGTACAACCTTTACAAGTGAAATTGCTTACTCTACATCTCTGTCTTTCAATTTAGTTTTTTAGTTCTTCCTGCTTTTCTCTCATGCAGACGTCTTTGCATATCTTCATGAAGCTCTCTAATCTTCTTTTGAGGTTTTTATTTGAGGTTACAAGGGCTTTATCAGAATTTGATGAATAATAATTTATAAATAAGAATACTCAGATGTGGACAGCAATCACAATCCTACAAATTGAGCAAAGCAATAGATTTGGTGCGTAAAAGATGGAACTGGATTATTTGGGCACTTGCACCTTCACTATTCAAGCAGGTTTCAAAGTTTTGACATGAGCGTTTCACAGCACCATTCTATTTGACCAACAAAGTCAATGCATCGATCTTCCACCATAATTACTTCATAATGTGATTCAGTGCTTGGAAGCTAGTGAAGGTAGTTGGTCGGCTCAAAAACATGTAGTTGCATGTGTTGGTGTATTTACAATATTGTTGAAACAGCCTGGACCACGTGATGCGCCCATGCAATGCTTTATCAAGCACGATCAAGCAACTTGTTCATAAGCCCAGATTATATAATGTATGTGAGTGCTGAGGAATTTTCTCGAGCAAGTAACACATGTGGAAAAATTGAGGTCAAACTTCTTGGGTACCAAGTTCACAATATATGATAGCTAACATCTGCACAGTCATGCAGTAGTCTTAACTAGTTGACTAAGTCGAAGATATTATTCCAAGTGAAAATTTCATACTTATCAATTTTCCTTAAGACCATTGTTAAGTTGAACAATGGTGCATCATACTTCCTTGAGAGACAGACTTAGTCGACAACCCATTTAACTCCACCAGCGCACTCTTCTTCATGCAGATGAATTAAGTCTATTCACAAACCCTCACATGGACTCCTTTACACATCAAGTTTTTTTTTTCTCTCATGTCTACCTTCCTTGCACAGCTCCTTTAGAATTCCTCACGCAGAACTTCCTTCTCAATCTACCTGTCTCTCTTCGCTTGGATTTCTTCATGGGAATGGGCATTATTCACAGAGAACCTCACAAAGGTAGATTAGGTCATAACCACTCTGATACCACTTGATAAAAAATAGATAAACAAGAAAAACAGGAAGACCAAGAAACCAAAATGGCAGAAAGAAGGACTTAGCGCATTCAACTTTCATATTCAAGAGTATTACATTTATACAATATTTACTCCCAGCCATCTTACTACCGAGTAACTAAAAGGTTGTTAAGCTGAGATTGGGACTTTATGATTAGGGTTAAATTGCTAACAGATCACTGATACACAGGTTGTTTTCAGAGCCAGGAATTGAAACAGCTCCATGCAGGTAATGGAAAGCAGCAAAAAGAAAAACAGAATGCATTAATGTAAAAAGTTATGTGATGTTTGGCCTTCTTTATATTTTAATTTCTTATTCTCTGTGACACACACACACTTTGTTACAAGGAAAATGCAAATACCTAAACGACCATTACACACAATTTGTTACAAGGAAAATGAAAATATCTAAGCAACTATTACACCCAATACCCCCCTTAAAGGTTCCAACACAGCACTGATCCCACCCAAAGACTACACAAAAATAGAATGCCGAGTCTTCCCCCAGCTGATCTTGCTGAGCTGAGAGAAGTTACCTGTATTCTGCATGTGTACCATGCATTCATTGCTTGTACATGATTATCTGTATATGCCATGCAACTGTCATCATCACTCTGCGCCTCTGTCCTGCATCTGTACCTTACCTGCACATGATACCCCTAATGTGCCATATGCATGTCCACAGCGGCCTGACCATATATTCATCTACTCTGTACCAACAGCAGTTCCCTATTCCAGTATCTTTAAGGATTGATTAAAGAATTTTAGGGTTTCTAAAAAACTATTCGGTGAAAGGCCATTAAGAAATGTGAAAATTCTTCACCTCCACAATGACAGTGCCACTGTAGACAAAAGAAATGGTACACAGGCTCAAACAGGTTGTAGAGAGCACCAAATGAATGTCACAACAACCCATGAAGGTTCAAGCAATCGCAAGCCATGAAAACCTCTATATGCAGGATTCTCAAGAAGCAATGCAATGTATTGTTGAAGGCTCAAGCTAAAAGTTCTTTGCTCCTCCATTAGTCTTCAACCAAATTGGATTGCTTAGATTTTTTTATTAGAAATGAAAGAAATGGTGCATTGAACAAGCGAAACAGAGGGAACATAAGCTAAAGAGATCCTGTTGGCTTATGTGCCTAGACTAGGGCTGGGAGCTTCCAGGTCTTAATCTGAAGCTAAACCAGAGCCCACTAAAAAACATAAGAAATAACATAATCAACTGCAACTGAGAATTTCAGGTTTCCATCAGGCCAAGTTAAATGGGGATGGAGGTGCCAATATGTAAATGCCACCTCACTCGACATGAACAGTATGAGACAGATCTCACACCTCCAAGACAGTGTTAACAAAGTCAGCAGGCTGTCAAACTCCTCCTAATTCAGTGGTTTGACCAGCCACTGATGGGGTAGCAAAATACTTCATAAAAACACATCCCTTCCTCTATTTTCCAGCATGCAACTCTTTTTCCAAATGCAGAAAGCAACTTGTTTTTACCAAAACAGCTAATAAAGCAGGGACAAAACAAAAACGCACAAAAAAATTTAGTTCTAACACAATTCTAAAAAAAATTGGGACATTACCAGAGAATCCTTACAAAGACCCAGACCTGCTTTAATACCATGTCAGAGCCAGAGAAGAAACAGCACCATGAAATTCAAAATAAAGCAGAAAGAAATATTGCACTAATGGAGAAAGTGATTCACTTTTACCCAAAAGCTACATATGAATCTAAGGCTCTAAAAGCGGCATTCAGACTTCCCTGTGTTTCCAACCAAAAAAATCTCAAATCTTTTTTAAATTCAAGGGCATCCCATCATTACTTTGGTTTGCCAAGTACTACTATTGACCCACATTCTCTTGTAACTCACGAGAGTGGTATAGCTTATGTGATGGGACCCCCCATACACCAGTGCAAAAGAAGTCTAATTTTCTATACTAGTTTCCTCTGCATATTAGTTGTCAGAAAACATCTGAATAAATTATTTTGACTTTGTTTATAATGTAAGTAAATGGGTGTCAGAAAGTTGTCCTACAAGGGAACGATTCAGCCACAATGACAAATCTGTCATGCAGCATGTCAGATCTCACACTGGCATTAATACCAACATGTGAGTCTGAAATTAAAAGAATTATACACATCATTTCTTGTTGACAAGACATATTGTATAGTTCCAAAATTTAATTACAGTAGAAAAATACAACATATCATACAGTTTTCATAGGGCACTGTCCCATTTGGAGCCTATATTGGATACCTTAACTAGCTGCATGCAAGAGACAACACCAGAAGATTTCATTAACAGCATCAATGATCAATCATCAAAGTAATATCCCTTCCATTCCACTAGTTCAAATCTCAATCGATTCACGTTTACAGTGTAAAGGAACCCAGAATAGGCCACAGGTGGAATAAAATAAAACCAGTGCATCCTTCAAACATTTCCAAGCTAAGTTCTTTCCCATTTGTTTTCAAAAATACTGTCAATCCTTGCATTATCACCACACTTACCTTGTTGGCCTTCTTTAACACCTTCTCACTGCTCAAATTTCATAAGCAAAGTGTTTGAACAATTTTCCATTTCCTCAGGCAAAGTGATAAATACCAAGTGCTTGCTTCTCCATTCAATAAATCAACTGGTATTATATTAATCTTATTTCCACAATCTTTATTTCATGTTGCTTATACATAACCCATTCTTACCCTGCTTTTCATCAAAAACACTACTAGAAATAAAACCCTGCAAAGGATGACTAAAAGTTTGAAGAAAATGTCTGATTGAATCCCTGCTGGCAAATACCACAACTATTGTTCTTCAACTTCAAAAAATAATCTGATATCCAATATTTATTCACTATTACTGAATGTAAAACCAATATCTCTTTTTCTCTTCATATCAGACACTAGAACCTAACAAAGGTCACCATATCTTACAGAAAAGGCCTAGTAATGAGCCTAACAAAAGTCACCATACTACCACGGTTTTCCCTGTGCCATCAAAAATTTGTCAATCTATCCCACATCCACAAGATTATGCTATCTATTTTATTGAAGACTGCTAGAAACAGAGCATTTAATGACTGCCAACCAGAAAAAAAATAGGAGTTCTAGTCAGTAGCTTTGTGGTCATAATCAGAAATCTAGTCAATTTCTGTTTAAAATAACATGGATCTTGAAAAATTCTTTATTTATATCTTGAAATTTACAGGATGATCAATAACTATCAATAATTCAATTCTGCTTGCAATTTCATAGTTGTTTGAAGAACTCTATTTCAATTTCAAAATCCTGAGCAGGCCATGATCCTCTAGATATAATTTACAAGATAGTTATGACATAAATAATGGTAACTTTTTGCAAGAATCACATTTAGACGTTGTCAGTTCATTAAAAAATTATGTTGCTTTCACTGTCTGCTGCACAGCTTTGATACGGTTTTGAAATATATTAATATTCAAGAAATGCACTACATCTCTTAATTCACCCATATGAGTAAGATGAGCTACATCATCCCCCAAAGCCCTAATTTCAGTCAAATAATCTAGCAAACCTGCACTTGCATAATATCAGTGTGCAAGTACAATGTGTGTGCACTGTGTAGTGATAAATCTCAGGTTTTCACAGAGGCAGCATCTCCATCATATTTACTCAATTATTGGAGCTCTCAGTAGCACCTCATGTGGCTATATAAAGTGCAAAGAATTATGATTTCATTTAAGCTGGTCAAAAGGATTATATGAACAGGAAATGCCTGCTATTTCTTCACAATTGAATTTAATCTGGAAAGAAAATTAACAGAACAAAGAGCTTAATCTAAGCCTCATCAACGTTACTCAGGACCACACAACAGAGACTACAAACTGAAAAATAAATGCCACACATATTTTACTTGATAGCATTTAACATAATTTTATTTTACTTGATAGCATTTAACATATGAAATTACCTTGGCTGTCTGATAGTCAACTACTTTCTTAGCAGTCATATCATTCTTGTTACCAACAAGCAACTTATTCACATTTTCACTAGCATAGCGATCAATCTCACTCAACCATTGCTTGACATTGTTGAAACTCTCCTGATCAGTAACATCATATACCACCTGCCAGGAAAAAAAGATAAATATATAATTATGGAAAATCTTAATTTCAGCATAATATGATGATATTCACTGAATTTAATAGCGTGCATGTTAAACAATTACTAATGCAAAATAATACTCCAACAAATGAAAATAAGAAAAGTCCAAGGAATAATTGAAACAAAGATTATTCATCAGATAAAAAGATTCATGTTGATCCCCTGCATGACATCATATATTTTGTAAAGGTAAGAATTTTGGTTTGTGCCCATATGGCTTCTTGGGCCTTTTAGGTTCTGGCTTTCAATTCGTGGAACAGTAATTCTATATCTTGATCTGAATTGTGACAACAGCCCATCTGCTGTCCCTTTTTGAGTAACATGCCCAGTACCGTATACCTTTCTATTTCAATAGAATTTAAGAAACATACTCACAGAGAAGTTTTTGAAAAAAGAGATAAAACTATGTCCAGCAACTATTCTATAAACACACAGGAATGTCAACAAAGGAGGAGTTGATAATATCACCAGCATAGATCCACCTTAAACCCAGATCTATCAAGCACCAAGAGGGATCCAATTTCTTGAGGTGTAATTTTTTTTAATCTTAAATTTTTTACACATCCAGAAAAAAATTACACATCAAGAAACTTGATCCCTCTCCATATTTGATAGATCTGTGTTTTATATATATATATATATATATATATATATTATATGAGCCTACTTTTTATTTGGTTTTAATTTTTTATTTTATGAACCGACATGAATTTTTATTTTTTTTTTTTAATTTTTGGTAGCATAACGTTAGTAATGTAACAACATCTCCCCCGTACTGGGCTGTAGAACACCTCGATATTCTATATGCAGAAAGACGACAGCTACCAAATAGAATCAGAATCAGTGGACTTCCAAAAAAAAAGAGTAACGTTAATATAATTCTTCCCAAGCCCACAGGATATTTTTCATACGACCATTTCTAAACTCCAACCAATTCCATCTTCCTTTTAAACGTTATGGCAAATATTATGACATAAATGCAATAGTCCAAAAACATATAACTTGCGATGCGTGGTCTATCAACTACAGCATAGATAAATTATTTAATTATCCAACAATAACAATACAATTTGGCATAGATAGTACAAAAGCAAGCCCTGAAACAAAATAAATTTGTGTTACACAATCAGCTTACTTCTTGCTCGAATCCCACATCTCATTGGTTGTGAGAAAAACTCATACAATGGAAAATGCTCTCAAACTTATAACGTTGTTATTAACCCACGCAAGGTTTCTTTATTGTCATTCCCCAAGCATAATGCTGGCAATATCCATTCCAAAAGCTTTGAGTGGCTAATAGCACATGGAAAAAGCCATAGTGATCAACATTTTTGGTGAGCTTACATTTACTGTGACATCTGTTGAATGATTCTCAAATATTCCGCCTCTGGCTGATCAAAATATTTGATTAACTATGGACTTGCATGCAACCTGATGCATCCTGATGCATCTCCGCCTTTCTTAATGTTACTTTTCAGCTTCTATGTGTTCTAAATGATGTCTGATAAATCCTCAAAAGGTATCATTCTCGGCTTACTGTGGAGAATGTTAATTTTTCATACCCTTATTCGTACTTTTTAAAACTCCTATAAATATGCTATTGCATCCTCAACATCTCCCCCATACTGGGCTGTAGAGCACCTCAATACTCTAGATGCAAAAAGACGTCAGCTACCAAATAGAATCAGAAGCAGCAAACTTCAAAAAAAATTAGAGTAACGTTAATATAATTCACCCAAGCACACAGGATATTCTTCATACTACCATTTCTGAACTCCAACAAATCCCATCTTCCTTCTAAACGTTATGGCAAATATTATGACATAAATGCATTAGACCAAAAACATATAACTTGCAAGGCGTGGTCTATCAACTACAGCATAGATAAATTATTCAACACTACAATTTGGCATAGATAGTACATAAGCAAGCCCTGAAACAAAATAAATTTGTGTTACACAATAGGCTTACTTCTTGCTCAAATCCCACATCTCATTGGTTGAGAGAGAAACTCATAGAATGGAAAATGCTCTCAAACTTATAACGTCGTTATTAACCCACCGAAGGTTTCTTTGTTGTCATTCCCCAAGCATAATGCTGGCAATGGCCATTCCAAACGCTTTGAGTGGTTAATAGCACATGGAAAAAGCCATAGTGATCCCCATTTTTTGGTGACTTCACATTTACCGTAACATCTGTTGAATGATTCTCAAATATTCCGCCTCTGGCTAATAAAAATATTTGATTAACTATGGACTTGCATGCAGCCTGATGCATCCGGATGCATCTCCGCCTCTCTTAACAATGAACATTACTTTTCAGCTTCTATGTGTTCTAAATGATGTCTGATAAATCCTCAAAAGGTATCATTCTGGGCTTACAGAGGAGAATGTTAATTTGTCATACCCTTATTCGCACTTTTTAAAACTCCTACAAATATGATATTGCCTCCTCGACATCTCCCCCATACTGGGATGTAGAGCACCTCGATACTCTACATGCAAAAAGATGTCAGACACCAAATAGAATCAGAGGCAGTGGACTTCAAAAAGAATTAGAGTAATGTTTATATAATTCTCCAAGCACACAGGATATTCTTCATACGACCATTTCTGAACTCCAACCAATCCCATCTTCCTTCTAAACGTTATGGCAAATATTATGACATAAATGCAATAGTCCAAAAACATGTAACTTGCGATTCATGGTCTATCAACTACAGCATAGATAAATTATCCAACACTACAATTTGGCATAGATAGTACATAAGCAAGCCCTGAAACAAAAAAAAAATTGTGCTACACAATCAGCTTACTTCTTGCTCAAATCCCACATCTCATTGGTTCTGAGAAAAACTCATAGAATGGAAAATGCTCTCAAACTTATAACGTCGTTATTAACCCACGGAAGGTTTCTTTGTTGTCATTCCCCAAGCATAATGCTGGCAATATCCATTCCAAATGCTTTGAGTAGTTAATAGCACATGGAAAAAGCCATAGTGATCCCCATTTTTTGGTGAGTTCACATTTACTGTGACATCTGATGAATGATTCTCAAATATTCCGCCTCTGGCTGAGAAAAATATTTGATTAACTATGGACTTGCATGCAACCTGATGCATCCTGATGCATCTCCGCTTCTCTTAACGTTACTTTTCAGCTTCTATGTGTTCTAAATTATGTCTGACAAATCCTCGAAAGGTATCATTCTGGTCTTACTGTGGAGAATGTTAATTTATCATACCCTCATTCGTACTTTTTAAAACTCCTACAAATATCCTGCTGCCTCCTCAAGTTCCTTGTTAAGAACAGTCAAGCCAAGCATTACACAACCTCGAGGCTCGTACATTGCTTTTGCTGCGAAAGCTAAAACTTCTCCCAACGGGCCCCACTTGACAACTTCTGTATATAGTAATACATTCTACTACAACAGAATCTTCTATGCATCAATCAACACTCATGTCATGTGATATGCGTAGCCTGACTCCCTGAGGACCCTGTAAAGTCATTTTTCATTGTCATTCAAGGCCACAATCCCTGTTACTTGATTCATCTTCACATTCTAAAACACATGTTTGACACCCTCTAGATCCAACTCCCTTTGTATATTTACGCATCATAATCAATTTCTGCATGATTCTCAAAAGTTCAGTTTTATTTCATAGCATCTATTCAATTTTATTTCATAGCATCTAGATGATTTTAGCTCAAAGAATGCTAGTAGGAATCCATTCACAACAAATATTAGTGGACTATGTATTAACTAGGAATCTAGGACATCAACGTTAATGAGCTAGTCACATTTCTTTAATGAATACAGCCAGGTATGCTAATTGCAGTACTTCAAAACGAAAATGCAAGGTAGCCCAAAGCTTCTTTAGAATATATAAAGTTAATAGGTTGCACTCAGATGTTATACAGGTCACATGCAGAGGAAAATGACAAACAGAAAAATTCACCAGGATATATAGGTGGGCATCGTCAAAAATTCACACATAATGACTACTACACGTCCCAAAAGATTTTGTTTGACTAAAATAAACGACAGAATGACTGGACAGACAGTTAACATAAAGAATAAAACTTTGAATCAGATCTATTGCAAAATTAATGGATGCTTGCAAGAGAACCCCCATCCTTCCCAAACTCACACATAGTTACAAATCCAGACTAGCATAAGATACACTGACAACAGCATGCCTAACAAGACTTGTAATGCTGATGAAGCCTGGAACCCGAACCAAATCAAAAAACCAAGGTTACACGAACCATGGGTGTGATCGGAATCGGCTGAAGAATCCGATATGGGTGCGGCACTCATCCCAAAATTAGGAATCGAGGATTCGGAACCCTAACCCTAATTAACCCTAATTATGCTACATTTACCCTACGTAAACAACTTTAGATTAGTCAAAACGAGGTGGAAAAATCTGATGAAAAATCCGAGAATCCGATTATGAAGAATCTGATTTGGGAATCTGATTTGGGTGTGGTTAGGCCTAGGGCCGAATCGGTAACTATGCAAAAAAAATGAATTTAACAGGGATGATCAGTTCCACTTACACGTAGATGACCTAAATAAAAGTAGAACATGTGCATTCTATGGCACTACATAAATCAGCGATAAGGTTGGAAATCTAGCTGTACTTACAATAATACCATGAGCACCACGATAATAGCTACTTGTTATTGTTCTGAACCGCTCTTGTCCTGCGGTGTCCCACTGAAATTGAACAGCTTAGTCATAAGATATGCCATAAAAATATTTTACCGTACCGTAAGCACAGCAAGCACAAACAGTTTTACTGCAAATACCAAAAGACTTCAATGGAAAAAGCTAATTCCCGAGATAATTGTTTTTTAATTTTAGAGGGAAACAGCTTTCAAATAATAAAAAGAGCTTCCTTTCATTCCACAAAAAGAAAATAATCTATCAAATGAAATAGCAAGACTACATAATCAAAAAATTTAGCATTGATTGCTTACGATTTGAAGTTTTATTGTCTTTCCATCCAATTCCACTGTACGAATTTTCTGTACAAACACAATTGCTTATAAATAAGTTCACTGCACAACAGCCAAATTTGAGCCACATCTGGAAAAGCCACAGGATTAAACCATATACAATCAAAATGAAATTGTTAAAATAAATCAACATCTGAAATCACTTACAAAATCAACACCAATTGTACTGATGTAGCTCTCCAGATAAGAATCATCCTACAGTCAATTTGTAGTAATCATTAGTATGGCTGCCTTGAGCTGTTACTACCCTAGCACGACAGATTCCGTCACCGTGGCATTGAACCACAAAATAAACCACTACAGAGAAGGATCTTTTCATTTATGCAGACAAAACCACTTGAATGCAATATGGCAAAAACTGTGAGAATTAAAAAAGCTAGCATTCTGAGTAAGGTTGAAGAACAGTACCGCAAACCTCAGAAGAAGACAGGATTTTCCAACACCAGAATCGCCAATTAGCAAAAGCTTAAACAAATAGTCACTGCACAGAATAGGTACGTCAGAGTAAGGGTAACTTGTAAGTATAACTTCATTTCAGATCAAAATTCTGAACACATAACAGGGGCTGGCTGTTTCCGGTACATGTGCCATCCCTCTAGTAAAATACCAGATCATCCAAACCCCAATGTATTGAAAAAAAGCATGATCTTCCAAAAGACCTAGAAATCCTTGTTAAAATGCTTTACAATTCCAGTTAATATATAAATTAGCAAAAATTATTGGCATGCTTTATTACCACTCCGACATTTCCTTAAAAAAAGGAAATCGGCTCGATATTATGTGGATCTCGAACCCTCAAACGGCAAAAAAATATCATTAATGAAATTTAGATCGCAGTAATTTAAAAAGATCCCTTGGGAACTAATCTGAATAAAGCATAAGATTGACCCTATGATTTAAAATTCACCAAAGTGCTTACAGAAAATATATACCAGGTGGCCTAAATTCCAATAAATCATATGCATCAAATATACATCATGGCCTTAAAATCCAAAATGCAGTTATACAGATAAATATATTTAACCCCAAATTTCAACACAAATAGCTCGGAGAAAACGCAAATTTTAGATTTCTGATACTTACTATTCAGGATTCATAGCGGAAATTTATAATCCTTCGAAATGGTAGCCAAAAAGATAAAATCGGCCCCAATGTGCACCAATTTCTTGAACTTTATGCTGCAGAAGTCCAAATAGCCCTGAATTGCAGGGCTAGAGGGATTCGAACGTTAGATCTCGACTCAATTTTGAGTGATTTCGCTCAATAATTGATCGAATGATTTCGAAGGAAGGGAGCCAACTAATTTGAGAGCGAATGAATCTGTCTGCTTGCGCGAATTTGAAGAAATAATAAGGTGTCCAGAGAGATGGCCACGTGGCATCCACAGGCGTCTTCCGGTTGAACAAACTAGGGACCAAGTAAACCGTGGAAGAAAATTGGGGACGGTGGACAAAAGAAAATGTGTTTTTTTTATTTGCGATATTATTAGGGGCCAACTCTATGTTTGGGAAAAGTTCGAAAAATCAGTGTTATACGACAATTAAGGTTATTTGGACCCATATTTAGAGATACTTGTGTTGATTTCGGTTTGGGGATCTTTAAAATATTAAAAAAAATCGTAATAGAGATATTCCGTGTTGATTTCGCTTGGTGGTATTTTAAATATAAAATATTACAATTTTTATTCTTTTAAATAAAATAAAAATAACTTTTAGAGATACTTGGTGTTGATATCGGTTTAGTGATATTTAAAATAAATTGATAGAGATATTTAGTGTTGAGTTTTTTAAATAAAATAAAAATAACATTTAGAGATACTTGGGGTTGATTTCGGTTTTGGTGTTATTTAAAATAAATTGATAGAGATATTTGGTGTTGATTTTGTTTTTATATAAAAATTATATATATTATTTTATTTAATTAAAGATGAAATATTCTTTTATAAAATTAAATTTATATATTTTATTTCCAAGTTTTTAAAAAAAATTAATTCTTGGCATCCTTCATAAGAACTAGTTGTAAGGAAGAGATTAGGATTCATAAATGTAACTAAATCTTGATATAAAATAGAAGATTAGTTTCGTGAAGTTTTTTTTTTTCACGAATGGGCTTCCGGTACAACTACCTCCCTTAAGGATGAAAGTCCAATATCCATATCTTTTATTCTATCTTCGAGGAAGGAATGGATTCCCCAATCAACCCTTGTAATTGTTTATTGGCCTCATTTCGATCGTCTTTATCCAACATTAGTGTCTTTGTAAAATTGAAGCTTTTTGGTTTTGATTTTGTCATTTTTTTTTGTTGGGAAAATGAGCTTAAGCATGAGAATAATGTGTCCTAAAAGTTGACATATGTTGATATATATGGCACCTAAATGCTGTGTTCTCATAATCTAAGATTTGAGTTTATTTAAATATTGTTCATTTGATATCATTTTTGTTGGGTACTCAGTAATTATTCAATTTCACAGTTTCTTGGTCTTTTTGTCAATGATTGTTTCAGGTTCTAGTACCAATTTCTCTTTTTCATCAATCTCTGCTAAAATAGTATGGATTGGGATCTTTGTCACATCCCCTCCCGTCCGAGAGGACGCAACTACGGCACTGCTACTATCAATTAACAGGGCAATCTATCCCCATGAACATGATAATAAAAATGCGTTGAAATAAAACATACACAGATGCATAACCAATGCAATTATACAGAGGAAGCAAATCATCCAATCACGCATTCAATATGTTCATATAATTCATTAAAACAAACATAGTTGGAGAGGTTAAAGACACAAGAATACTTATCTTGAAAAGAGTTGTCCCGCAACCAGCGATGTCGTTGCAAAGTTCCACCCAACCATAGGCTAGTGTGTTCATCAATCTCTCAGCACCACTGCCACCCCCGAGTTGCGCATGATTCCCACAAGGAATAAGGGAACAACAGACTTACACACAGCAAGACATACATCCACAGTCAAGACAACACACAGTTGGGTTTCACAGACTGCTAAGGCAACAAGCCAACCATATAGGGGTTCCTTGGACTTACTCAGCCAAGCCACAAGCACATCCAAACACAGTCAACCATCTAACAGATGGGTTCCTTGGATTTACTCAGCCAAGCCAACACTAGGATGAACTTCACATCCAAATACAAGTTTTGGATATGGACAAAAACATCCTAGGAACCGAAAAAGAGTTCAGCAAATGTTCCTGAGCATTACAAAGGCAAAAACGACCTCCCTAAACACCCAAAACGTGGATTCGAATTCAGAAAACGCCTATGGGAATTTCGGGAGCAAATCCAGCCTCAACAAACACCCAAAACGGGAATCGCTGCTGGCTATACACACAGCAGCACAAAAATGGATTTTCTGGGCATGGAAAAATGAGGAAACGACAGCAATTCATGAGGGAGACAACCGCATCACCAAAATGACTTCCCAACCATGGGGAAAAATGGGAAAACGAAAGAAGAACGTGAGGAAAACTCCCATCTTGCTCACAGGGGAAAAAATGGCCTCTTTGATCCCCAAGATCGTGATTCCCTCCTTCCCATTCGCCCAACAACACAGAAAACGATTTTTCCCAGGTGTGGAATGAGGAAACAACCACAAAAACGTGAAGGGAAAAGCCCAAGAGCTCCAACGTGAATGAGAATGGGTGAGGAATGAAAGACATGGGTGAATAATGGCTTAGGCGTGCATTTCCAAGCATTTACTTTCCCAAGAAGTCAAAAACACGTTTTCTCAAAAATGGGTGGCTTCCCAAATTCGAATTTGACTCCCATACTCTTCCCATCCCCATGCATTAACTTTCCCCAACCAACTTCTAGATGATTGGACACAAAAAGATAAAATGGGTAGTTGACAACTTTATGGGTTCTCCCTTAGACATTTGGCTTTTCCCTATTGGCTCAAGGGTTTGAATGTTTTCCCTCCCTATTCCTTGTGAAATCATGCCCCCATCTCTTTAAGGTTGCAGCACATAGTTAGTTGTGGTATTTTTATTAATTTGCATTTTACATGATGTCTCAAAACATATTGTGCATGGCTAGCACATAAACCATCGGCATCGATTTTAATCACCGATACATAAGACACTAAATCCATGGTGGGGCCTTTGCCTTAAGCTCCACACCATGATCAAATAAAAAGATTTACATCATGTGCAATTCAATACCATGGGGTCAAAACCGGGGTGTTACATTCCCCTCCCCCTTCAACAACATTGTCCTCGGTGCTCATCAAAATTGAACAAAATTTTACACTGGCACTACCTCGGTGCTTTGCCAAATTGAACAAAAATGGATGCGCCAATCGCATGGCAGCCTCTGGTTCCCATGTAGCCATATCAGGACCGTGATGCTTCCTCTGCACCTTTACCTGTCCAATGGGACGATCTAGAACTCTTCCTTGGTTCCACTTCGTGGTTGTCTTGCATACAAAATCCTCCAAGTCCTTGATTGCATGCATCAGTACACACCACAGAATCTTTTCCTGGGTCTTGGAGAATCCTTCTCCTTGGCTTAGAACATTTCCAATGTCTTTGGCAACCATCAATACCTATGCTCAAGCCCCAAGCAATGAGTCAATTCCCATGTTAGTATTCACAAGATTTTCCAAAATCATAGATGAATCACATGCACATGTATATTGACATAAAATCAACAAGAATTTGTCAAGTGAACCAAATACTTATCTGCATAAGTATCTTTCTTTTGGTTCAACAGGTGTCCGACTGGGCTTTATACAACCATGGCACTCACAACCCTGCCCCACCTCACACCTGGGTGTGCATTTAAGGGTATGCAAATTTCTGCAAGCCTTGGATCACCTGAAAATACCTCTCAACCGAGGTCTGACAACTCTGTTCTTGAGCCCAACACCTCCTCTAGGTGCTCACCAAGATTAGGTGCTTCCTTTCCAAACACCACAGTGAATTTAATTCATAGGTCAGATTCATTCATATAGGATGCAATCTATAACAAGATTTTCAAAACCATGGTTGCATCATATGGTCATGTATATTTACAGAAAATGAACAACAACAAAAGTTTGATAAGTAAACCAAATACTTATCTGTATAGCATCTCTCAACTGAGATCTGGTCAGCCATGCTTCAGATCCTAACACCTCTTTGGGTGCTTCAATGGTAGCTCTGCTCAAGAGCCTAACACCTCTTCCCGTGCTTACCAAGCTCAGGCGCTTCCTTTCCAAGAACCATAACAGATTAATACACATGTCAGATTCATTTTCGCAAGATTCATTTCTTAACAAGATTTTCAAAATCTTAGCCCAAGTACATCCTTCCAGAGGAGCCATGTATACCTGGTACATGTTTCCATTGTCTCACCTACGCTACATACAGACATGTAGTTCACATCAGATGTCATCATAAAATTTCAATCATAGGTTTTCAAACCTATTCCAAACACATCCCTCCGAAAAGCTATATATCCAAGTACATCCTTCCGAGGAGCCATGTACACCCAATACATATTGTCATCACCTCACTTGCATTACATACAAGCATGCAGTTCATATGAGATGTCATCATAGAAAATTTCAATCATAGATTTTCAAACTTATTCCCAACACATCCCTTCGAGAAGTTATGTATCCAAGTACATCCTTTCGAGGAGCCATGTACACCCAGTACATCCTTCCAAGGAGTTATGTATCCCAAACACATCCTTCCGAGAAGCTATGTACTCCAAAGGCGTACTTTCATCATCTCACTTGCGTTACATACAAGTATGCAATTCATATGAGAGGTCATCATAAAAAAAATTATCATAGATTTTCAAATTTATTTCATGCATACATGATTTCTCAAATCTCAAACGATCAATAACATTGATAGTCAAATAAAAATATGAGTTCACAATTCAGCTTCTTGCAAAAAAATCATATTTTTGCAACCATGAGGTCATCCTCATATTGTTTGGCTCTTATCAGTGGGAGTACTTCTCGCTTACTTACACATGCTGCCCAAAACCTGGACATCCACATACAACATGTCATCTTGACACAATTTTAAATCAGCCAAACAGTCATAGTTAGCAACAGGAAACTTCAGACATCAAGCAATGCAATACAAGCATATCCACTATTAGTATGATTCAAAACCATCACAGGAGATCACACTCTCCCATAATCAATAGAAAAACTTGCATTTTGAAGTTCCAAAAATCTGTACTCAGTCATGAATTTTCCCTCATAATGTCTGGCCTTTGCACATGGCATATTCCTGCCTCAAATTCACCAAGTACCACTTAGACTTCCCTGTCCAAGTCATTCTATCTGCAACCTTCGGCATCAATGTCCCAAGCACTCCTCGGGCGAACCCTTCACCTATGTGCATACCTAACTTCGACTGCAGAGTACCCCTCAATGACCTCCTGTAGTATCCTACAAATCCCATACAGGATCTCACATCTGTCACATTCCTCAATGTGCATATAATGCATGCTCCCTGAGCACTTTCCATACCATCCATAGATGTGTTTCATGCTTTTCCTCATTCTTAGAATGAATAAGAATGTCATCAAGGATGACAAGAACAACTTGTCTAGATACCTGCTAAAAACACCATTCATGGAACATATGAACGTAGCTGGTATGTCTGTGAGACCAAATGGTACCACTTGATGTCGGGCCCTTCTTTTGTCAGTCTTTAGCCAGACTGATACTGGATTTTTACTCTGGTCCCAAATTTAGCAAAACTGTTAATCTATCTAACTCGGTCAATGTCCTAGGAAGCGCTCTTTCCATGAGCTGACTTCAAGCCTTCGGTAACTGGATTTTCATAAAGATCTTGCTCCCGTCTCCAACAATTAGCTGACTTGCTATTTTTCCAACGAAATGACTAGAGGTCCGCTAGATCTAGATCGACAATGGACCTCAAATATCATAGGGCGGATTTCATCAAATATCGTACCCGTTGGGACTTTTTTTTTTGTGCTATTTCACCCAGTGAAATAGCTCACAACTGTTGATCTGCTTCAGGATCAACCTCATCCGTTGATCTGCTTCAGGATCAACCTCATCCGTTGATCTCGATCTCTTTTATGGCGATTACCTTCACATTTCGTGGCCGATTCACCTTTTTTTAACCTTCTCGCTATTCATTCAACGATATTCCTTATGGTCGTAGATCTTTGACCCTTCAAATCTTCGCCACATGATCTACCATTGTGAGGATGATTTAATCTTGGCACTGTTGGGTTATCTCAGATGTAACTCCAATCTTGTGACTCCCATCTTCAACCGTGGAATTGTTCCTGTCACGATCTCAATTGCTTACATAGGCACAAACTTAGGCCTTGCTCATCATTAATCCTTGAAATGATCAATCGTTGATCTAGAAACCTGAAACAATGTTATTCTGAACATAATTCATTCATGATATCCTCAAGGGATTATTAATCTATCTCTTATTCAATTGATCAGAGAATCGATCAATCGATCTTTGTTTCTCTCCCTCTCAAAAACCTTGATTCACATACAAGATTATCAATCATTAACAAAGGATTCAATTCATGAAATCACACATTCAAACAGAATTGAATTTACACAGAGATTATGTCGAAATAGGATTTCTTCATTCACACAATGAAACTGTACATACAATTTTGTCTCAAAACCTGCGTTCTGATCATAACAAGACTTAGTCTTCCTGATAGACTCTTCTAGATTTATAGGTTTATTAAACTTATTCTTGCCTTTGTAAGCTTGAGGTAGCTTACGCAGAAGATGCTCGGTTCTGACTTTATCATTTATGATGTAGATGGCATACCTCAACAGTTTCAAGAACTGGTTTGCATAGTCCTCCATGGTCAATTGTCCCAATTTCTGCTTTAGTTCCTTGGGTGTTGTGAACTTTCCTCGCATTCCCATCCTGATGAGGACAGTTCCTGTGCAAATGGTTTCCTCCACATTCCCAACATTGGAGTGGTTTCCCCACTATTTCAACTCCTCGAATGTTGTGGACTTTACTTTCATTCTCATTCCAATGCGGACAGTACTTAATCAGATGGTCTCTTCCACATCCCCAACATTGGAGTGGTTTCCTTAGCTTGTCTTCCATCATTCTGGATGGCTTAGCCATAGCTTGTGATGGCTGCCTTTGTTGATTTCAGGACTAAGAAGGTTTGAAACCTTTCTTCATTTGGTCAAGCTTCACATTCTTCTTACGAAAATTTCTCCTACTTGTTGGCGAAACCCACCAATAAAGCCTCATCGACAAGGGTTCTCACTCTGTCGACGCCCAACCAGCGCGATCTTCCTGAGCATTGGCCCAGATAGGTTTTACCCTGCCCAGCAACATCCATAGAGCGGACGAAGTCTCACCCGAGATGTTCAAGGGAGAGCTGTCGAAACCGAGTTTTCAGTAGTGAGGATGGAGGATATGGGGATCCGACGGGGATACAACATGTCTATTGGATCCAGAACTATGCAGTCAACACTAACTCATTTCCATGACTACAGATTGTATCATACATTTGTCACAACAACATCATTCATAGAATATCCAACCTCATAATGCAACAACAATATCATAGACTTAAAATAGATCGCAGCAACATCATAACAAATCACAACATCATAACAGATCTAGATCACCGCAGCATCATAACAAGACAGATCGTAGTAGAGAGAACAATAAAACAAAAGACAAGATTTATGCACCAACTGTCATATATATTAACTCTATGCATAAGATCCAAAACCGGACAATTCTTCTCCAAAACCGGAGGCTGAATACATCAGAAAACAACCCAGATAGGTCGCAGATACAACAAGAAATTCTCCAAGACCAGATCGCACTAGACCTTATGCGATAATCATGCCCAAGACAATGATGATCATCTACTCCTTCATGCCATCATATCGATCACCCGATGTCTATTTAATTGCAAAACTAGATCTATAAATAGGCTTGCGCCTTTACATTGAAGGTCCACTTCTAACTAATGGATAACCGCTAATGACCTATCATGACAAAACTTGGTCAAATAATATATAAAATATTCAAAACAGTTATTTTTCCACCCATCGCACTGATCTGGCCTTGCACGGTACCGCGCGAGCTTGCGCAACTCACTTACCAAAACCCTTGTCAACAGGCCCCCAACATAGTCTTGTGGCTCGTCCTCGAGCCACGTTAGGTTGTCAGGGTATATGCTGATGTNTGTGATCTCATGAACCTGAAGCTAGACTTTGTCGGCAATATTCTGACAATTAGTCAAAGCCTACTACACCGGATGCTCTTCTCTAGCCTTGTCATTGACCATCTGTCTATTCTCCAGAACCATCTGCAGCATGGCGACTGCTTTAACAGCCAACTATCCATCGATTTCTTGAAATTCATCTAGTTGAGTGCGACACTTTTGTTGGCCTTCCTGGGCACGGGCGGCTCGCTGATGAAGATCCTTCAATTCCTTAGCCTGTATGATCTATACCATTAGTGGCATTGCCCTCAGTGACATCTTCAAGGTCGTTAGTTGACCTTCGGCTTCCTACACTTACTTACTCAGCTGATCAAGTTGCTCATCCTAGACAACGCTTTGCGAAAACTACATTTTCACCTCCATAATGGTCTTGGCCTCTTGCTCCATGCTTTCAAACTAAGTCACAATTTCTTCAATGGAAGCCTTCATTTCCGTAACCTGCTCTAGTGGCATCGTCGGTTGTACCAGGGCATTGAGCATCAGGTTGGTATCCTAGAGCTGGACAATAGTTTTCCCCAATCGCTTGGCCTTTTTGACTGGGGTGAGCTCGGTCGTGCTCTCAAAAATGTGCTGGCAGGCTTCAGAAATAGCTTGCTTGACTTCGTCACATATGGCACACATCTGCTCTTGTTCAACAATCAGGTGGTCTTGCACCTTCTTCAGTTCAGTAATCTCTTCGGCAACCTTTCGCTGCAGCTTAGCCTGTGTCACCTTCAAGGCATCTATCTCCCGCACTTTTTCTTCCACTAGCTGCACCCAGACCTGATGCAGCTCCTCTGCCTCTTTCTGAAACTTTTCAACTGTGCTTTGTGACTAAACATAGCCCTCAGTCAGCTCTTTCTATCGGTCCGTCAATTTCAAGGTGGCAACGTGCTGTAACTCCACTAACGTTGTAGCAGATAACTTGTTCAGATCCAAAGCCACACTCTAGATTGGTCGCAGAAACTGGTGGTCTTCCTCATTTCCCGCGTTGATCATAGTCAGGGGAACTTGCACGTTCCTAGCCCGGGGCTCAGTGTTGATCGAGGGGATGTCCTGCATCATAGGTCTCGCATATGTTTACTTGGAAACAATATAAAAAATGGAATTTAATCTATCTCTTACCGCATCGAATTCTTCATGGTTTGACTCTCGGATTGTTTGTGTCGCAGTCACAGAGGAGTCAGTGACCGCTTTGATGAGTTACTGTAGTTGGTCCTCCATCCTCGACTGAATACCACTTCCCATGTCATATTCTTAGCGCCATTTGGTGTGAGTCTCCTCCTGCATGCGTTGTGCTGCATCCTTAGGGTCTGTTGAGGACTCATTGTCAGAGTTGTGAATACTCAGCTCCTTCTGGGGCATCAGGTGGCGACTCCTTAGAAAATTCCTCTTGACTCACCGGGTTGCGCCATTTGGTGTGAGTCTCCTCCTGCATGCGTTGTGCTGCATCCTTAGGGTCTGTTGAGGACTCATTGTCAGAGTTGTGAATACTCAGCTCCTTCTGGGGCATCAAGTGGTGACTCCTTAGAAAATTCCTCTTGACTCACCGGGTTGCGCCATTCCACCGACCAATCTTGAACAATTGCATCTGACTCTTTCGTTGTGACTTTGTAAGCCAAAAGTAGCCATTGTCGGTCGGGGTCCCGCTGTGCCTGAATGTAGATAGAGTGGGGCTCGATGGCAAACCGGAGAAGCCGCTGGTACTTGGTCACTGCATAAGGATATACTTGGGGAAAAGGGACGGCTGCGGCCTGCAGCGCTTCCCAGTAGACCAAAAAATGAATGACACAGTCTGCTTGTCGACTGGGCTCTTCAACCTACCATAAGTTCTGATATTGTACCCCTCGGCACACCTTTGCTGCATCGACTATCATTGGTTGATAGTATTCAGGTTCCATCCAGGCAATGGGCGCAATAAGAATCAACAACCAACTATATGAAATGGGCCACACTGTATGAGCAGCAAGAGCGTCTTTTAGCAACTGGTTTAGCAAAAATAAAGACCAATTCATTTGCACTCCCTCAACACACTTCTAGGTGCATGCGACAACGCCCGAGTTACATTGGACCAGTCGATTTCCTCGAACAATCTTACTTGCCAGAATCCTTGCATCGATGCGCACTGCTTGTGAGTTAATGCTATCGATGCGATAAGCACGACCATCACGCTGTAAGCGAAAGCACTCCTTCAGCTGCTTGGCAAGCTTTTTGTCAGTATCCCTCCTGCGGATATACTGCGTTGAATCTTCCCTGGCCTTTGGAAAGCCTATGATGCTTGTGATTAAATCTACTATAACAGGGATGGGCATATTCAACCAAAGCGTTCCCCCATGAAAACAAGCCAACAGTTTCTTAACACACGCTTGGGATTCATTCAGTCGCCCAAAATGAGTTATATTAATGAGCCCCAACAATCCAGATTGGTCTAACCCACTCGCCCAATTTTGAGGAATCCGCCGAATGGGGGACACTGGGCACCGTTGAGACTGACTTGTAGGGCTCATCTCGGACGTCTTTGAGTAACAACAAGTCATGGTCTTTGAATTTCAACCTGATAAAAGCAGGGATGATGTCGACCGAGCATGTCATCCCTTCCTGCAGCGGTGGTAATTTCGGTGGATACTTCTGACTTTTCGTTGGTTGCCTCGGCTTTGCTCCCGGATGCATAGGAGTGACATATCCCAAAATATCATGAACAGAGACACCCCGAGGCACCATAGACTCGACATCTCCCGAGCTCGACGATCCGGTCTATGCAGTTCCTTCTCCTTGCACTCTCGCCGACGTGCGGGTTTCCCTCTTTTGTGGCGGCGTGGAACTGGGCTTCTGAGCCTGCCGCTTCTGCTAGGGGATAGACGATGAACCAACTGGCATGCTCATGAATTCTTCTTCGACAGCCATGGGCTGAATAGGGGACTCTAACTCGCTTGAAATCTCAATGGCGTCGAGGTCGCTCAACATTCCTCACACCCCAAACCTTAAAATGCACTCGACAACTCAAACCTTCAACGTTGTAACTCACTCAAAAGCTCACAACGCACTACACAATTCACACTTTGCTTTAACATGCTGCTCTCTCAACTGAACAATGCCATCCTCCTGCATCCCGCACACTTTTTATAGCCACTTCCAATTCAAATTCGTCATTGCCAAATCTACGATCCTCATTATGACGAAATCTGGTATTAATGACACCAAATCCACCAGCAATCCTACTCCTCTAACGGTCGGATCAGCCATTAATACACGTCGCTTCAATAAGCGCCTCCATCCAACTATTTTAACTACCTGCATTTATTACTTGATTTTACAAACCCACAGCCCTGCAACTGTCGCAAGTGGTCGACCATTCATTGCTACAAACTCTAACCTTGCGCAACCTCTTCCCTTGGGATTGCCTTGCTGCTCTGAAACAAAATCTTCATTTTTTTTTATAGCGCCTCAAGCAGTGCACATTGCTGGCCCTGACCTATAGGGCTTCAATCGACTCCCATTATGATCATTGGCAATACTGCACCATCTAATTGCTATAACTGAACTGCACCTCCAGAAGTAATGGAATGAACAAGATATGGACCCAACCATTGTATTTGTAACTTACCTGGATGCTTTATGAACTTATTGTCGTATAACAACACCAAATCGCCTTCTACAAACTATTTTTTCTTAATGTGGAAATCATGCCATGCCTTCTGTCGATCCTTCACAACCTGCTAGTGGAAGCCAGTAATAAAGCGGTCTTCTTCCAGCTGGAGCAATTGTGCAAGGCGCTCTTTTAATGCTTCTGCATCATCCATGCTCGTTGTCATGGCAATTCACAAACTAGGAACAATATACTCCATGGGCATGACTACTTGTTGGCGATAGACCAGCTTAAATGGTGTCTGGCCGGTTTGCCATTTCCAAGTAGTGTTATAGGCCCATAGCACTACGGGAATTTTCTGGTCCCAGTCATCGCAATTAGCATTACATACCTTAGTTAGCGTTGTTTCCAAAATTTTGTTGAATCCTTTGACGGTCCCATTCGCCTGTGGATGGTATGGTGTACTCCTCTTGTGTTGCACCTGTAATTCCTTAGTTAGCGCTTTCACCGTCCTGTTGACAAAGTGATTGCCTTGGTCACTCATTAAGATCCTAGGACATCCAAACCGTGTCACAATGTTTTCAAAAATGAACCGCACTACTGTTGCAACAGTACAATCTACTACTGGTGTAGCTTCTGCCCACCTAGTCAGATAGTCGGTTGTAGTAATGATGTATCGTGCACCAGTCTGCTTCCTTGGTGGATTAATAGGACCCACAAATCCACATCCCATTTATCAAATAGTTGCAGAGTCACCTGCGGCACCAGCGACATCTCATCCCGCCGTGATGGTTTACCGACACGCTGGAAGACATCACAGCTCCTCGCATAGTCTGCGGCATCATTATTCAACGTAGGCCGCCATAGCTTGGCGTGCAACACCTTTTGTGTAGTGGTCCGTCCTCCATAGTGGCCTCCCACAATTCCTGCATGTGATTCTTCAAGAATGGGACCCTGCTCATGCGGTAAAATACACCGTCGCAAGATTTCATCCGGTCCAAGCTTATATAACTACCCAGTAATTAGTTGAAAATCAGAAGCTTTCTTGACCAACTGCTTCTTTTGGCTAGTCGACATGTCCTCCAAGGCGACACCAGTCGCCAAAAACTGAATAATTGGTGCATAGTGATCATCTGCGATGTCAACACGTAACAATTATGCATCTAGCAAACCATCATCAATATTGGTCGGTTCTTCACCGTTCTCAATGCGAGACAGATGATCTGGACCAGCGTTCAACGGTCCTGGCTTTACAACTATTTCAAAATCAAACTCCTGGAAGAGTAATAGCCATCGACAGATATTCCCCCCCAACACAGGATTATTGACCAGGTATTGCAAAGCAGAATGATCGGTGAACATCTTGAAATGTCCACCCAACAAACCAGGCATAAACCATAAATCATCTTGAAGTGCCTGAACTTCTGCAAGGCATAAACCATCGCCAGGCCTTCCCTTTCCATCGTTGTATAATTTCGTTTAGCAAATGACAACTTTCTACTGGCATATGCTATTGGATGATCTAGGTCACCCTCACCTGGTTGCGCAAGAACAACCCCCAGTGCAATAGAAGAAGCGTCAACATGCAGAAGGAACTCTTTATTCCAATCAGGAAAAACCAATATTGGTGCAGAGGCCATCTTGGCCTTCAAGGTGTCAAAACTTTCTTGACATTCCTGAGTCCATTCATAGGCTGCATCCTTTTTTAGTAGTTTCTCCATGGGGGCAGTAATCACAGCATATCCTTTGATAAACTTGCAATAATATCTAGTATGCCCCAACGTTGCCCGAAGCATCTTCACATTCATTGGCGGTGGTAAACTGAGGATTAGCGTGATCTTCGTCGGATCGACCAACAGACCTTCCTTGCAAACTATGTGCCCAAGTAGCATGCCAAATGGCACACAGAAAATGCACTATTTAGAGTTTAATGCGATCTGATGCTGTCAACACCTTTCTAGCATCAGTCACAAGTTGTCGAGATGGTCCCTAAGTAGTCCATAGACAGTCCAATCATCCATATACACCTGCAGGAACTTTTGAATAAAGTCTTTAAATAAAATGACAACTACGTGAGAAAATACGGCTTGTGCATTCTTCAACCCAAATGGCATGACTGTATATTGAAAACAACCCCATTCCATGATAAATGTGGTCTTGTGGTGATCCCCCTTCACAATCCGAATCTGGTGGTATCCTGAAAATCCATTCGTGAAGGAATACATCTCCTGGCCGCCTACACCTTCAAGCACTTCATCTGTAAAAGGGGTCAGGAACGGGTCATGTACGCATGCATCATTCAACTTCCTTAGGTCGACACAAATACGGATTTATCCTATATTTTTATCCTGGACCACCATAGGGCTTATCAAATCGGATTCTTCTACAGGATCAATGATCCCAGCATCGAGCATCCGGTCTATCTCAGCCTTCACCATGTCCTTGTATCGTGGGTTCAGTCGATAATGCCTCCGTCGCACAGGTTTGGCATCTGGTTTCAACAGGATTTTCATTTCATCCAGGTCTCCTAAAATCCCCTTCATATTTGAAAACCGTGTTGGAAAAATGTCTTGGAATTCATGTACTAGGTCTGTGATCTTGGACATGGTCTCTTCATCCCAGTAGTCCCCAAATTGGCAAATTTGGGGTTCTCTTCCAACCCAATATTGACTTTCCGGATCTTCAACAACTGACTCATTGAATCCGTTGAGATGTCTGGGGCTGCGACATTGCGGCTTCCTTCTGACTTTGGAATATTAACATTTCGTAACTCATCGTCATCTTTAGGTTCCCTGGACAAGTTGTAGCAGGTCATCATGGATTGGATGGAGCAATGCGCATGTGGATCAACCGGATAGGTGATAGGGATGACCTTTAGTATGATGTCACAGATGATTTGTAAAGAATTACATACCTTTGGGTTGGCATCCTGGAAACTAAACATCTGCATGAAGCAAATAGACAACTCCTCCCAAGTGGTGATAGTTCTGCGCAACTTTACCGCTACATACCAGGATCTCGGCATCTCTTCCAGAGTATGAATAAAAGCGTGGACCCATTCATCTCTGGGTCACGGCGCCCACAAAGTCTGGCACTAAATCAAATGATTGGTGGGGTCATGTTGTCCATCGTATCTCCCAGCATGGTAGACTTCTGAATCACCGAAGCGCACCATCATCAATCTCCGACACTGTTCCCAGTCATGGATCATCAGTTTGTGTGTCGCCCACCATCGAGCCGAGGTAGCCTTTAGCGCAACCTCTAGGGCCAATATCCTTTGTGGTTCAAAAACTTTTTCTTCGAATTCTTGAAAGAACTCTGATAGTCCTGGCAGTCCTTCATAAATGGGAAACGTGACAAAATCAGTGGCTACACGGCAGAGAGACTAGGTGATCAATCCACATTTCCTGAATGATACTTCATGCAACCGATTCTACCAATTTTCCAGAGCATCATCAGAGTCAAAGGACGTAGAACTAGCACTACGCCATCCAAGTTTGCCATCAACAGTCGGGTGTATATAATCCTCAGAGATATTATAGGCATGGTCCCAACTCCTACCAGCTTCATCCCTTACAGGTTCAATATACTGACGTCCTTCCTGAGGGTCCATAGGAGCAATGACCTTAACATCCTGGTTTTCAAATGTCATAACTCATTTCTTGGAGTTGATAACCGCCATGTTATCATTAGCCCATCCAATCCCTAGGAGAGCGGGATAGGAGCCACCATCTTCGATTACTTCTATCACATCAAAGTCAGCATGCGTTCTCATACCTTCAATGTCAACAACTAGATTAGAGACGCAACCAATGGGCTGAACCTTAGCCTGATTTGCTAATCGTAGTTGTACCAGTAACCATCCCAGTGTTAGCTTCGCCATCAAATACCAAGTTTGCTTGGTCAAGATGTTGATGTCTGATCCAAGATCCAAAATAACAGAGTCAACCTCATAATCTCTGATCTGGATATTCATCCTCATCTCCTTGCTGGTCTTCCTCTTTTGCAAAGAGTTCACTATAGAATCTTTCACTGCCTTATCCAGGCAGTACAATAACGTCTCAAGCTCGACAAGGGCATCAAGGTCCCTTGCCAGTGATAGACAAATTTCAAAGAATTGTCACAAGGTACCATGCTACCACGATGGTCCTGCTTCTAAAGATGGATCAAAAGCAGATGGTATGTCAATAATTGGTAACTTACTCGGATTCCTCCCGATTGCATGCTTCGCTTCAAAGAAATTGTCTTTCTCCATCTCAATATCAAATGCCACCTTTTTCTTGCCAGCGAGCCGAACTTGCTGACGTGGTCCATCGTCTCTAGTTGTCGCACCAACATGAGTGATAATCCCAATGTCGACATCCTTCATTCGTGGTTCGGTCTGAATTGTTGCAACTGTCGGTCCTTGATTCAGGTTCAATGGTGGGTTCTGATTCACTGGTTGATTCATCAACTAGTTCTGAGTATGAGGCGGGTTCTGAGTCTAAGTTTGAGGTGGGATCTAGTTCTACATTATCGATTGGTTCTGAACTTGGAACGTAGGATGATTCTGATTCTGCACGTTCTGCAAATGAGGAATGTTTCTAGCCTACCATTTTGCAATCAACTAAGGGAAGTTTTCAACATTATGATCGCTAGCCGCACAGTATGTAGACTACGCATGAGGGAACTCCCTCTGATAGTGCCCGAATACTCCACAGGTATAACATTGGATTGATTCACGACCTTGTCCTCCTCCTCGACCTCTAAATCCTCCACGAAATCCTCCTCGGACTCCTCCTTGCTAAAACTGCGGTTGAGCCATCTGCTGTTGCGGTGGGTTTGGTTGCTGTTGGACATAGTGCGCAACTTGACCATATTGTGGCTAAGATTGAATGAGTGACACCTGATTATAATGTGGTCGCGGCGCATACTACGGTTGTGCTGCAATCTGTGGCTGAGGTGCAAACGGTGGCTATGTTGTAAACTATTGATGTGGTTGTGCGGGGATAAACTACATCTGGGGTGGTGGTGTATACTGCACCTGTGTTGTTGGTTGTACCACTTGTGGCTGCACTTGCATTTCCTGAGGGTCCTCACCTTTCACAAAATATGAATCATACATCCTTTCCTAGAGTAGATCATAAGCTCGACAATTTTTATCATCATGTCCTACTGACCGACAAAATGTACAGTACAGATTTTCTGCCTTGGTAACCATCTTCTGCATGTAATCATAGTTCTCATGTCGATGGCCATAGACCTGACACATGTGACACCATGGTATACCGGCACAGCTCAACGGGTTTAGGGCTCCCTACAGCAAATTGTTGATGTAATTATAACTTCGGAATGTATTCACTTGTATTTCTTATCTATTGTAACCCGATGTTATTCTAGGATGTTCTTGTGTCATGTCATGCCCCAATGTTCCGATCGGGAAGATCTATAATGTAAACAAGTCATGTCAAGTCATTGTGGGTAACCCTCCTATTGTCTAAGGGTTAAAGTTCCCGCAGTTCCGGGGCACTAGGGTTATTAGACTCACCTAGTGAAGTCGGCCCTAGTAGGGTTTTAGTCATGTCGAGAATTAGTATAAATAGAGAGGTGACCTCTCTATTTATCACACACTCATCCACACTCAGTTGTAGTGCATAGCTGAGGAAGATAAAGACACTGGGGCAAGGAAGAAAGAGGTTACTGCTGTCGGAAGATCATCTTACTGTTTTGGGGTTTTTACCTTTTGTGCTGATTCTATCTTTGAGGAAGTTGCGGGGTTTTCTCCATTTATGGTTTCCCCAAGGAAAAACACTGTGTTCATTGTCTCTTGTGTTTGATTGCTGTACTTGTTGTTCTCTTAGTTAAAGATCCTAACATAATGCTAGCTTGAAAGATTAAAACTAACATGGTATCAGAGCTAACCTGAGAAGAAGACACTGTACAGCTGCGGGAACTAGGGCTTCCTACTTTGTGGATCTCTCTTCACAGATTTTCAGCAAAAGAAGGTTGGAATAACTCTCCTCCCTAGGGCGCATTTCTGTCAAAGCAGAATCCAATTATGAGGTTTTTCAGTTTTGGACCCGACACTGCTGCCGAAAATTAGGGATTTTCACAGAAGAGGAATTTTTCAGTGAGCCAAGGCCTGGATTGATCTCCTCCCTAAAATCGAAGTTAGGGATCAAATTCAAAGCAATTGGTTGGACATAACTCCGGAAAAGCAAAACCCTAATTTTCTATGAACCAGCTCTGCAGGATTTCAGCTCCAAATCCAAATCTGACATCTTAACTTGGTAAGATCTAAATCTTTTGTATTTCCATTTGAGATTCTCAGTTAAGATGTCTCATCATACCAAGCTTGATGAAAAGCTTGAGGGAGCTGATAACTTCCAAGCTTGGAAGTATAGGATCTCCCTAGTCCTGGAAGAAAATGAGTTGGACTCCTATATCAATGAGGAGGTTCCAGTTCTAGAGGGAGATGAGGCAAAGGCCTTACATAAGAAGAAGTTGGTCATGGAAAAGAGCATCATTGTTGATTCTATCAAGGATCACCTCATACCACAGGTGTCCTCCCTGAAGACACCTAAAGCTATGTTTGATGCCCTAACCAAATTTTATGAAGGGAAGAACATAAACGAGAAGATGACTCTGAGAAACCAACTGAAGAATGTGAAGATTCAGAATGTAGAAACAATCCAGTCTTACTTCACAAGAGTTTCTTAGATCAAGGAACAACTGAAAGCAGTAGATGAAGAAGTGAAAAATGCAGAGATTGTGATGACTACCTTGAATGGTCTCCCTAGATCATGGGACTCCTTTATTCAAGGGATCTGTGCTAGAAAGAAGTTAGTCAAGTTCAACAGAATATGGGAAGAGTGCTCTCAAGAAGAAGCTCGGATAGTAGCTCAAGAAGAGAAGATGGGAAGTGAATATCAAGCTCTCACGGTACACTCCAAGTCAACCAAAAGAAGATCTCATCACTCCAAAGGTAAGCACTCTCACAAAGATAACACTAGAAAATATTTGTCTAAAATAAGATGTTATACATGTGATGAAGTGGGACACTTTGCAAGAAATTGTCCTAAGAGACAGAATAAGAAAAAGAGCAACAAAATAAGACATCATACTCATGCTGCAGAGGATGATGAACCATACAAGAAAAGAACTAGATATGAAAGTGAAGATTCTTCAAGAGAGGATGAATATGTTTTGATTTCTGCTCTCATAGGAAACATTACTCATGGAAGCAATGATTGGCTCATAGATAGCGGGGCTTCCAAACATATGACAGGATTCGAGGAATCCTTTGTGAGACTATCAGAACATGAATCACCTCACAAGGTGAAACTAGGAGATGACTACCAATATCCAATAAAAGGTAGTGGGGAATCCTCCTATAGGTTAGACTTTGGAAAGTCTATGACAATGAAGGAAGTGTTGTTTGTACCAAGACTCAAGAAGAACCTCCTCTCCATATCTGCATTAGATGCAAAAGGAATGAGAGTTGCAATCATAGATGTTCAAGTCATCATGTGGCCAAAAGGAAAGACTATTGATGATGCGGTGGTGATTGGAGAACAAGAAGGAGGATTGTACAAATTGAAGGGCCATCCAAAACAAGCCTTGGTCCATGACACAGTAGAGCCAAATGAACTTTGGCATAGAAGGCTTGCACATGTGCATTACAGAGCACTACCTCTTGCAAGCAAAGCTGTTGAAGGTCTTCCAGAAATCCAAGCAAAACATGATGGGGTCTGCAAAGGATGTGCGAAAGGAAAGAATACAAAGAAGACATTTCCAATTAGAGAAAGCAAAGCAAAAGGAATCTTGGAAATCATCCACTCCGATGTATGCGGTCCTATGTCATCAAGCTCACTAAGCGGGTATGAATATTATGTTTCTTTTATTGATGACTTTTCTAGGAAGACATGGGTTTACTTCATGAAGAACAAAGATGAAGTGTTCAACAAGTTCAAGGAATTCAAAGCCTTGATCGAGTATCACACTGAAAAGAAGATCAAGACCTTTCGATCAGATAATGGCAGAGAATTCACTTCAAATGAATTCAAAGAGCTATGTAAAGACTCAGGGATTAAGAGGGAGTTGTCCACTCCTTATAATCCACAACAAAATGGGATTGCAGAAAGAAATAATAGAACTATCATGGAAGATGCAAGAGAAATGCTTCATGATCAAGATCTTCCTATGCACCTTTGGGTGAAAGCTCCCAGAACAGCGGTGTATGTACAGAACCGTACTCCACACAAAATACTCGAGAACAAGACTTCTGAAGAAGTCTTCTCCGGTAAGAAACCAGAAGTCAGCCATCTCAGAATATTCGGCTATCCAGTGTACATACACATTCCAAAAGAGAAGAGGACTAAATTAGATCCTTCAGGAAAGAAGGGTATATTTGTGGGATACTCTGAAATCTCGAAGGCTTACAGAATATACTTCCCAGGATTCAAGAATATTGACAATAGTAGGGATGTGACATTTGATGAAGACACAGCTTACAAAAAATCTAGAAAGAAACCTGCTGAAGAATATGAAGAAACAGAAGCACCCAGAATTCATGATACAACCATGAATGAAGAAGCTCAAGAAGAAGATCGAGAATTTGAAGAACCACAAAGACCTGTAGATCCACCTCAGGAAAATAATCCTCACAAGAGGAAACCTGCTTGGGTACGAGAAATTATCCAAGGTGCGGAAAGATATGGGGCTCCAGAAGAGAATCATAGAGAAAGAAAAAGGACCAGATCCTGCTCCGAGTATGTAGCATTACTATGTGATTTTATTGATAAAGAACCTTCCACTTATGAAGAAGCGGTAGAACGGAAAGAATGGAAGGATGCTATGATCGAAGAGTACCAATTGATCATGAAGAATGATGTTTGGGATGTTGTCCCAAGACCAGAAGGGAAGTCACTTGTAACTTCCAAATGGATCTACAAGATCAAGCATGCTGCAGACGGTAGCATTGAAAAATATAAGGCAAGATTTCTCGCTCGAGGTTTCTCTCAGAAAGAAGGAATAGATTATGAAGAAACCTTTGCACTTGTAGCCAGATACACTTCCATCAGATCAGTACTTGCTCTGGCTACAGTAATGAAATGGAAGATACACCAAATGGATGTCAAGACTGCCTTCTTGAATGGTGTAGTGGAAGAGGAAGTGTATATAGAACAACCACTCGGTTTTGAGACACATGATAGGGAGTCTCATGTGTGCAGATTGAAGAAAGCCCTTTGCGGTTTGAAACAGGCACCCATGACATGTTACGGCAGAATTGACAGCTTTCTATCAAGTTTGGGCTTTACCAAGAGTAAAGCAGATTCCAATCTTTACTACAAGGTTGAATATGGAAACCCAGTGATGCTTCTACTGTATGTAGATGATTCGTTTGTGATAGGTATGAATGGGTTGATAGCTGATACGAAGAGAAAAATTGCTGCCGAGTTCGAAATGAAGGACTTGGGCATGATGCATTATTTTCTAGGTATGGAGGTGTGGTAGACTGCGGATGGAATCTTCCTTGGACAAGGGAAGTATGTAGTAGAGATCCTGAAGAGGTTTGGGATGATGGACTGCAAGAATATGGCCACACCTATGGCATCGACCCTGAAGCTATTGAGTGATGCTTCATCAGACTTGGTTGATGCGACAATGTATCGTCAGATGATTGGGTCCTTGATGTACCTGACGAACACGAGACCAGACATTTGCTTTGCTGTGAACACCTTGAGCCAGTTCTTGACAGATTCGAGAAATGTTCACTTGATTGCTGCAAAGCATATTCTGAGGTACTTGAGGGGTACAATTGATTATGGGCTCAAGTACGATGCAAATCAAAAGATTAACCTGGAGAGTTATGCTGATTCAGATTAGGCAGGCAATGCCATCGATAGGAAGAGCACTTTAGGGTGTTGCTTCAATATGGGATCAGGTGTGATCTCTTGGTTTAGCAGGAAGCAATCCTGTGTGGCACTGAGTATAGCTGAAGCAAAGTATGTCACAGCTTGTTCAGCTAGTTGTGAGGCAGTATGGCTGAGGAAGCTACTGTCTGATTTATTTGATCTCCAGTTGGATGCTACTTGTATACATTGTGACAACCAGAGTTGTGTGAAGTTGTTAGAGAATCCAGTGTTCCATGACAAGTCGAAGCATATCAAGATCAAGTATCACTATATATCAGGGATATGGTACATAGGGGAGTAGTGAAGCTCCAATATGTTGCGACGGACGATCAGATAGCCGATGTGTTAATGCAGCCATTGGCCAGAGTGAAGTTTGAGTACTTCAGGGAGAAGCTTGGTGTTCTCCAGATCAAGGTCCCTTCCAAGGGGAAGTGACGAGTCTGAAAGCCATTCTGACAAGCAGGTCAGATATAAGGGCTGAGCCATTATGTCATGGTGAGAGGATTTGGTTCCTTCCATGTCAGATATGAGTGCTGAATATCATTCTTGGAATGGAGGTACCTGGTCAGTTACCACGAACACTCAGTCTGGGACTGAGAGAGTCATTCTGACGAGCAGGTCAGATATAAGGGCTAAGCCATTCTATCATGGTTAAAGGATTAGGTTCCTCCCATGTCAGATGTGAGTGCTGGCCATTCTGGTGAGTAGGTCAGATGTAAGGGAAACTGCCACTCTCCGGGAGAGTGGAGGCGCCTAGTCAGTTACCAGGTAGCTCAGTCCGGGACTGGGGGCCATTCTGATGTGACTATAGGATTGGTTCCTACAAGATCAGATGTGAGTGCATGCTCTTCTGGCGAGTAGGTCAGATGTAAGTGCTGGGCCATTCTGGCGAGTAGGTAAGATGTGAGGGCAATTGCCATTCTCCGGGAGAATGGAGGCACCTGGTCAGTTACCAGGTAGCTCAGTCTGGGACTGGGGGCCATTCTAATGTGACTATAGGATTGGTTCCTACAAGATTAGATGTGAGTGCATGCCTTTCTAATGAGTAGGTCAGATGTAAGTGCTGAGCCTTTTCACAGATGATAGTAGTTATGTCCTATCATGCTGGTGAATGTGAGTTATGGGCCTTTCTGATGTGATTATAGAATTGATCCTATATGACCAGATGTGAGTGCTGGGCATGCCTTTATGACGAGTAGGTCAGATGTAAGTGCTGGGTGTGCCTTTCTAATGAGTAGGTTAGATGTAAGTGCTGGGCAGGCCATTCTGACGAGTAGGTCAGATATAAGCGCCGAAGAGACCTACATGGTGGCTAGGCCTACAACCAACATGAAAGAAGGCTGGCTCTATAGAACTTCCTATGACGAGAAGAATCATGAGATGGAACATATGATGATGACCAGAGAAGATCCATATCTAGCTATGATCCAGATCCAGTTATGATGTTTCCAAGACGATTCAGATCGAGTGATGATCCAGATCCAGCAGTGATGATGTCCAGTAATGATCCAGACCGAGCGATGATCCAGATCTAGTGATGATGTCCAGTGATGATCCAGATCCAAAAATTAACATGACTTGAAGATGAAGATGACTTGAAGATGCAAATGACGAGAAGATCCAGAGAAGAAGACCAGTGATGAAAATTGTGTTGAGAGAACACCTTCCTAGTTAAGAGGGAGTGTTGATGTAATTGTAACTTCGGAATGTATTCACTTGTATTTCTTATCTATTGTAACCCAATGTTATTCCGGGATGTTCTTGTGTCATGTCATGCCCCGATGTTTCGATCGGGAAGATCTATAATGTAAACAAGTCATGTCAAGTCATTGTGGGTAACCCTCCTATTGTCTAAGGGTTAAAGTCCCCGCAGTTCCGGGGCACTAGGGTTATTAGACTCACCTAGTGAAGTCGGCCCTAGTAGGGTTTTAGTCATGTCGAGAATTAGTATAAATATAGAGGTGACCTCTCTATTTATCACACACTCATCCACACTCAGTTGTAGTGCATAGCTGAGGAAGAGAGAGACACTGGGGCAAGGAAGAAAGAGGTTACTGCTGTCGGGAGATCATCTTATTATTTTGGGGTTTTTACCTTTTGTGTTGATTCTATATTTGAGGAAGTTGCGGGGTTTTCTCCATTTATGGTGTCCCCGAGGAAAAACACTGTGTTCATTATCTCTTGTGTTTGATTGTTGTACTTGTTGTTCTCTTAGTTAAAGATCCTAACATAATGCTAGCTTGTATGATTAAAAACTAACACAAATAATTCTGAAACATCGAACATGTGTCTTTAGTATGTCCGTCTGCATGGTATTGGGTGCACCAAAGATCATCGCGATCTTCCTTGCCCTTTTTGATATCTTGTAGTTGGAGCATCAGATTGGCTAGCTGTGCTTGAATCTGGTTCATTCCGACCATGGTTTCTCCTACCGGTGATGCCTCCAATTTCATCGCGGTCTCCAGAGCCTCACTTTATGTCGCAATCTTTTGTTGTATTAGTGGTTGTCTGATATGAGGGACAAGCGCGATGATGAACAACTCCTTGTGTTGAACATCACTCATTTGAAAACTGACCCGAGCCATCAATTTCTTAAACCGCTGATCAAAATCCCAAATCGTCTCATTAGGGAACTGTTTGATCTCTTTCAATTCAGTAATGTACCGAGCCTCAGACTTCATCTTCTTGAATTCCTCAAATAACCCGTTTTGGATCTCATCTATTTTTTTTGCGGTACCTCCCTGAGGAATCTGCGTGAATCTCATGAACCATTCTAGTGCATGACCTCTAAGAGTAGTTGCTAGGTGTATTTTCTTGACATCATCATCTATAGTCTGTCAGGCGGTCCAGATTGCTTCACACAAGAACCAATATTTCTTTGGGTTGTCAGTGTCGTTTCCATGAAATATTGGTAGCTTCATTTCATCGCCCACCATTCCAGGCCTTCTTCCTCCTGCTGGTGCTTTATTGCTAGAGTGTTGTTGACATGTTGGGCAAGTCGACACATAATGTGTGTTTCTTCCTTGTGGTGGAGTAGTGCACGGAGGTGTGGGCACATTACTGCTGGGGTTTGATCTTGTCGTCCTTTCAGGCATAACCTGGGCCTAGTTGTCCTCATCATCACAAAAAGGTCGCTTCATCCCATGTGGTTTTTCCTCATGGCATCGCACTTCGATCGTAGCAGGACCTTCTCCCGTCCTCTGCCTCTTCTCTCGAAACCTTGCTCCTCCCCTTGTACAACCACTTGTTTCCTTGGCGACCTTCACATTCTCACCAGAACTCATGCCCATCTACCCCTTACCTTTCCATGTGTCTCCCCCCTTTCATCGCAGTGCCTACATCCTCCACACACTAGAATACCACTACTCTTGGTCCATCTTCAGAATACCTTTTTCATAGACCAGCTACTTAATTGACAACTGCAGTGACATCAAGAATCTTCCTTGTGGTCCACTGAAGAACTCCCTTTCTACTTCACTAAATGACTTATTGGCGTCGACTGCAAACTCAGTAATGTATCCTTCCAGGTTACTGTCCAACCATGCTTCAACAGCCCGTGACGCCTTATTGTCTGTTTCTTGTCATTCCTGGATCAGCTCCGGGGTCTAGGATGTTGGCTCTCCTCCTTGGAAGTTTGTTTTCTTAGAAGTGAACTTTTCTAGCCACTCATGCAAGAGGACATGAAACTCACAAAAGAACCATTCAGATTCTAGTTTTCGGCTTCAGTAAACTCCCGCAACTTTAGATCAAACCACCCTTCGATCTTTGGTTGAGTTGAATGCCAAAACATATCCTCCTCTTAATCGCAACTCGGTCCTGACAACGAAAACATTTGTTGGTGAAACCCACCAAAAAAGCCTCGTTGACAGGGGTTCTCACTCTGTCGATGCCTAACCAGCGCGATCTCCCTGAGCACCAACCCAGACAGGTTTTACCCTGCCCAGCAACATTCGTAGAGCGGATGAAGTCTCACCCGAGATGTTCAAGGGAGAGCTGTCAGAACCGAGTTTCTGGCAGTGAGGATGGAGGATATGGGGATCTGATAGGGAGACAACATGATTATTGGATCCAGAACTATGCAGTCGACACTAACTCATTTCCATGACTGTAGATTGGATCATTCATTTGTCACAACAACATCATTCATAAAATATCCAACCTCATAATGCAACAACAATATCACAGACTTAAAACAGATCGCATCAACATCATAACAAATCACAACCTCATAACAGATCTAGATCACCACAGCATCATAACAAGACAGATTGCATCAGAGAGAACAGTAAAACAAAAGACAACATTTATGCACCACCGGTCATATATATTAACTCTACGCATAATATCCAAAACTGGAAAATTATTCTCCAAAACCGGAGGCTGAATACATCAGAAAACAACCCAGATAGGTCGTAGATATAACAAGAAATTCTCCAAGATAAGATCGCACTAGACCTCATTCGATAATCATGCCTAAGACAATGATGATCATCTACTCCTTCATGCCATCAGATCGATCACTTGATGTCTATTTAATTGCAAACTAGATCTATAAATAGGCTTGCACCTTTACATTGAAGGTCCATTTCTAACTAACTTATAACCACTAATGACCTATCATGACAAAACTTGGTCAAATAATATATAAAATATTCAAAACAGTTATTTTTCCGCCCATTGCATTGATATGGCCTTGCGTGGTACCGTGCGAGCTTGCACAGCTGCAGCGATGCTGCACAACTCACTTACCAAAACTCTTGCCAACACTATTCCCTTCAGTATTTGTTGTCTAATGCCCATATTTTATCTTCCTTTGGAGGCCTGTCAAACTATGTAGCATGGATGCAATCAATGGATTCTTCTCTTCTAGAGCCTTGGTCATTCTTTCATTTTCCTTTCTGCAACTCCATCCTCAAGCTCTTTATGGTAGCTGCAATATTTGGGGGAGTCTCTTGATTCCTCTTCCCATCAAATTATGTTTCAACATCCTTGACTTGAACATCTTCCCCCAAAACATCTACCTCGAGCTCATGGGTATCATGTGCATTGCTCATGATGTAAATATTCTTGGCACTGATCTTCTTGGTCGGACCAAGGCCAACTTCTCAACCTTCACTATGACTCTGCAAAATGTGTTCAGGAACACCATTGTTAAATTATAAATTTATAACATTCTCAGAAATTTATAATGACTTTCCTGAATTTGGAAAAACCATATATATTGGCAACTTGTCAAACACACACACTTTTCTCTTCATGAACAATGACTGTCTCAGGGGGTGACAACGGGGGTTGAAGGGGGCTTTCCCCCCTCCCTTTTTTTGTAAATATTTTGATTTCACGCAATCTGGCGCATAACTTCACGACCATTTTTCATCTTTCTGGCACCTGCAATTTTTCTGAAAAACTTGTTGAATTTTCCTGTGTCAGCCTAACTCAGCTTTTCCACTCGATTGGCGAAACTTAGGTTTCCTTTAGACGTATCGAAAAACTTTTCCAAGTTTGTCCAACACGTATTGGCAAACTTGCCATTTTCATTCGATGGGTAAAACTCACCAACTTTTTCGACGTGTCGACAAACTTCCGATATTTCTGCTGATCGACAAAACTTGCCAATCTTTCCGATGTATCGAAAAAATTCCAATATTTCTTCCGATTGGCAAAAATTGTGAATCTTTCCGACGTATCGGAAATATTCCAATCTTTCTTTCGATTGAGAAAACTTGCTAATCTTTCCGACGTATTGAAAAAATTCCAATCTTTCTTCTGATCGGAAAAACTTGCCAATCTTTTCGACGTGTCATCAAAATTCTGAACTTTCTTCTGATCGGCAAAACCTTGTCAAGCCTTCCATTGTGTCGAAATAATTTCAAAATTTCTTTCGATCGACAAAAACTCAACTCCGACCCGACATGTATCGGCTGAAACTTGACTTTCCACCCAACATGTATAGGCTGAAACTTGACTTTCCACCCAACATGTATAGGTTGAAACTCGACTTTCCACCCAACATGTATCAACTGAAGCTTGAATTTCCACCTGACACGTATCGGCTGAAACTTGATTTTCCACCTGACACGTATCACTTGAAACTTCCCAAGTTTTTCGATGTGTGTCGGCAAAAATTATCCGACGTATTGGCAAAATTCACCGATTTTTTGTCGATATTTCAAACACTAAGAAAAAATTTTAATTTTTTTTATTTTCCTTCCTCTTCCTGTTGGCTCCATTCAGCCTTCCACGCCGATGCCATCGACGCCATTTAGGAAGTTCAGCCGACACGTATCAGTGGAACTCGACAAATTGAGCCGACATGCACATTTTTCATCACTTAGAAAAAATTTCTGGGTTTTTTTTCCATCTTTCTCTTCGCCAGCTAATCTTAACCTTTCATGTTGACACGGTCGCTGCAATCTTGTCGACGAAACTAGGCCAACCCAACCAAAATGTGTTGGCTCTACTCAGCCTTTCAAGCCAATATGTTTCACAACTATCTTCATCGAATCGACTCAGCTAATTCATCTGACATGTGTTGACTCGACTCGACAAACTGAGTCAACACAGGCAACATTCCAACACTTAGAAAAAATTTCGAAATTTTTCTCTGTCTGCTTCTTTTCATCCTAACCCCGGAGGGTGATTTTTCCTCTGTCAACTGCTCATCTTGGCCCATTAAGGCCCAATGCTGCAACACTGCTCTGATACCACACTGTCACATCCCTTCCCATTCGAGAGGATGTGACTACGACACTGCTACTATCAATTAACTGGGCAATCTAGCCCCATGAACATGATAATAAAAATGCGTTGAAATAAAAAATACACATATCCATAACCAATGCAATTATACAGTGGAAGTAAATCATCCATTCAAGCATTCTACATGTTCATATAATTCATTAAAACAAACACAGTTGCAGAGGTTAAAGACACAAGAATACTTATCTTGAAAAGAGTTGCCTCGCAACCAGCTATGTCGCTGGAACGTTCCACCCAACCCTAGGCCAGTGTGCTCATCAATCTCTCAGCACCACTTCCACCCCCGAGTTGGGCATGATTCCCATAAGGAATAAGGGAACAACAGACTTACACACAGTAATACATACATCCACAGTCAAGCTAACACACAATTGGGCGTCACAGATTGCTAAGGAAAAAAGCCAACCATATAGGGGTTCCTTGGACTTAATCAGCTAAGCCATAAGCACATTCAAACAAATTCAACCATCTAACAGATGGGTTCCCTGGACTTACTCAGCCAAGCCAACACAAGGATAAACTTACAGCCAAATACAAGTTCTGGGTATGGACAAAAGTGGCCTGGGAACCGAAAATGATTTCAACAAATGTTCCAGAGCATTATAGAGGCAAAAATGACCTCCCTAAACACCCAAAACGTGGATTTGAATTGAGACAATGCCTATGGTAATTTCGAGAGCAAATTATGCCTCAATAAACAACCAAAACGGGAATCTCTGCTGGCCATTCACAGAGTAGCACAAAAATGGATTTTCTGAGCATGGAAAAATGAGAAAACGACAACAATTCGTGAGGGAGACAAGCCAACCACTGAGCATCACCAAAATGACTTTCCAGCAATGGGGAAAAATGGGAAAACAGAAGAAGAACGTGAGGAAAACTCCCAGCTTACTCACAGGGGAAAAAACAACCTCTTCAATCCCCAAGATTGTGGTTCCCTCCTTCCCATTCGCCCAATAACATAGAAAATGAATTTTCCCAGCTGTGGAATGAGGAAACAACCACAAAAATGTGAAGGGAAGAGCCCAGGAGCTCCAACGTGAATGAGAATGGGTGAGGAATGAAAGACATGGGTGAATAATGGCTTGGGAATGCATTTCCAAGCATTTACTTCCCCAAGAATTCAAAAACACATTTTCCCCAAAATGTGTGTCTTCCCAAATTCAAATTTGACTCCCATACACTTCCCATCCCCATTCATTAACTTTCCCCAACCAACTTCTAGATGAATGGGCACAAAAAGACAAATTGGGTAGTTGACAGCTTTATGGGTTCTCCCTTAGAGATTTGGCTTTACCCTATTGGCTCAAGGGTTTGAATGTTTTCGCTCCCTATTCCTTGTGAAATCATGCCCCCATCTCTTCAACGTTGCAGTGCATAGCTAGTTGTGGTATTTTTATTAATTTGCATTTTACATGATGTCTCAAAACATAGTGTGCCTGGCTAGCACATAAACCATCGACATCGATTTTAATCGCCGATACATAACACACTAAATCCATGGTGGGGCCTTTGCCTTGAGCTCCACACCATGATCATATAAAAATATTTACATCATGTGCAATTCAATACCATGGGGTCAAAACCAGGGTGTTACATATCTTTCCACTAATTATCTTTTTTAAGCAAGACACATGGAAGACATGATGCACATGACGATGGATGCAACTTCAATTTGTAATCCATACTTCCAATCCTTTGCAACATCTTATAGGGACCATAATACTTGGGTGTTAATTTATTGTCCTTCCTTTGTTTCTTGAGGGACATTTGTTTGTTTGGTTGTAGCCTAAAAAATACCTAATCCCCCACTTCAGATTTCATTTCACTACAATGTTGATCTACTCATTGTTTCATCATATTTTGTGTTGCAGTCAAGTTATCTTTCAATAGTTGGAGAGCCTCTTGTTGGTGCTTTATGTGATCCTCTACTACTTTAACCTTAGATTTCTCTTTCAAGGATGATTTTATGGAATGAGGATGATAGCCATAAAGTGTCATAAAACGGTGGCATTTTTAATGAAGTATGGAAGATGTGTTGTACCACCATTCTACTAAAGGGCGACTACTTGACCCATTGTATTTGTTTATCAGATGCAAAGCAATGAAGATACACCCTTCGAAACAGTTTTTTGCAATCTCAGTTTTCCCATCAAGTTGAGGACAGTCAGAGAAGTTGTGAGGCAATTGATCCCATATATATATATATATATATATATATATATATATGTTCTCTATCACTTACAATAACCTTGGGGATTTCATGTAGCTTCTAAGTTGATTCCATGAACGATGCAGTTGTTATGCTTACTTTAAATAAGTGAGAAAGAGAACAAAAATGTGCATACTATGTGAGTTGATCTACTACTACCATGATTATTGTCTTTCCTTCTGACGTTGATATACTTGTGATAAAATCAATTGAGAGCGCTTCCCAATGCTAACTTGGTATGGCTAATGGTTTTTGAAAATTTGGTGTCTTGATCGTCTCCCCTTTGTTTTGTTGGCAAGCTAAGCACTCTACTACAAACTTCTGGACATGATTTTTAGGACCTTCCAAAAAAACCTTTTTGATCTTATGGTACATTTTTAAGAACCCTTAATGTCCTCTGATAGGAGAAGTGTGCAATTCCAAATGGACCTTCTATTTGAGTTGAGAATTCTTACATAGATATAGGCAATCCTGGTACCATAGTGTTGTTCAGGAGAATACAACCTTATAACCTAAGGTCTCTAGGGTTACCAACGTACTAAATAAACTTGCAGACATTCAACCATTAAAGAATTTGACAAAGAAATAAGGAATAAATTAGGTGTACCTTGGTTATGACGGTTGATCCTAGCTTTCTTCTTCAATCCAAATTGCTCCAACAACTTCTAGGGAATCTCCAATACATGCAAAGAGCCATAGCTTTCCTGCAATATCTTATATATTATATGGAAGATTAATGAAAACATATGCTTGCAATGAAATGACAAGACAATTCAGAAATCATAATACATAAGAGTACAAAGACACATATTGGAAGAAAGACTCTCTTTATTGATAAACAAGTGATGGACGATTACAACCAGTATCTGAAATAAGTGCTCCTCTGCTAGCCAAGGGAGCTGAGTTCTACTGCTCCAAGATATCCAAAGGCAAACCACCAGCATAACTTTGCTCTAGAATTGATGATGTTTAGCCTCAACCCCTACCCTCTATTTATACATGAGGAAAGTGAGAGGTTACGAAGGTTGAGATGGTTGGGGAAGTTGAGATAGTTATGATTAAGAACCCAACTGTCCTCGACTAAACTTGTTTATATTTTTTAATTTTGGATTAGGGAATTCACGACTATTAATACTAGTAGATCGTGCATGATACGTGACTTTCATAAGGGCAACCCGCGTATTCAAACCCTGATCATGTATTCACGGGTTGCAATGTCAATACTCGCGAATGATTCACGGGTTGTAATGACAATAGTCATGAATTATCCCTAATGACCCTATAAAAAATAGGTCAGGTTGGTAAGATGATGATGCATCAAAGCTCGTGCACATCTATAGTGTTTTGGCCACTTCTATCCATTTTGTCCTTTTGTGTATCGACACATTGAGTGCCAGTACTCAAACGGAGAAGTGGCATTTCATAAGATAACAGATGCCCCCTAATGTATGAGGTCAGAGGGAAGCAATGGCCAAAATACATAACAAAATTTATTCTAGGAGAACTTAGTTACCAAGGCCACAGGGAGGTACCTGAAACATACACATCAAAGTCATATACAAAATCATAAATGAGGGTGCCATGTTCAATAAAGCGGAACACTAGCTCCTTTACAATATTTGATTACATCATATGATATGGGAATCAAGGCCACATATATTTACAAAGGTGGATTAGAGCCACAATATACAATGATGATTCTTCAAAATCTGGAAGGAGTGTTGTTGAACATAACACAATCTTGTGCAACTTAGGTTATAGAGGCATGAACCTAAGGTCTTCGTCCATAGTAACCAGTGTAATTCCTACCATGTAATAGATGAGCTGAAATCGAATATGGAAGGAACTCGATAGAATGTCAATAAACGAGTGATGGAGACAACTGAAGCAAAGGAGTCATCAATAAGGGTAGTGAACCCTAAGGTACCATCGTCAAAAATCCAGGTCTTCGTCTTCAGGAGATGCTGATGAGAAATCGTAATAGCTGAGATGGAAGTGTAAACTGAGACATGATTATCAAAAAGTTTAGAGAGTGATTTGTTTAAGGATGACATGTTGCCACTGTTTATAAAGCAAAGAGATAAATTCTTCCTTATATTTCTTGTTAAGTTTTAATGAGTCCAAGAAAGTAAACTCAAGTCTTTCTTCATTTTTGACAAGCTTGAAGAGGGGAGAGAATAATGCTTGATATGCATTGATTCGTGGATTTTACGAGCCCTAACTAGTAGATGCTTGTTGTTGTTTTCATAGTTTTGAGAGTCTGAAAACTCTAGGGGGGTGCTTTTTCATACAATTTAGTCTTCTGAGGCCGAAAAAGTATAAAACAATCCACATAAGAACTCTCTTAGATCCCGAAGGACTAAGGTATACATTTTTTGTACTTAGTCAGCAAGGTCTGAAAAAGGGGTAAACTAATACCAGACCGACGCACCTTCAAAAGAGGCATATAGCCTGAGTTTAATGGGTGTGAAAGAAGGCAAGATCACTCAAAAAGATCCATTTGATTACGAGAAATGGGGCATACAACAGTAAACTCAATGCTTTGTTTTTTAGGTTTTGCAAGCATGACAAAGACATTAAGTACGCCCAAAATCTTTTTCATGTTTGGGTCTAGAGCATGAAAAAGAGAAAACGAAGCTCATACTGGGTGTTCATTTTCCGTAAATTTAGTCCCTCAGGTCCGAAAAATAGATAAACTTGTGCCTGAAGATACTTTTCTCAATTCTACAGAAAAGAGAGCATTCCTTTTGCATAAATAATCTACATGGTCTGAGAAAGAGATAACTTACCACCAATGTAGATGATCGTTCACTTATTCTCAACGAGTCTAAGTTTACTCAGCAGTCTAGTCTGTTTTAAGGAGTCAGACCAGGGCCTAAATAAAAATCCATAAGTGCGGGGATCCTTATAATCAGGTATAGTTCATAAAAATATACAAAATGGGGTTCATTTTGTCATGAAAAACAACTAGGAAGGCTCCCGCAAACCTAACACAACTGCATCATGGGTACCAGAAAGACAATAGAGTGTTATAAACTAGGGTACCCATGAGAAGGAGGCCCTATCCACGGAAGAACAATGATGTGTACGAGGTAAAAGTGGTTGTACACCATAGTCCATGAACAAAAAAGTGATCCTAGGGTTTAGTGATGGATAAGGTATAAGTGTGAAGTCTGCAATGAGGACCAAATCCTACCCTATATGTGACGAAAAACAACTTTTCGATGATCCAGGACCTATTGCAGTTAGCAAAAAGACCATGGTATTAGTCCATGCATTAAAAACTGATTTTAAACTATAGACAATGGGTAAACAATTTGAAATTTTTATTATAAATAGTTCAAAAACCCAAAATATACATACTATTTGGAAAATTTACTATATTTGGCAAGTTTTACCTTCAGACTTTAGTTGATCGTAGTGGACAAACTGTTGGACCAATTTCGATTCCGCAAGTTGTAGGTTGGCTATCTCTCCTTTCTCGTCCTTTCCATCCATTCAATTTTTGGTTTTTGTGCAAAATTTTATGTTTTTATGTGTGCCCTAAGAGCCTCATGGAGCATTCATGGGTAGGCTTAGTAATAGTCACGAATACGCGTTTTATTCATGGGTTGTTGTACTACAGCCCTCTTATGCTTCACATTGTGCTGAAAGCACAGCTGCGAATACTATACGACCTCTAAATTTTTAAAAATGCACCAATACCACAGAATTTCGATGGATTCTAATGGTTTGGTATGTGCATTGGGTAGGGAAAAATGGTCTTAGAGTGGAGAGAAAGGGAACATGAAGACATGAACCGAGAGCCAATGTGAGATGCCCCAACCTTGCAAGCATTACAACAAAGTGGATTGCTAAAATTCTATTGCATGTCCAATATGAGAGCGCAAGCTTGTATATTGGAGACTCTAATGGATTATTGGGACCATGAGCTCATAATTTTTGACCTCTAGGGAGAGGGTTTGGAACTTACAATAGATGATATTTATTTCATCACAGGACTTTCTTGCAGGGGCATACCTGTAAACCTTGAGGGCACTGGCAAGGGTGGTGACCCTTTGAGCGTGCAAGATTGCATTGATACTTAATTCCTACCTGGTACACAGAAGTCGGGGACATGTGTCCCAATCTCATAGACAACTAGCTTCCCAATGAAAGTGATGGTAAGCATAGTAGCTAGTGTTGCTGGTTCTTCTGCTTTACACTTGGCCACATGGACCCACATGCGAGTTGCAGTGGAATGTATGCAGGGGACACTGTTCGACTAGTGTTTGGGGATGATCCCAATAATGAAAAAACAACTTTCTAATTGCAATAGGGGTTGAGGAAAGAACTTTGGCTATTCTAGCATCTTGGTAGCGTTCTTCTTCGAGAGGGTTCGTCCCCTCAGCCCTGCAATACCTTTACCACCGCTCTCACCCCATCAACCTAGACTCATGATATGGGAAGACATATTTCTCCATCAAGGTGGTGGAGGCGGGAACCAAAGCGGTTATGACGATGAATTCTATACCTGGTGGAAAAGACAGGTGCCTGCTCTGGAGTAGTTTCCATATGTCGGAATAGATTTCCGAGGAGACCTTGAACTCATCCTCCCTCCAAAGGAGGCATGGGGAGAGATAGGTATGTTTTATCTTTTTATATTATTTTATTTTTGTGAGTTTTTATTCATAAAAGTATATATACATATGTATATGAGTTTGACCCTTCTTTATGCTTTATGCAGATGTTGGACATGTTCGCCCTGATGGGAATCCTAGGACATTCATGTAGCCCGTACACAGTGGGGACGACAATTTACTACATGTCATTGAGGGGAAGCTGGCCAGGCTTACCCAAGACATCCCTACACTGTGGATGGATCGAATCCCTATGATCATGCAGGAGTATGTTGTTGGGGTTCCATCAACCTGGCTGTGCCTTCTCAGAAAGGTGGCTAGGGTTTTACTTCATTACAGGGAGGTTGTAGAGATAGCTGCAACCGAGGAGGCTGAGGAGCAGGCCTAAAGTTAGGCATATACGGATTATGATCCTATTTTTTGTATATTGATACACTTATGACAGGATCTACAGATCAAAACTCACTATATCTATGGACACACACACACACACACACACACACACACACACTTGTGGTTATGTACATGTGTCTCAAATGTGTCTATTATATATTTTTTACAATATGTGTTTTAAGTGCCAATCCAGTATGTAATTCGCATATGCTCCAGTAATTATGTTTTCATTTCTTGAAATGTGATTGAATGAAATGTACTCAAAATTTCTTTCAAGTAATCTAACACGTAAAAACTGGTGTAGTAAGTTAGGGTTTTGCACTTGATAATCACCAATGAGTTGGGAAACCATGAGCTGAGAGTCAAGTTTGACCTCTAGACGGGTAATGCCATGTAGTGTAGTATCCCATAAAAACTCAATAACTGCAATGTATTCAACCACATTATTAGTCGCAGGACCTAAGCAGGCGGCACTAGAGGCAACCAATTGTCCCGAGGGTGAATAGATAACCCAGGCGACTGAATCCAGATTACAAGTATGGCGGCTAACGCCATCAGCAAAACCTACAAAAAAACTCAAATGACATCTGAAACAACCAACAGACTGTATAAGAAACATTAACAAGCTAACGACCTATTGTACATAAAAATACAAGAACAAGTACCATGCCTAAGTGTAGTACTACTTCAGGTAGAACCAATTTTTGGGCTCTGACAACTTATTTCCATCATAATTGATTAATTCATAAGCTCCCTTTTTTTAAACTTTTGACACAACGTAGGGACCTAACCACATTGACTTAAATTTATCTGCCCCTAGGGCTTCCTTGTCTTGATCCCAGAGCAAGGCAAGTTCTCCCTCGGAGAAAACTCTTGGTTTGATGGCTTTGTCATATTGGTTATAGACCCTATTCTTGTGAGCCTCATTTGTAGTCAATGCATCTCTGCATTTTTCATCCAGGTTCTCTAGGTGAAGAAAACATTCTTCCAGATCCATAGTGTCAGGAAGCACATGAATAACATTCTTAAGGGATATAATCTCGCACTCAACCGGTGTGACTGCTTCCACCCTATGAACGAGCTGGAATGGAGAGAAACCAATAGTAGACTTGACATTATTTTGGTATGCCCAATGTGCAGGGTACAACATGATGTGCTAATTTGACTGGCTTGCATTAATGGTGTGCTTTATAATGGTTTTCAAGGTTTTGTTAACTACCTCTACTTGTCAATTTGCTTGAGGGTAAAAGGAAGATGAATGATCTAGCCGAAACCTTAACATGGGGTTCAAATCGGTCATCATGATGTTCTAAAAGTGACTGCAATGGTTAGTGACAATCTGGTTTGGTATACCGGAACGAGCAATGATTTGGTTGAATACAAAGTAAGCTATTGTTTCACCATTGACTTTGAAAGTAGGCATTGCCTCTACCCAGCTCACAAAGTAGTATACAACAACAATGATGTACTTGTGCCCCCCAACAGAAAATGGATTGCAAATCATGTAATCTACCCCCCACTTGGTGAAGGGCCCTACCGCGATGATGGGAAACAACGGATCGGGATGCGACCACATCTTTTTGGTATAAAGCTAACAAGGATGGCAATGCTTTACAACTTCCACACAATCTTTGAAGATAGTCGGCCAGAAATAACCGACACGTAAAATTTTCTGGCCCGTTGCTAACCCAGATAAATGAACCCCACACGCTCTGCTATGGGAATCATTTAGGACACTCTCAGCCTCCTCTTGGGTGAGGCACCGATGCAATATCGAATATACCCCTTGACGATATAAGGTATCACTAATGATCGGGTATTTTTTTCGCATTGACACGCAATTTGCGTTGATATTCCCGGGAGAAGGATGCAGGACACTTAAGAGTTTGGAGATACACTAAGATATCTCCATACCAGGGATTAGAGGTGGAAATAAAAAAGATATACTCATCTGGGAATGAGTATTCTTCCGCCACTATAGTCTCTTCTATAGGGAAACTAAGGACTTTTTGGACTTAGCATACTGAAAATCCAAGTCAAACTCTTGGAAAACGACTATCTATTTGTTGAATTTTCCCCCGATTATGCGTCGGGATAAAACATATAGAAACAAATTTACATCTGCAACCACTGTGGTTTTACTTAGCAAGATGTAGTGACGTATCCTCTGAACAACATAGAATGCTGCTAAAGCCAACTTCCCGATGTGAGAGTACCTAAGTTCAGGACCAGCTAATGCACGACTAAGGTAATATACAACATGCTCTTAGATCTTGTTGTCCTCCTAAACAAGTACTACTCATATAGTCGACTCCGACGTAGCCAAATACAATATAAAGTATTTGGTGTAATCTGGTGTATGTAGTAAAGGAGCCGATAATAAAGCCTTCTTTAATGCCTCGAAAGCAGGTTGTGCGGTTTCATCCCATAGAAATGGGGTGTCTTGCTTTAGCAGCACATGAAACCCTTAGTTATCTTGACATAATTGACCATGAAACACCGAAGAAATTTGGATTTCCCCTACAAACTCTGAATTTTCCTGATGGAACAAGGAGGAGGTAGATTTATAATAGCCTCAACTTTCAAAGGATCCATCTGTATTCCTCAGTTTGACACAATAAACCCTAGTAACCTCTTCAACTCAATGTAGAAAACACACTTGTGGGGATTCAACCGTAAATTATAATGCCTACATCATTCAAAGATCATACGAAGGTGATTTGGAAGATCCTTTCTCTTGGGAGAATGGGCAGGAATATCATCCAAGTAAGGTTCGACAATAATCTTGATATCATGGAAGGCAAAATTCATTTCCCGCTGGAAGGTTGCTTTGGCATTTTTCAAACCAAATGGAATTTTTTGTACGCGAAGGTCCCCTAAGGACAAATGAAGGTCATTTTATTTTGGTCTTTCGGCTTAATTTGAATTTGGTTATACCTAGAAAAACCATCCATGAAAGAAAATACATCGCTACCTACACAAGCATCAATGATCTGATCGATGAAGGGTGTGGGGTAGTTGTCCTTGGGACACGCTTTATTTAAGTCACAAAAGTCAGTTCACATGCATATGGTCCCTTGTTTTTTATCAACAGGAACATGATTGAATACCCATTTCGTCAAAGGAACTGGGTAAATGAACCCTGCTTTCAACAGTTTCTCCACTTCAGCCTTAATGACCGCTGCTTTCCACAGATTGACAGGTCGAAGTTTTTGTCAAATAGGTTTATCATCGGGGTAAGTGTGGATTTCATGTTCAATGATAGATGGATCAATTCCCAGCATCTCCTCACATGACTAGGCAAAGACGTCGCGAAATTCCTTAAACAAGGAAGTATATATGACAATCTCTTTAGGAGAGTAGTTTGCGCCAATATGCACATTTTCAACGACATTAGGGTTTACAGAGATGTTGATTGGAATGGTAGAAAAGATATTTACCATATTCCCTTCAACAAATACTCCCTCCTTGGGTAAAGGAATAATCGGCGAATCAACACCCTTTGCCAGTCTCACATGGAACTCTTGATTCTCAATTCTGCTCAACTTTGGAAGAAAGAAGGACTTATGGTGAAGGTCTTCACAAGTATTTTCTCGTCCAATCATAGCTTCTAGGATGGATTCGTCTGAAGGAAAAACCATGTCTAAGCAATCATATGAATACATAGAGTTCTTCGCCTAGGAGGGCAAATAAGCTTCATCTGACTCCTCTAAGACTATAGAAGGAGTCGCGATGGAATCGACAGTGGCATTAAATATAGCTTGGTAAGCCACTTCCACTGCAGATAAGGGCACTTGAGGCTCATGACGGGAAGGAAGAACCCAAGGATAATTTCTATCGACAACCGTCGCAATATACTTCCCTACACTCGTAGAACCTAAGTAGTTAATAGGGTTGGGATATCAAATGTGCCCATCAAATATGCATACATTCCAACCCCCAAGCCTTGTTAGCTAGTTTTGTCTTATCTATCAAAGGTATTGTGGACTCATTAGTCTCCAAATGACCCTTCCGAGTAAAACTGAGTTGGTCAACTGTAACCAACTTCCCTTCATGTGGAAACTCTACAACTTAGAGAACGACTGAGGCGATCGCACACATAGCGTAAGTCCAACTTCTCCCCAACAAAAAGTTATAATCCAATGGGGCATCGATCACTTCCACCTCAATAGAAACTGCTTTCCCTGCTATCTTTATTTCGAAAGCTGGTAGGATACCTTATAGACGAAAAGACCTTTTGTCGAAAGCAGTATGTAAAGTCTTCGATGGAACTAGCTCTAGGGATCCTAAGGATTTCCAACAAGACTTCGACATTACACACGTGGAAGCACCTTCATCAATCACTGTATTTCCAATGGTTTTACCTCCATGGAAAACATCAATTGACAAAGCCGCATGGTATGACAAGCGTATTTTAACATAAAAAATATTAAATTTCACCGGCAGGCTCGATGAATCCATGATACCCATGGTTGCTAAGAGTGCACCCCGCTGAGTAGGGAAACTCTATAACACCTCCAATGCCGACATCGCACAAGGAGCTTGAGCTAATTATTCAACTACAAAATAGTTGGAAGCAACCCTAGCATTAGGGTTGTGAAATGCTTTCTTAAAGACACCTTTCGGTATCCATAAAAGAAAATACCTCGCTACCCGCACAAGCATCGATGATATGATCGATGCAGGGCGTGGGGTAGTTGTCCTTGGGACACACTTTATTTAATTCATGAAAGTCAGTGCACATGCATATGGTTCCTTGTTTTTTATCAACGGGAACAAGATTGAATACCCATTCAATCAGAGGAATTGGGTAAATGAACCCTGCTTTCAGCAATTTCTCCACTTCAGCCTTAACGACTGCCGCTTTTCACAGATTGACAGGTTGAAGTTTTTGTCGAACATGTTTAGCATTGGGGTAAGTTCATATTTCTTGTTCAATGATAGATGGATCAATGCCTGGCATCTCCTCATATGACCAAGCAAAGATGTCGTGAAATTCCTTAAACACGGAAGTATATATGGCAATCTCCTCAGAAGAGCAGTTTGCGCCAATATGCATATTTTCAACGACGTTAGGGTTTAGATAGATGTTGATTGGAATGATAGCAGAGATATTTTCTATATTACCCTCAACAAATACTCCCTCCTTGGGTAAAGGATTAATCGGTGAATCAACACCCTCTACCAGTCTCACATGGAACTCTTGATTCTCAATTCTACTCAACTCTGGAAGAAAGAAGGACTTATGGTGAAGGTCTTCACAAGACTTTTCTCATCCAATCATAGCTTCCAGAATGGATTCATCCAAAGGAAAAACCATGTCTAATAAATTATATGAATACATAGAGTTCTCCGCCCAGGCGGGCAGATAAGCTTCGTTTGACTACTCTTAGACTATAGAAGGAGTCGCGATGGAATCGACAATGGCATTAAAAATAGCTTGGTAAGCCACTTCCACTACAGATAAGGGAAAGTGAGGCTCATGACGGGAAGGAAGGACCCAAGGATCAGTCCTATTGAAAACCATCGCAATAGGCTTCCCTACACTCGTAGAACCTAAGTAGTTAGTAGGGTTGGGATATCAAATGTGGCCATCAAAGATGCATACATTCCAACCCCCAAGCTCTTGTTATATTGTTTTGTCTTATCTATCAAAGGTATTGTGGACTCATCAGTTTACAAATGAACATTTCGAGTAAAACTGAGTTCGTTAATTGTAACCAAATTCCCTTCATGTGGAAACATTACAACTCAGAGAATGACTAAGGCGATCGCATACATAGCGTAAGTCCAACTTCACCCCAATAACAAGTTATAATCCAATGGGGAATCAACCACTTCCACCTCAACAAAAACTGCTTTCCCTGCTAGCTTTATTTCGAAATATGGTAGGATACCTTGCAGACAGAAAGACCTTCCATCAAAAGCGATAAGTAGAGTGGTCGATGGAACTAGATCTAGGGATCCTAAGGCTTTCCAATAAGACGTCAACATTACTCATGTGGAAGCACCTTCATCAGTCACTGTATGTCTAATGGTTTTACCTCCATGGGCATTGGACAACATCAATTAACAAAGCCGCATGGTACGACAAGCGTATTTTAACATCGAAAAGATTAAATTTTGCCAGCAGGCTCGATGAATCCATGCTACATATGGCTGCTAAGAGTGCATCCCGTTGAGCAGGGAAAATTTGTAACACCTCCAACGCCGACATGACACAAGGAGTTTGAGCTAAGTATTCAGCTACAAAATAGTTGGAAGCAGCCCTAGCATTAGGGTTGTGAAATGCTTTCTTAAAGACACCTTTCAGTATCTTGGACATTAGATCAACATGTTTTTCAATAATGCGAGGGGTTGAAGTTTCACTAGTAGGCTTACCCTTCTAGGGAGCCTCCAATTCATAATTCTTATTCCTTGTTTGGAGTAAAGTGTTGGATTGTACCATATTGATATAATTTTGATCAGGAAGAGTAGTAGAAGTGCCCCTAGCTACATTCGAAATAGAAGCTGCATTCTGTCCTTGGGGAAAGGGATCCTTTAGGACAACCGATTGTTGATTCTTTAGCAGCTTCTTAGCTTGTTCCATAAGAGGGAATTCATAAGTAAGGTGGTCCCCCTAACACAAATTACAGGGAATTCATAATTAAGGTGGTCTTTCCCCCCCCCATCAACATTGTTTGTGGGCTTTTGCTTTTTTTGTTTACCCTCACCCTTCTTCCCTTTCTTTTTTATCCCACCGGGCTGCTGATTTCCCTTCTGAGAAGACTGTTCAAAAACATTTTCATTTTGTGGGGAGGGGGTGGCAACCTTAACTGCCTATGCTGCAGATTGCTTCACTGACAACTCATGGAGTTGCTTAGCCAGTGATTCTACAGTAGGAGAACTAACTGAACCAAGCACACCATCGACATGGGGTCCAGGCTTGGGTTTCTCTTGATTGTTTCTAAACCTCTATGCCTCAGGTATGATTTCATACAAAACCCCAGACTGAGCATATATCAAGTCTAACTCTTGGGCTCTGAGGATAGCCTCTTATTTCGTGGTCACCCCTGAAGTGGCTACGTCCTGAGAAATGTAAGACAATAGAGATTTTAAGAACCACTCTAATAGAAACTCGGAGGTATAGTGGCTTTAATAAGCCTCTTTTGTCTTCGCCACTTCTGAATGTGATCGGAAATATGTGTGGCCTTGTTCTGTCGAAAAGTCAACAACAAGTCTATGCCGACATCATACTAGAAATGAAGTTGAAAGTGGATAAGGAACACGGTTGCTAAATCCAGAAAACTATCATATGCAGCAAAGGGAAGTTCTATGTACCATTTTGCTGTCACATGAGTCAATTTTCTCTGAAGGAGCCTCAACTGAACGGAGTCATCATTTAATGAGTTTGAAGAGCACCAAAGGTGAAAAGTGGTAATGTGCACACCTGGATCTTCACTTGCTTTTCCTTCAAACCTAGGAATGTTTGATGGCCGCACAGGGTCATTCATTAACTTTGACAAATTTGGCAATTTTAACGTTGCTAGGAAAGGGAGTTTGTGCAGCACAGGGTCATTCATTAATTTTGAAAAATCTGGCAAGTTTAAGACTGCCAGGAAAGGGAGTTTGGGCCTAACCGGGGTTTGATAATAAGGAGTTTGGGGTGTGGAAGTACCTGACCCTTGACTCCTAAACAAAAAAGTGGGGTTGCCCCCAGCCACTAGTTGTGAAGTGGTTGCAACATTTTGGAAAGGATTCAACCCGAAAGCCAGTGGATTACTAGTTTGTGGTGCATTATATGTGTCTTGACTTGCTCTAGACGAAGCTGGAGTTTGAAACATAAGAGCAAGAATCCCTACACTAAAAAATGAAAGGGGGAGCTCGTAAAAGGAGCCAAAACCCGACTAGGTGTCTGAAAATTATGACCTGTAAAGACATTTGTGTTTCCATATGACATGCCCACATATGCAGGTGAAGGACCTACATAAGGAGTGGATGGAGGAATATGTCCTCCATTCCATGAAAAAAATTTCGATGAACGAAGTGGACCCACTTGGACCACTTTGAGTAGTCTGCAAGAAGGAGAAGTAAATGCTGCACTAGGAATCCTAGTGACCACCCCACTAGACTGACCTACCATACTAGAAGGTGCTAAGGGTTGAACCACTTGAGCACTTGGTGAAAGAGGTGCAATAGATGCACTAGGTCTAGGAGTACTCACTGGGGAAGGTGAGACTCCACCAGCAAAAATGACTGAAGTTGGGGTAGACATACCCTCTCCTGAGCTAGACATAACTTGGCTTAATGGAACACTAGAACCAAGTGAACTAAACAGGAGGACCTGGACTATCACATGATCATTCAGATTAGTTAGAGGTGGATTACATTTTCTTTCAAACTCTCCAGTTTGCAAGTCCTCTATCTATACTGTTGAAGTTTCTTCCTGATTAAGTCTGAGTTTCGGTTCACCAGGAACTTCTCTAACACCAATCGGCTCAAAGGAACCGTCTGTATTGAGTCTCTACCTTTGAGGTGGCGGTGGAGGCTCCACTATAGGAGATGGAGGAAAGTTTTGCAACCTGTTGGACCAACAAAGAGGTTGGTCCTCCACAACTATAAATTTGACTCACACACCTAAAGGCCAATTAAACACAAACAAGCCAAACAACACACACTAAAAATATCCTAACTAACACAAACACACTAGATAGAATATACACCTTCCAAAGGAAATCCTGGGATGATTATGGCCTAGGTCCAACCAATGAAGATCGAAGGATGGTTACTTGGCATCTCGTGAAGATGTTTCTAGGTGTAAGTGCTGGAATCACCCAACCGCCCTCCCAAATTGTTAACCGAGGTTACCTTCCAAGCCCGTCCTAGGTGTACTGGAAATAGCCTTCCTGTTAGAATAATCAACCCATAGTTAGCTACCTTAGACATTAATTAATCCATTTTTGTCTTATTTGCCTAGTTTCCAATATTCCACTCTATGCAAGTTGTCTTCCACATGTCCTAGAAGTCAAAATTGCTAAAATTGAGTCATGGAGCGCTTGGGAAACCTCCTGGAATACATATTTAGCATATCTGCTTTATTCCAGATCCTCCCTAGTGCATATCTGCTTTTTCTGCTAAGTTTCCTGCTTTATTGATATTTATGGCAAAAGGGAAAGTAAGACTAGGTGTAGTTGACTTGTTTTTTGCCCTCATCATCCTCCATTATTTTCTCCTAATAAAAGCATGTATGAGTTGCCTTTCCATCACTTATTAGCTTGCCTACTTGACTTTGCCAATTCGTGAGCCTCTAGGTAGATTTGGAAACTGCTTTATGCACCTATGGGGGATTTGACTAGATTTAGTAAGCCTACTTTTTGACTATTTCGAATGGCATCCTTATTCATTCGAATCTGTCATGTAATTATATATTGCAATAGCCTATGACTTCATAAGGTTGGCTATTGTACACTTATTCAATACAGATTAGTGTTATGCTCCAATTTCAGTCTCCTTTGTGTGTAAATTTGCATGTTTGATTGGCAATTTTGTGAGTACAATTGTTCTATCACTTGGATTCAATTTCCACATGGTCTCAGAGCCTTTGTAGATAGATTTCTCTCCTTCCATATTGCTATTGTAGGTTCAACATCTTGGCTGGGAGCAAATTCTGCTGGTTGAAGGGCACAATTCAGATCTATGGATCAATCTCAGAAGATCATCTTGACTCCATTTAATTTCTTTGAATGGAAAGCATAGATGGAGATACTATTGAGAGCGAAGGGTCTCTATAGGGTGACTATGGCAACTGAGGCAGAGCCCAATGTAGCTGCAGAGAAAATTAAATGGCACAATAGGAGGGATGAGGCCTATGGTCTTATGTGTCTGAGCATATCCAGAGACCTCCTCTTCCATCTTGATGGATTGACATCACCTAATGAAGTGTGGGAGAAGATTGTAGAGATTTGAGGTAAGAAAAATGAGATGAGAGGACATCAAATCGAGAATGAATTGATCTCTTTGAGTCCCAGCAGCTACGAATCCCTGCAACTCTACTTTTCCAAGTTTAAAGCCCTTGTTTTGCAGCTAAAACAGTGTGGAATTGAAAAGAAGGAAGAGCAGCTAGTTTTGGCCATACTCTCGAAGCTTGGCCCTAACTATTTAGTGTTTTTTTCGACCTTCCATGCCACCAAGTTGACAGGTCGAGCCTGGAAGATTCCTAAGCTTGCAGAGTTCATGGAATCCCTCACACAAGAACAAGATAAACTGGTGATGATGGGCACCATCAAACCTTCCAAAGACCAAGCTTTGGTTGCTAGAGATTTGAGGGTGGATTCAAAAGGCAAGAAGAAATCTAAGAAGACACCTAAGCAAAAGAGAGACAAGAACAAGTCTTAAGAGGAGCGCCAAGGCTCCAAGAAGAAATTCCAGAAGAAGAAGAACAAAGGAGAAATGAGCAAGTGCGCATACTGCAGTAAGGGCTATCATCCTGAAAGCTCCTACATGAAGAAGCAAATTGACATGTTGACCCAACTCCTAGAGAAGAATAACATCTCCCTTCTTGATTGATCAAAGAAGAGGGGAGGAGGATCAAATTTAGAGGACAGAGAGAGAGTACATGCATTGGTTGTTGGCACATCAAGCTCACCTAGCTTCATCATAGACTCTGGAGCTTCAAGATATATGGTTTCGACCAAGGAGGCATTGTCCTATCTTGACATGTTGAAAGGTCCACCAATAGTGCTCGGAGATGACTCTCTCACTAACAGTTTGGGAAAAGGAGAGATTGATCTTGACCATGGTAAGTTTAGTAATGTATTGTATGTTCCAGGTCTTTCCTCTAACCTCTTGTTAGTGTATCAGATGACCCACATAGGGTCTCCAAAGAAGGTCATATTCTCCCCTGATGATGTTGAGATCACAGAGATCTCGAATGGTAAAGTCATTGCAAAAGTTGTAGATCACACTTCGAAGGTATACATGTTTTCACATTTTCTGCCCTACTCAAACCCCTCTGCTTTTCTGATCTAAGTGAAAAAGAAATGGTCATAGGGTTACCAAAGATTAAATTTTCCAAGGGAGTATGTCAAGGTTGTATCCTAGGAAAATACCCAGAGCATAAATTTGAGAGAGCTAGTCATGAGAGAACCTCTGCACCTCTTGAGTTGATCCACAATGATGTTGCTGGCCCATTTCCTCATATGTCAATGTGTCAAGCCAAATATGCATTGACCTTCATAGATGACTTTTCCAGGTATTGTTGGGTTTACTTACTGAAGCATAAGTCTGAAGTTTTTGGCCTCTTCAAAGTCTTTAAGGCTTTGGTTGAAAACCAATCTGGGAGGAGACTCAAGATCCTCAGATCTGACAATGGTGGTGAGTTTGTCAAGTCTGAGTTCATTCAATATTGTGAAGATGTAGGTATTCATATGCAACATTCAATCCCTTACACACCACATCAAAATGGTGTTGCTGAGAGAAAGAACAGATCACTGAAGGAGATGAAAACCTGTATGATGGAGGATAAGACTTTGCCACCAAAGTTTTGGGCCAAGGCTATAAACTATGCATCCTATATCCAAAATAGGGTGCCTCATAAATAGCTTGATGGTATGACTCCTTTCGAATCTTGGAGTGGGCACAAGTCAGATGTGACCCATTTCAGGATTTTTGGCTCAAAGGCTTGGACTAGAATTCCAATAGAAAAGAGGAAGGCTTTGCAGCCCCAAAGCCAAGAGTGTCTATTTGTTGGGTACTCTGAATATTCAAAAGGGTACAAGCTGATCAATTTGAGCACAAAAAAAATCCTTCATTGAAAGGAGTGTTCAGTTCCAAGAAGAGCCTTTAGCAGCAGTTGAAGTTGGAGAGTCTTCTTCACCACTAGAACCATTGAATGTAAGTGAAGAGACAAATGAGTTTGCTAATTCTGACATGTCTGATAATGATGATTTAATTGTAGATCTTGACAGTCCTACAAGACCAAAATGGGCAGCAAAGACCATTCATGCAGTTGGGGAACTAGCTGGAAATCCTAGTGATCCTAGGAGGACTAGATCTCAGTTTGAGAGTGCCCTGTGTATGAAAGACCCTTTGTTTGTAGAGAAGTGCTATCTGATGGTTGAATCAGACCCACAGACATATGAATATGCAGCACATGATCCAAGATGGCAAACAGCCAGGGATAATTTTAAGGGCGAATTTTAGCCCAGTGGGATATTTTTCCATGTTTTTCTCCCATAAAAGATTCACCATTTTGCATTTTTTGAAGCCTTGTTTCGCCCAATTTTGATGGGGTAAATTTTTTTCACCCAAAAAATCGCCAAATTATTATATAAACGATATAAAATCCTTGGAAATTAAAATATTTTTTGAAAAATATCACCAATCATTTTATAGTTGGCGTTTTAAGAATTGGTAATATTCGCCAACATTTATACACTTTTAAATAAGTATGGTTCCTTAAAATCATCCTTGCAAACATCCATGAAAGAAGAATTTAGCTCACTCCAGAAGAACAACAATTGGGAATTGGTTGATCTTCCCCCAGGGAGGAAGCTATTTCAATGTAAGTGGGTTTTCAAAACTAAGTTTGCTGCTGATGGTTCACTTTTGAAATATAAGGCAAGATTGGTAGCCAAGGGCTACTCATAGGTACATGGTATTGACTATAATGAGACCTTTGCACCAGTGGCAAAGATGGACTCCATCAGGCTAGCCTTAGCCATTGCAGCTTCGAAGCAGTGGGAGGTAAATCACATGGATGTGAAGTGTGCTTTCCTGAATGGAGATCTTACTGAATATATTTACATGCAGCAACCTCAAGGGTTTGTTACTAATCCATCTTTTGTGTGTAGGCTAAAGAAATCATTGTATGGGCTTAAGCAAGCCCCCAGGGCTTGGTATGCCAAGATTGATGGCTTTCTACTGTCATTGAGTTTTGTTCAATGCAAGTATGATCCTAATGTTTATTTGAAGCTGATTCATGGTTCTTTGATGATTATTGTCTTGTATGTAGATGACCTTTTGATTATAGGAAGTTCAAAGAAAGAAATTGCCGCCTTAAAGGATGCAATGAACCATGCATTTTCTATGACTGATTTGGAGTTGTTGAGCTAATTCTTGGGTCTCAAAATTGCTCAATCCAAACGTGGAATAAAAGTACATCAGTCCAAGTATGCTTTAGATTTGCTGAACAAGTTCAACATGAAATATTGCAAGCCAAGCAAGACTCCCTTCCTTTCAGGAGTTAAGCTTGAAGAAGCAGGTTCTTCTCCTATGGTAAATAATACACTGTATAGGCAATTGATTAGGTGTTTTCCGTACCTTACACATACTTGACCTGATATTTATTCTGCAGTAAGTGTGGCCTTAAGATACATGGATCAGCCTCATGATATCCATTGGAGAGCAGCCAAAAGGATCCTTAACTTTGTTCAGGGAACAAGAACTCATGGAATCTTCTACAAAGCTAAATCTGATCTTGATTTGATTAGGTTTACTGACAATGATTGGGTAGGTGACAACACAGATCAAAGGTCAACATCATGATATGTGTTCATGCTTGCTGAAGGACCAATCAGCTGGAAAAGCAAGAAATAGAGTGCCATAGCACTCTCATCTATAGAAGCAGAGTACAGAGGAGTTGTAAATGTAGCAACTCAATGTTTATGGTTGCAGGGGATACTTGGTGAGTGTGGCTTCGAATCAGAGTTTTCAACTATTATCTATTGTGATAATTAGAGTACCATTCGAATTTGCAATGATCCAGTTCAGAGATATAGAACCAAACACATTAAGATCCATATGCACTACATTAGACAGCTTGTGCATGATGGCACCATTCACCTACTCTTCTGTGCATCTTCAGAACAAGTAGCAGACATCTTCACCAAAGTTTTTTGTGAGAAGATATTCAGCAATATCAAATCACTGTTGGGGATTGCTGATCATGCTATGAAGCATGATTGATGACAAGATTTTCAAATTTTGTTTTACTGTCCATGTTTAAGGGAGGATTTTCCCACTGGATTTTTGCCTCTTTCCTTGGTTAAATGGACATGCAGTATGTAAAGGGTGACTAAGGCTTGTTTCTAGGCCCCATAATTTTCTGATATTCACTCATAAAGTCAGGCTTAAGGGGGGGGGTTATAATAATCAACCCATAGTTAGCTACCTTAGACATTAATTAATCCATTTTTGTCTTATTTGCCTAGTTTCCAATATTCCACTCTATGCAAGTTGTCTTCCACATGTCTTAGAAGTCAAACTTGCTAAAACTGGGTCATGGAGCGCTTGGGAAACCTCCTAGAATCCATATTTAGCATATTTGCTTTATTCCAGATCCTCCCTAGTGCATATCTGCTTTTTCTGCTAAGTTGCCTGCTTTATTGAGATTTATGGCAAAGGGGAAAGTAAGAATAGGTGTAGTTGACTTGTTTTTTTTCCTCATCATCCTCCATTCTTTTATCCTAATAAAAACATGTATGAGTTGTCTTTCCATCACTTATTAGCTTGCCTACTTGACTTTGCCGATTCGTGAGCCTCTAGGTAGATTTGGAAACTGCTTTATGCACCTATGGGGAATTTGACTAGATTTAGTAAGCCTACTTTTTGACTATTTCGAATGGAATCCTTATTCATTCGAATCTTTCATGTAATTATATATTGCAGCAGCCTATGACTTCATAAGGTTGGCTATTGTACACTTATTCAATACAGATTAATGTTATGCTCCAATTTCAGTCTCCTTTGTGTGTAAATTTGCATGTTTGATTAGCAATTTTGTGAGTGCAATTGTTCTATCACTTGGGTTCAATTTCCACACTTCCAATGCCACCCATGTAAGTTCCTAGTGTCTGGAGACTAAGGCTACCAAATCTACACCGAGAGTCTGGAGAAACAGTCGCAAGCCTGATAGTTATGCATGGGATGGGTAGCTAATCCCGAAAACCCATCAATAACGACACCACACGGGGCCCAAGAGGTGGTATTGACAAGATCCCCAAACACATAAAAATCCTGGTGAACAATAAAAAAAGGAAGTGGAGGGTTATCTCCTCAACTGAGATCTCACGTGGCCTCGTGCTTAACTCCTGTGTGAGAGGAGCTTTCCAGATTGTCTCTTGTAGAAGAGGATTTACCCAATGAAATGCCACTATGTTATAAATCAAATGCTTTTGGACAATTTAAACTCTGAGTCCAAAAACCTAGCCTAAGCTAGTTGATGTATGAACCTGTGAAAAGAAACTTACTAGTAAATTTTGATTAAACGTTCTTTTTAATGGGATGTATTAGTCAAAGGTAGCAGAATGAGACTGAATGGTGTTATAGACTCAAAAAAGTGAAAGCAAATGATGTATACAAATTTGAAATGAATGCAACTACAGATGCAACTTTTTCATTTCTTTTTCTTTTTAAATGGAAGCTAATGAAATTTTTAAACAATATGAGAAACTGCAACACTTAATATATATATATATATACTTCTGGAAAAATAGTGACAAGAACAACTAATGCAACCTAATGTGAAAATGCTTCTTGTCTTTCCTTTAAAAAAAAAAAAATTCAAAAAACTATATGCAACTAAATGCACTAAGAGAAAATTAGCAATGTGATCATATAAAAAGTAAATGATAATAGTGAGACCCTATAGTAACAATCTTCAACCAATTAGGCATAGAAGACTCAAACCCTAAACTTGGCAGAACTATTGACTCATAAGGACCAATAGATCTAAAATATGGCTAGAATGACTTAGTTGGACTACCAGAGGAGCAATCCTACGTATCTCAGTGTCTTACAGGATTGTTCAATGACCAAAAAACACAAGCATTCAGACCAATAAGCCAAGCGAGAAGGACCCAACACATTCACAAACGAAGAAGCCAGACCAAACTTACTCAAAAGACTTGAATCTACAAGCAAATAGTGAAATGTATACACCTAAAGCCACATCACAAAGATAAATAAGAACCCTAACAGACTCTTGAAGGATCAGAAAAGAAGGACAAGCAAAACCTTACAGGCTGACATATGCCTACAGGAAATTCACGACTGTCATAAAGGCAGCCCACGTATCGTACGTGACTGTTACCGAAGCAACCTATGCATACAACTGATAATTCACAACTGTATATACTAACAGGTCGCGAATACTGTCAAAAATTTTGAAAGAGAAAAGTGAATGACATAAAGGTTCTGAGCATGAAGCACTGACAACCAAAGGCGAAAACTGAACAAATCACTAACAAGATGAATCCGAGCAAAACTGTCAGAAAACCAAAAGAATGGACTCACAACAGGTTGGACTCCCTAGTGGATTCGCTAGTTCTGTTGTTTAGGAGAATACAACCTTATAACCTAGGGTCTCTAGGGTTACCAATGTACTAAATAAACTTATAGACATTCAAACATTAAAGAATTTGACAGAGAAATAAGGAAGAAATTAGGTGTACCTTGCTTATGACGGTTGATCCAAGCTTTCTTCTTGAATCCAAATTGCTCCAACAACTTCTAGGGAATCTCCAATACCTGCAATATCTTATATATTATATAGAAAATTAATGAAAACATATGCTTGCAATGAAATGACAAGACAATTCAGAAATCATAATACATAAGAGTACAAAGACACATATTGGAATAAAGACTCTCTTTATTGAAAAACAAGTGATGGAATATTACAACTAGTATCTGAAACAAGTGCTCCTCTGCTAGCCAAGGGAACTGAGTTCTACTGCTCCAAGATCTCCAAAGGCAAACCACTAGCATAACTTTCCTTTAGAATTGATGATGTTTGGCCTTAATCCCTACACTCTATTTATACATGAGGAAAAAGAGAGGTTACGAAGGTTGAGATGGTTGGGGAAATTGGGATAGTTATGATTAAGAGCCCAACTATCCTTGACTAAACTTATTTATATTTTTTAATTTTGGATTAGGGCATTCGTGGCTATTAATACTGGCAGGTCGTGCATGATATGCGACTTTCATTAGGGAAACTTGCGTATTCAAACCTTGATCATGTATTCGCGGGTTGCAATGTCAATACTCATGAATGATTCATGGGTTGCAATATCAATAGCCACGAATTCTCCCTAATGACCCTATAAAAAATAGGTCACGATGGTAAGAGGATGATGCATCAAAGCTTATGCACATCTATAGTGTTTTGGCCACTTCTATCCATTTTGTCCTTTTATGTACCGACACATTGAGTGTTAGTACTCAGATGGAGAAGTGCCATTTCACAAGATAACACATAGTCAACCATTCTTCCACACAAATTTATCCATTGAACTAGGGTCTTCTTGTAGTTGTTGAATTATAATGCATTCCTTTTAATCATTTTCCCATTTTGTCCTTGCTTCTTCTACCCAATCAGATTGAATAATTGAACTAACACAAAGTAATCCCTCAATGCCATCTTATTTTATTGAAGGTGCATCTACCACCACATTTCAAAGTGCATTGAAGAGAATTGTTGACACGCTTCATTCGACAGGGGTTCACACACTGCCGACACCCTTTTCACCGCGATCTCCCTAAACATTGGCCCATAAAGGTTTTACCCTGTCCAACAACACCTGCAAAGCAAATGAGGTGTCACCCAAGATGTTTATGGGAGGGCTTTAGGAACCATGTTTCTGCAGAGGGGAAGAGGACATGTGCACTTAATCTTTCTTAGTCGCGTTTATCATTCATCTACCATTATAACATCGTTACCTGATCTAACATCGCACCATTTCATTATGCAGAAAATAGATTGACATACAAGAATCCATCTATCATGTGAAGACTTCTCATCATAAGCAAAACATTAAAATATTAGATCGCAACACATCATTTATTCAGATCGCATTATTAACAGTTAACATTCATCAGATCACAACATAACACATGGAATTTCCAGCAATATTCTCATCTTATTGACTTTTGTAGGTCAACATTGTTAGATTTTTATCATTTCATCAATATGATCTAGGATTTGAGAGAATAACATGCACAACAATAATCATAAGAGACAAGAGACACAAAGAATTTTCCTCGGGGAACCCATAAAGGAGAAAACCCCGCAACTTCCTCAGAGACAGAATGATCACCAATAGCAAAAGTAAAACCGAAAGAGACAAAGATGATCTTCGATAGTGGATCTCTCTCTCACTTGTGCGAGCTCCTATTCTCTCACTCATGCGCTACAATTGAGTGAGTGTGTGTTTCAAATAGAGAGTCTCACTGTCTATTTATACTAGTTTTCCACTTGACAATTACTTACTGGGGCCGACCTCACTAGGAGAGTCTAATAACCCTAGTACCCCTCAACTATGGGGACTATTGCCTCGACTTACAACAGAGGGTTAACCTCAATGAGTTTACTTGACTTTATTATATTAATGATTCTCCCGATAGGAACATCGGGGTACAATGAAATACACTATAAGATATACAAGTGAATACATTCCGAAGTTATAAATACATAAACACTCCCTCTTAACTAGGAAGGTATTCTCTTGACACAGTTCATCGACACAAGTATTCATCACAGGATCATCATCAAAGCTGGATCACCATCAACACTGGATCATCATCAACACTGGATCATCATCAAATATGGATCATCATCACTGCTCCCGCTATGTCGAGCAAATGGTGATATCTCTCAATTCTACTCGTCATAGGAAGTTCTACAGAGCCAACCCTTTTTCATGCTAGATGTAGGCCTAGCCCTCTACCAGGTCTTCATCTATAGTGAAAGCCCTTTTTCATGCTAGATGTAGGTCTCATCATCCTCAACACTTATATCCGACCATGGGAGGCCTAGCCTACCACCATGTCGGAAAGGCCCAACACTTACATATGACCATGGGAGGCCTAGCCTGCCACCATGTCAGAAAGGCCCAACACTTACATATGACCATGGGAGGCCCAGCCAACCACCATGTCAGAAAGGCCCAACACTTACATCCGACCATGGGAGGCCCAACTTGCCATCTTGTTGGAAAGGCCTAGCACTTACATCTGACCATGGGAGGCCCAGGCTGCCACCATGTCAGAAAGGCCCAGCGCTTACATATGACTATGGGAGTCCCAGCCTACCACCATGTCAGAAAGGCCCTACACTTACATTCGACCATGGGAGGCCCAACTTGCCACCATGTCGAAAAGGATATGCACTTACATTCGACCATGGGAGACCCCGCCTGCCACCATGTCAGAAAGGCTCTACACTTACATCTGACGATGGGAGGCCCAGCCTTCCACCTTGTTAGAAAGGCTCTGCACTTACATCTGACCATGGGAGGAACACATCCCACAACCATGTTAGAAGGGCTTTGCACTTACATCTGACCATGGGAGGAACACATCCCGCAACCATGCTAGAAAGGCTCTTGAACACATCACTTCTCCTTAGAAGGAACCTCGATCTGGAGAACACCAAGCTTCTCCCTACCATTTCTAGCATATAATTACATCAGGGTTGATTATGTCCAAGGATAATCTGTGAGCTTCGCCAGGACTGATTACATCTGAGGAAAACCTACAAGACTATTTAGGTCTGAGCAACCTACGAGCTTTGCCAGGATTTTATGCTTAGACAACCTATCTCACCAGCTATGCTAGAACTCCCTCTTTCAAGAGATCTCGATATGGATCACATACTGGAGCTTCACTGCACCTCTCTGCATCATACAAAAATGCAATTCAGATCAATCAAATCAAATAGTAGTTTTGAAAAGAAACATACTACCTCCCAAATAGCCGAGCAAGTGGAAACATATTTTTCCTTGGCTATTCTCAGCGCCATGCAGGAATCTTTCCTGCTAAAACAAGAGATTACACCTTATCTCATACTGAAGTAGCACCCTGAAGTGCTCTTCCTATCAATGGCATTGTCTTTCCAATCCGAATCTACATAACCCTCCAGGTTAATTTTTTGATTCACTTCATACTTGAGCCCATAGTCAATTGTACCCTTCAAGTACCTCAGAATATGCTTTGCAGCAATCAAGTGAACATGTCTCGAATCCATCAGGAACTGGATCAATGTGTTCATAGAAAAGCAAATATATGGTCTCATGTTCATCAGGTACATCAATGACCCAATCATCTGACGATACATGATGGCATCAACCGACTCTGATGAAGCATCTCTCAATAGCTTCAGGTTCGATGCCATAGGTGTGGTCATGGCCTTGCAGTTCATCATCCCGAACCTCTTCAGGATCTCTACTGCATACTTCCCTTGTCCCAGGGAGATTCCATCTGCATTCTGCCACACCTTCTTACAACTTTAATGAGTTCCACTTTTTCTGTCAGGGACAAGTCATCGACATCTAACAAGAGCATCACTGGTATTCCACCTTCAACCTTGAAGTAAAGGTTGGAATCCACTTTACTCTTAGTAAATCCTAGAGCCATCAGTAAGCTGTCCATCCTATTGTACCATGTCAAACCTCAGGATCTTCTGTAGTCACTCCCTCTGAAGTGGAGAATCATTCTCCCTCTGCCTTTCGTACTCTATGTATTGAAACATTATGTACTGGAGTGACAAGTAGCTTCCTTTGCTACTAATATTCTATGTATCCATCTCAGGTCACTGGATACCAAGATCCTCTATCTTGAACCTTTTCAAAAGTTCTTCTCACACCCATATGTGAGCTTGTCATCCTATATAGGCTTTCATCTTCAACCTTGTAGCAAATGTTAAGATATTCATTACTCTAGGTGATCTCCAAGCTCCTTATTTATGTGTTGTCCCATGGGTGCCTTCTGAGCTCGTATAAGAACTTCTTTAATTTTCACACATGATTCTGACTGTCATGTGTCTTGACTTCCAGTGGCTGCAAATGTCTCTTCATAGTCTATGCCTTCTTTCTCTGAGAAGCCTTGTGCTACGAATCTTGCCTTGTATCCCATGATGTTGCCGTCTACTGCATGTTGGATCTTGTAGATCCATATGGAAGATACTACATACTTCCCTTCAGGCCTTCAACATCACATTCTAGTCATCATTCTTCATAAGGCATATTCACAATGGCAAATTCTTATGCATAAAGATGCAACTATTTTAGCCAATACAACATTCATCCATATCTCACGGAAACTTTCTAGATGCCTTCCATCTCTACCATGACATCATTGAGACAGTGCACTAATCCAATATGTCAGCAAAGAGGTTTCATTTTGGATAAGTAGCAAGGGAGAGTTGTATAACACCATGAGCTACTTACCCATCACATGTATATTAGTAGTATACTGTCATTAATGTAAACATTCTACAACTAAACAATGTCGTATAAACAACTAGATATATAGGAAAAGACAATTCAAATACTTATCTTTATTTGTTTCGTGGGTAGAGTCCTTCTTGAGCCTTCAGATTCATCATCTTCTTCATTCATAACATCATCATTTCTTATCCAAATGCTAAGATGGATAAGAGGTTCTTCAAGAATTGAGTCGTTCATATTCCTCATCGCTTGAGGGATCTTCTTTGAATTGTGAGAGCTTGATCTTCAGTTGCTTCTCTTCTCTTATTATAAGTCAAGCTTCTTCTTATGTGCACTCTTCCCAGAGTTTGCTTAAGGTAATCACTTCCTTCTGGAACACATTCCTTGAATGAATGAATCCCATGATCTCCAGAGGCCATTCAAGGTGGTTATCGCAATTTCTGCATTCTCTACTTCTTCATCCACTGCTTCAAGTTGTTCTTTGATTTGAGAGACTCTTGTAAGGTATGACTATATGGTTTCTGCATTCTGTATCTTTACATTCTTCAACTGGTTTCTCAAAGTCATCTTTCGATTTATGTTCTTCCCTTCAAATAGCTTGGTCAAGGAATCAAACATCTCTTTAGGGAAGACACTTGTGGTATAAGGTGATCCTTGATTGAATCGACAATGATCCTCTTGGCCTTGACCAAGTTCTTATTGTGTAAGGCTTTAGCCTCGTCTCCCTCTAGAACTGGAACCTCTCCACTTATGTAGGTGTCCAATTCATTTTATTCAAGAACTAGTGAAATCCTTTACTTCCATTCTCGAAAGTTTTCAGCTTCACCAAGCGTGTCATCAAGCTGATGTGATAGGTCATTTTGAAATGAGAACCTCAAATGTAAATAACAAAAGATTATATCTTACTGATTTGAGGTGTCCGTCCCGGTTTCAGATCTGGCTGATCTAGCCTTTTTCAGAGAAACCCTAATTTTAAAAACTTGGAATCATTCATATCTAATTGGATATAAAGATGTGCCTCCTGAAGGTGAGCTGAGCAAGATACTCTTTTTCCCAAAAACTGTGATCAGAACTGCAAAATATTTGATGTCCTAGTTTTCTTCAATTTCTTCTACAGAATTGCCTGATATTTTTTATGTAATATATCCAAAATTAATGCTCCTATGTGTGTAAAACTTTGCTCTAAGGTAGCCTCGTCTGTCCTCTTTCCAACACCGCAGGTTTGAGCAAAATTGGTTTCACCAATTGGGACTTACGAGTTTTTTCTCAAGGTTACTTATTTCAGGATTGTTCAGCATAACTAACTTGTATAGACTTCCACGTGTCATTGTTTCACCTTCGGGTTCTGAACTTTTACCACAGAAAGTACAGTCCATGTGCTATTTAGAACAGCTTACGACATTTCATTTGGACCTTCGTATTCTGAGATATGGCAATTTTTCCTAGGTGTTGTGTTTAGGGATGAATCTTGGTAGAGGATGAAACTCTGATTTAGAGGAATCATATCTCCCATAATATAGAGAATATGAGGCTGAAACTTTTACACAGGGTACATCAAGAATTTATCTTGGATCTGTAAAAGTTTCAGCTCCTGAGCCTTCTCCAATCGCGAGATATAGTGAATGCACCAAAATGACTAGTTTTAGTCTTTTAGGGTCTTTTGGTCTGGGGTCAAATTAGGGTTTGACTTTCCCGTAGTTTTTCCCAACCAAAAATTTTGATCTTGGTCTCTAAATTTTTATTTTGAGGAGGAGAGAAATCCTATGCTGGGCTCACTAAAAAATTCCTCTTCTGTGAAAAGCCCTAATTTCCCACAACAATGAGAGGTCAAAAACTAAAAATGCCTCGAATCAAATTCTTCTTCAACAGAAAGATGCGTCCTTCAATGGAGAGTTAGCCTAGCCTGATTTTGCTAATGATATCTAGAGAGAGACCCAAAAATTAAGAATCCCTAGATTCTGCAGCTGCATAGTGTCTTCTTCTCATGTTATCTCTGATACCATGTTAGATTTTTATCATTTCATCAATATGATCTAGGATTTGAGAGAATAACATGCACAACAATAATCACAAGAGACAATAGACACAAATAATTTTCCTCAGGTAAATCATAAAGGAAGAAACTCCACAACTTCCTTAGAGATAGAATGAGCACCAATAACAAAAGTAAAACCCAAAGACACAAAGATGATCTCCGAAAGCTGACCTCTCTCTCACTTGTGCAAGCTCCTCTTCTCTCACTCATGCGCTACAGTTGAGTGTGTGTGTGTTTCAAATAGAGAGTCTCACTCTCTATTTATACTAGTTTTCCACTTGACAATTACTTAACAGGGCCGACTTCACTGGGAGAGTCTAATAGCCCAAGTACCCCTCAATTGTGGGGAATATTGCCTCGACTTACAACGGAGGGTTAACCTCAATGACTTTACATGAATTTATTATATTAATGATTCTCCTGATAGGAATATTGGGGTACAATGAAATACAATATAAGATATACAAGTGAATACATTCCAAAGTTACAAATACATCAACAAACATACTTTCTCAAAATACATCTCCTGGTTGATAGCCTCAGATCGAAATAACAGATACAAAGATAATGTAAAAGATGATTGTCCAAAAGATGATCACAAGATGTCTTTCTACTACATTTCTAAATCCTTTTATAGGCTTTTGCCTTTACAAAATGGTCCACATATAACTATCTTTCTAACTAACTTGGACCAAAAAATACTAAAATACAACCAAGCTGACCACTTGTCAACTTCTTCGACTTGCGCAATGTTCTTTGACTTTTGTCATTATCACACCATGCACATCAAAACCACCTACCAACAGGACCCTGACACAACCTTGTGGCTCACCCTCGAGCCATGTCAGTTGGATATCATGTATGTGTTGACGCGGATCTTAAAGTCCTCATATTCCTTTTTGACATCATCAATTGCTTCCTTTATTCTCATACTGATTGTTGCACAATATTCTGTATCTTGCTCCACCAGGTGCTTTGCAACCTTCTCAACCACTTGTCTCTGGCCCTCCTAAGTAGCTTATAGTGTGTTCATAGCCTTCATCGCCAACTGCTCGCCGATGTCGTATAAATCATCCAATTGGGTTGTTCAGCACTGATGTTGCTCCCGTGCTTTGCTTGCTCTCTGATGAAGTGCCTTCAACTCCACTGTCTTAGTAACCTGCACTATTGATGGCATCATTTGGAGGGATACCCACATTGTCGTTAACTGCACTTCTGCTTTGTGAAGTTGTGTGCCTAGCTATTGTAGTTGCTCGTCTTGAACCACACTCATCTAGAATTGTATGGTCGCATTTGCCAACGTCTTACACATCTTCTCGCAGTCTTCATGTTGTACAACCACATCCTTGATCTTCCCCTTGCGATTTGTAATTTTCCCCGATGGTGTACTTGGAACTACCCACGCTTGCAGCTCCTCATTTTCTTTCTTCAACTCTACGACTATCTGTCCCAGCCGTAAGATCTTGGCCTTTGCAAACATTTCTTCTGTAATGTCAAGAATTTCCTGACATGCGACTGCAGTGGCCTTCTCCAACTGCTCTCGATCATCCAAGGCCTTCACCGTTGAAATAATATCCGCTTCTTGCATTATCTTCATGCACTCTGATTCTATCTGTACCAGTGTCACTTTCTCTTGTGACTTCACAAGATGATCCCCTATAATTGCTTCCCTGTCTGTGATGTCCTGGATCGCGACCTTTTGTAATATTACAAGGATATGTGTAGAAAACTCATTGACGTTGAGAGTAAGCAGGTCTAACTATTGCATCGTGGCATCAACATCCTCATTTCCAGACTCCAACGCAAGTAGTGGAATCTGTGCGATCCTGACTCGCTTCCCTTTGTTGATCTTCGCTGCTCTTTGCAGTACGTCGACATGCTAAACCTTCTCTAATACTGAATTTGTTAAGGATTGTAACAAATCTTTTACTTAGTGGAAAAATCATGTTGAACGTTGTTTTAACTACGCCTCGCTCTCAGTATTCATAGTGGTGATCGCAGCTAATATGTGACTCACATGGTCATCCGTCATTTTCGGGGTGCTACTGCCCTCTCCCTGCTCATATCTGCACTTTTTCCTTCCTTCTTCAAACTGTATTTCAACCTCGGAATCTGTCAGAGTCTTGGATGACTCCTCTTTCAATTCCTTTTCACTTTCCTGCGCTTGCATCTGTTCGACAGGTGCATTGGGCAGGGGACCTGCCTCGGTATCCGATAGGTCCTGAATACTAACTGGGACCTTCCACTTGATGGGTCACTCATCAATGATGGCATCGACTTCTTCATCTGTCAGTTTGTACCAAGTGGTGAGCCATTTCTTATCACCATCATGATGTGCTTGAATATGAATAGTGTGCGGTCCCATCGTAAACCTTACGATCCGCCGATACTTTGTCACCGTCTCTTCAGAGAATCGTGGCACCTTTACTATTGTTGAAATATTGTTACTTCAAAGGATATTCTAAATGTATTTTACTGGTGTAACCTAAGGGAGATGTTATTATTCCTCCATCAGGGTGTTACTATTGTAATTGGTCATCATAGAGTCATGAGGTAAAGTCTCCATTGTAAGTCGAGTCATTAGTACCCTAATGAATAATATAAAAACTGTTCTGAGTCTTCCTAGGTGAATTCGGCCCAGACAGTTTAGTGGGGCTCACTTGTTTAGGGTAAAAGTCAGTTGGCTCATTGTGTATAAATAGGATAAATTTGATTCTTATTTGGACACAGACTCACTCAGTCGAGTAGCGCATAGGTGAGAGAGAGAGAGACAGACCAACAAGGAGGAGAATATCTTTTGTGGGGTTTTATTTTCTACATCTTATATAGAGGAAGTTTTGCTGGGTTTTCTTGCCCTTGAGAGTTTCCCAAGATAAATACTGTGTCTATCTTGTGATTGTGCTTCTTTTAGTGATTCTTCATATGCTATTGCTATTAAATTGAATCGAACACTAATGATATCAAGTCTAGCATATGAAATCTTAACATGGTATCAGAGCTAACTTGAATATGACAACTTTCACAAGATGAAACTCTCTCTCATCCCTCTCTAGAAGAAATTAGGGTTTCTGCAAAATTTGTATTTGGAAGATCTGCTTGCATATAAAGTTGTGCCTCCCTAGATCACATCTATTGAGCCCATGATCGAAGTTTTTTGGTGTTTGAATCTTTGAGAAATCCAAACCCTAGTTTGGCCGTGAACTAGAATACTGCAAAAAATTAGAACTAGAAATTCTGTAGAGCTGCAACCTTGCAAGTAGGATTTGAAGGGTGGAGATTTGGGATCTCCGGAAATCAGTTAGGCCAACCAACTCACCTTAGTCAAGCACATCTCTTGGTAATTCCAATTTTCCATTTTGAGAAATTTCATTTTTTTGTGACCTACTAGATAGGATGGCCCCAAGTACTAAGCTTGAGGACAAGCTAGAAGTCATAGAAAACTTCCTAGATTGGAAGTACATGATTGGTCTCATTCTAAAAGAGAATGGCCTTGAGAAGTACATCAAGATGAGATTGCAGAACCTAAAGAAGATGAAGCTAAGGAGAAGCATGAACAAGACCTAATCAAGGAAATGGGGACCATTGTTGATTCTATCAAATATCACTTGATCCGTCAAGTGTCATCTAAGAAGACACCTAATCAAATGTATGATGCACTTTCCAGAATGTATGAGGGAAGAAACATCAACAGAAAGATGAATATGTGAGCTCAACTGAAGGGCACCAATATGAGCAAAGGATAATCAATTCAATATTACTTCACAAACGTCTCCTAGTTAAGAGAATAACTAAGTGCTATTGGAGACACCCTTTATGAGGATCAACTAGTTATGACTGCTCTCAATGGTCTCACTAGACCTTGGGACTCATTCATATAGACTCTATGTGCCAGGAAAGAAAGTATGAAGTTTGACATAGTATGGGAAGATTGCATACAAGAAGAAGCTAGAGTAGCCAATAGAGAAGCTCTACTCATAGAAGATGATCACGCTCTATCCACTCATACTAAAGGAAGAAAATAGTCAAACTTCAAGAAGAGTAATCATAAACCTTCAAAGAAGAAGTTTCAGAAGAAGAAAAAGGATTACTCAAAGTATCAATGCGACAACTGTCATAAGATAGGACACCTTTCCACAAAGTGTCTATCACCAAAGAACAACAACAACCACAAGAGACATCATGCTCATCTAGCTGAAGATGAGGACGAAGAAGAAGAAATACCTTGAAAGAGACTAACTAGAGGTGAAGATGTAGAAGAATATGTATTATTCTTTGCACTCTCTGGGTCTGTAACACCTAGATAACATACATGGCTTATTGATAGTGACACTTCAAAGCACATGACAGGAAAGAAGCAAACTTTGTCAAGACTTGAAGAAAATAACTCTCCTCAGAAGGTATCTTTGGGAGATGACTATCAATATCCCATCAAAGTTATTGGTGAATCAAGCTACAAGATTGACTCTGGGACTTCCATGAAGATGAAGGAAGTACTATATGTACCAGGTTTGAAAAAAAACTTACTTTCCATCTCTGCTCTAGATAAGAAAGGATATAGAGTTGCTTTTATAGACGGACAAGTACTTATGTGGTCCAAAGAAAATACACTTGAATATGTTGTGGTCATTGGAGAAGAAGAAGGAAGACTGTACAAACTCAAAGGACATCCATAGACAACCCTTTTCCATGAGACTACCAGCTCAAGTGAACTGTGGCATAGGAGGCTTGCTCACATCAACTACAAAGCACTGCCCTATGTGAGAAAGGTGGTAAAAGGGTTACCATATCTAAAGATCTATAATGAGGGAACTTGCAAAGGATGTGCAAGAGGAAAGAACATCAATAATCCATTTCCGAAAAGTGAAACAAAGACTAAAGGTACGTTGGAATTAATTCATTCTGATGTATGTGGTCCTATGCCCTCCATATCATTAAGTGGATATGAGTATTATGTCACATTTATTGATGAATATTTAAGAAAGACTTGGATATACTTCTTGAATAATAAGAGTGAAGTGTTCAACAAATTCAAGGAATTCAAATCCTTGATAGAGAACCATTCAAAAATAATAATCAAGACATTGAGATCAAATAATGGTGGAGAATACAGTTCAAAGGAATTTGAAGCATTATGTAAGAAGGCAGGAATCAAGAGGGAACTAACCACTCCCTATAATCTCCAACATAATGGTGTTGCGGAAAGAAAGAATAGAACTATTATGGAAGCAGTGAAGACCATGATTCATGACCAAGACCTCCCCATGCACATATGGGTTGAAGCAACAAGAACAACCATATATGTGCAGACTATATTATCTCATAGTGCTAATTAATTCAAGACTCTTGAAGAGATGTATACAAGAAAGAAACTTGAAGTGAGCCATCTAAAGATATTTGGCTGCCCAGTATATGTACATATTCCGAAAGAGAAGAGAACCAAGTTGGATCCTTCTGAAAACAAGGGAATATTTGTTGGATTCTATGAATTCTCCAAAAACTTCAGGATATACATCTCAGGATTCCATCATATCGAGATTAATAGGGATTTAACATTTGATGAAGAGACAACTCTTAAGAAATACATAAGGTGTCATCTTGAAGAAGTACATGAAGAGGATATACCTCGCAGGATAGTATAAGATGAACTCTCTCCTAAAATAGTAGCATCTGAAGATCATGATATGCTAGAACTGTAGGAACCCCCTACTATGGATATCTCTCGAAAGAGAAAACTTGATTGGGTAAGAGAAATCATACAAGAAGCATAGAGATATGGAGCTCCAGAAGGCTCCACAAGAACAAGCAAAAGATCAAAGCCATACTCTAGTTATGTAGATTTGATGTGTGATCTTGTAGATCAAGAGCCCACCAGCTATGAGGAAGCTGCAGAGAAGAACGAATGAGTTGAAGCAATGACAGAAGAATACTAGTTGATAATGAATAATGATGTTTGGGATATAGTACCCAAACTAGAAAACAAAAGTGTGGTATCTTCAAAATGGATCTACAAGATAAAACATGCTGCTGATGGAAGTATTGAAAAGTACAAAGCAATATTTGTGGCTAGAGGATTCTCTCAAAAAGAGGGGATCGATTATGAAGAGACATTTGCTCCAATAGCAAGGTACACTTCCATCAGAACTATCATGGCACTTGCTTCCATGATGAAGTGGGACTTACACCAGATGGATGTAAAGACAACCTTCCTTAATGGTGTGATTGAGGAAGAGGTTTACTTCGAACAACCACAAGGATTTGAAGTCGAATACATAATGACTCATGTATGCAAGTTGAAAAAGGATCTGTATGGACTGAAGTAAACTCCTAGAGCTTGGCATTGTAGAATATATAGCTTCTTGAAAAGCATGGGCTTTACCAAGAGTAAAGATGATCCTAACCTTTATATGAAGGTTATGGATGATGAACCTGTTATATTATTACTATATGTGGATGATCTATTTCTGATTGGAAATGAGAAACAGATCACAGATCGCAAGAAGAAGCTAGCTGAAGAATTTGAGATGAAAGATCTTGGATTGATGCATTATTTCATCGGGCTGGAAGTGTGGCAGAGCCCAGAAGGAATCTTTCTCAATTAGGGAAAGTATGCAGTAGAAATGTTGAAAATATTTGATATGTTGGATTGTAAATCCATGGCCACACCCATGGACACCAACCTAAAGTTGTTATCCGATGAGTCATCAGAGTTAGTGTATATGGCTCAGTATAGACATATCATTGGATCTTTGATGTATCTGACAAATACAAGGCCATATATATGCTTTGTTGTGAACACCTTAAGTTAGTATCTAGTTAAACCTAGGCGGGTTCACCTGGTAGCTGCAAAGCATGTGACGAGGTACCTAAAAGGTACAATAGACTTGGGAATTTACTATGGTAGAGATCATGACTACAAATTATATGGATATATAGATTCATATTGGGAAGGAAGTGCCACATATAGGAAGGGAATCTCAGGCAGATGTTATTGTCTGGGATCCACCATTATCTCATGGTTTAGTAAGAAACAATCCAGTGTTGCTCTCAGTACAACTGAAGTAGAGTACATTGCATCTTGCTTTGCTAGTTGCGAAGCGATATGGAATTGGAAACTTATGTCAGGATTATTTGACATAGAGTTGGACACTACAATGATTATTTGTGACAACCAGAGTTGCATAAAGATGACAAAGAATCCGATGTTCCATGATAAATCAAAGCACATAGAAATCTGATATTTTTATATAAGGGATATGGTACAAAAGGGAGTTATCAAGCTCCAGTATGTGAGTACCGATGAGCAAGTTGCTGATGTAATGACCAAGCCTCTATCTCGAGTAAAGCTTGAATATTTATTTGACAAGCTTGGTGTAGTTCAAAAATACTTTCCTCGCAAGGAGGAACAATGATGGTACTACAAATGATGAAGATAGGGACCTACTTCAGAAAAGAGGAACAAGTCGAAGATATGGACTCTCCTCAGAAAGGAAGATCAAGTCAAAGACATGAACCCTCCTCAGACAAAGGGGGAGCAGGTTTATAATATATATCCTCCCAGGAAAGGGGAAGTGATGATAAGACTAACATCAATGATGGGATAATGGTGATGATGACAAGGTCCGACATTCACTTGTGGACGATAGTATCCTCTCTTAAGGATGGTAGGCATAACACTCTATTCATGAGAGTGGTCCTTACTAAGGATGACCCTGCAAATGTTACTCTTTCATGGAGAGTACCCACATTCATTTGTGGATACTATAGAATAACACTCGCTCATGAGTGGTCCTCACCTAAATGGTAAGGATGCTCTATGATGAGTCCTCATGGATGAAAAGGTTGACATTTGGTATGCAGTTAAGATCTGCTTTGCAGACAATACTCTTATATGGAGAGTATGCCTGCATTCTTATGTAGTTACCATAGAATAACACTCACTTGGGAGTGGTCCTAACCTTAGTGGTATGGATGCTCTATGATGAGTCCTCACGGACGCCGTAGTATAACATTGACTTGGGAGTGGTCCTAACCTCAGCGGTAAGAATGTTCTACGATGAGGGCCGACATTTTGTATGCAGTCAAGATCTACTCTATAGATAATACTCTTGAATGGAAGAGTATTCCTACACATAAGTGTAGATACCGTAGTCTAAACACTCACTTAGGAGTGGTCCTAACCTTAGTGGTATGGATGGTCTACGATGAGTCCTCATGGATGGCAGGGCTTGCATCTAAGTGCGGTTGATATCTACATTTAGTTGTAGATGATTCAAATGATCTATATTATGGATCAAGCTGATGGAGGATTGCATCATCCTTGGACCTATGTCCTAAGTGATAGGGATTGATCATCCCGCAAATAGATCATGTGTACTGCAGGTAGCATGGCGATGAAGGATCAAGAAGATCGAAGTGCGGCTACAAAGGATCAAGAAGATCTAAGTGCTACTATAAATGATCGAAATGATCGAAGTGTTGTTGCTATGAAGGATCAAGAAGATTGAAGTAATGCTACAAAAGGATTGAAGATCAAAATGCTGCTACGAAGGATCGAGAAGATCGAAAGTGCTACAAAGGATCGAAGTACCACTATAAAGGATCAAGAAGATCGAAGTGCTACTACAAAGGATCAAAAGATCGAAGTATTGTTGCATAAGGATCAAGTGATGTAGAAGATGAATACATTGAAGAGTAACTATTCCAATTATTGATTGTGAAAACTTCCTATGACATATAGATGTATTACCTCGATACTGTTGAAGATATTGTCTCTCTGTTCTCCTATAGTCTATGATGATGTTGTCAGTAGAATAACCTTATCGTTAAGGGGGAGTGTTGAAATATTGTAACTTCAAAGGATATTTTAATTTATTTTACTGATGTAACCCAAGGGAGATGTTATTATTTCTTTGCCGGGGTGTTACTATTGTAATTGGTCATCATAGAGTCATGAGGTAAAGCCTCCATTGTAAGTCGGGTCATTAGTACCCTAATGAATAATATAAAATACTATTTTGAGTCTTCCTAGGTGAAGTCAGCCCAGACAGTTTAGTGGGGCCAACTTGTTTAGAGTAAACGTCAGTTGGCTGAATGTGTATAAATAGGAGAGCTGCAATTCTTATTTGGACACAGACTCACTCACTTGAGTAGTGCATAGGAGAGAGAGAGAGAGATCAATGAGGAGGAGAATGCTAGTTTTGGGATTTTATCTTATACATCTTATACAGAGGAAGTTTTGCTGGGTTTTCTTCCCCTTGAGGGTTTCCCATGATAAATATTTTGTCTATCTTGTGATTGTGTTTCTTTTAGTGATTTTGTGTATGCTACTGCTGTGAAATTGAATTGAACACTAATGATATCTAGTCTAGCATATGAAATCTTAACACCTGTTGTGTCATGCAGCACATCCTAATATAAATAAAATGGAATAGCGCAATCAATCTGGTGCTCCCTCTCATTGATCCACCACAAGTTTTGGTACCGTGCGTCCCTGCATGCCTAGGAGACTTCTACATCCATACCTTGATAATGTGTGGGTTCCATCCATCCCACGAGTGAAATTAAAATGAGGAACCATGAATGAGTAAAAGGTCGCTTACCTTCTTAGACCAACATCACATCCTTCGTGAGTTGATTTAACAAAAATAGTGACTATTTCATTTGGATGCCCTTAGTGCACTGCTCTACGCATGTAATGATGCTAGAAGTACATTGATTCGGTCTATTTTTCCTTACCATTTTCACATCCAACATCTTGTCCACGACACGATCGGCTTTGTCATTAATGGTGCTAATAACATACACTTGTTTGTCTCAGATAAAATCATACTTTTTCTTCAACTTGGTAGCTAGTAGTTTGTCGTTGTCCTTTCCGCGAAAGTACTACGATGAGTCGACACCCTTCATGGGCAACCCGATAATCTATGAAATCAATTCAATTGAGACTGGTACCTTGGTATCGAGACACAAGTATCCTTCGTGGAATCAAGCCAACAGTTGCTTCATGCATGCATTGGCATCTTTTGAGCGACCAAAATGCGGTATATGAGTGAGGCCTAATAGCCCCGACTGTTATAGTCCCATAGTCCATTGCTGTGGTCTGCGAAGAATTGGACCTCCAGCACCCTGCTCCTATGACTCATACGGTTCTGTCATGCATTCTAGGTATTCTAGAACATCGTGGTCGTTATAAGCCATCTTTGTAAAAAATGGCACAATGTTTAGTGTAACGTGTACTCCTTTAGGCGTCGCAGGCATCTTTATCAGATACCGTTGATTCTTGGACACTTTTACTTATGGTGCATTGGCCTTATGTGGTGGTACATATCTGGGGATATCAGTAATCATTGACCCCTTCCTAGCTGTGGAATCTTCTCCTCTCGTCGTCGACGGCCCGACCTGTGCTTCTACTTTGACTTCGGCCCTGGTAGAATTTCTAGTGGTCCTCTTCTTATGTGATGGCGTCTTGGGGCGATGTGCGCCCCTCTTCTTGTGCGTAACTCGCAACAGTTCACCCTGAAGATCAGGAATTTCTTCATCTATCAACGCCATCACTAGCGGGAACTCATGGACACTACCACTCGAAATAACCTGAGCCATTGTTGTAATGATGTCACTCTCTCACACTCTCTTCACTATTCTCTGCTAGTTCTCTTCGCTCTGGTCTGCTGAACTATCACAATGGTGTATCTGACTTGCCCCCTGTCGATTCATATAATATTGATGACACTTGTGCGAATGATTATGAACATGATGGGAAGATCGTCCAATGATTGACCAAATCCGTTGGTGATTATGCAAATCTAACGGTCTAATACGCTTTAAATGCACATTCCATCCAATTCTGCCGTCACCCTTCTGGTTTAATTACCTCATTTATTGCCTGATTTGATGCTATTGCACCTCGTTCGATGTCGCAAAGCTCCCTTTCTGCTACAACTTGCACCTTTGTTATTCTTATTGCAATATCCCTTATTGTGATGCCCTCCTTTTCATCAGATCTTACACACTTGTTTTCTCTCTGCGTAACACCTTAAGCATTGTGCCATACCTGGATATCTAGATAGGGCTTGAGTCAACTTCCATTCACTAACTTAGGCAACACTCCATCTAACTGCTGTAGATGCACCACACCTCTGACGGTAATCAAATGAATGATATAAGGTCCTAAATAATGCATTTGTATCTTAAAAGGGTGCTTTGTGAACTTTTTGTCATAGAGGAGCACCATGTCACCTTGTTGAAAGGACTTTGCTTTGATCTGTCAATCATGCCATGCCTTCTGTCGATCCTTTTCACCTTGCTGGTGAAACCCGATGATGAACCGATCTTCCTCCATTTGCACCAATTGTGTCAGTCGCTCTTCAAGAACTCCTTCGTCACTCATACCTGTCGCTACTACAATGCGCAAGCTGGGAATGATAGACTCCATTGGCATCACTGCTTCTTAGCCATAGACAAGCTTGAATGGTATTTTCCCCGACAATCACTTACACATCATCTTGTAGGCCCATAATATCGCAAGATTTTCAAATCCCAATCATCACGGTTTACGTTACATACCTTTGTTAACGCATGTTCTAGCACCTTATTGAATGCTTCGACTATTCCATTCACTTGTGGGTTATAAGGTGTGCTCTTCTTGTGCTGAATCTTGAATTATTCTGTCATTGCTCTAATGGTGCGATTGATGAAGTGACTCCCATGATCGCTCATCAATATATTTGGACAGCCAAACCGAGCGACGACATTGTCGAATAGGAGCCTTGCAACAGTTGCAATGGTACAATCTAAAACTGGTGTTGCTTCCTCCCATCCAGTGAGATAATATGTCACCATAATAATGTATCGCGCACTCGTCCTTTTTCTTGGTGGATGATGGGTCCCACAAAATATACCACCCACATATCAAATGGATGTAGTGTTACTTGAGGTACTAATGGCATCTCATCCCGTCGTGATGGCTTCCCCGTCCTTTGAAAAACATCACAATTTTTTGCATAATCCGTAGCATCGCTGTGCAAGGTTGGCCACCATAAGCCAGTGCAGAGTATCTTCCTGGAAGTTGCGCGACCTCCATAGTGTTCTCCTGCAACTCCATCACGATCTTCAACTAATATCCTTTCCTACCCTTGTGGTAGGATGTATCGATGCAAAATATCGTCTGGCCCCATCTTATAGAGCTGTCCAATGATTAGTTAAAAGTTTGCAGCTCGATCGACCAATTGCTTCTTTTGACTAGTGGTGAAATCATATGGTGCTTTCCCTATCGACAGAAATTGAATGATTTTCTCATAAAAGATCATTGACCGTGCCAATCTTAAATAGTTGTGCATCAGGTAATCCAGCCTTGATGCTGGTTGGTTCTTCTCCTGTCTCAATCCTTAACAAATGATCAGGGACTACATTCAGGTGACCTGGTTTCACAATGATCTCCAAATCAAACTCTTGGAAGAGTAGCAACCATAGACAGATCTTCCCCCCCAACACAGGATTGTTGACCAAGTATTTCAATGCAGAGTGATCAGTGAACATATTGAAGTGTCCTCCCAATAGATAATGACAGAATTTATGTAGCGCGTACACCATCGACAATCCTTCGCGCTCCGTTGTGGTGTAGTTCTATTCCAGAGATGACAACTTTCAGCTTTCAAAAGCAATCAGGTGGTCAATCTCCCCTTCACCTGGTTGTGCCAAAACTACTCTTAACGTGATTGATGAGGCATCAACATGGACGTGAAGCTCCTTTGTCCAATCTAGAAAGACCAATATTGGTGTTGTGCCCATCTTCTTTTTGAGAGTGTTGAGACTTCCTTGACACTCAAGACTCCATTCGAATTGTGCATATTTCTTCAACCTATTTTCCATCGATGCAGTGATTGTTGCATATCCTCTGATGAACTTTCGATAATACCCCATATGTCCCAATGTCGCCCTAAGCTGTACCCAATATCGCCTTGAGTTGTTTCACGTTCTTTGGTGGGGGAAGATTAACAATTATTGCGATCTTAGCTAGATCTACCAACATTCCTTCCTTACAAACGATGTGTCCTAACAAAATCCCAAATGACATGCAAAATATACACTTCCGTATATTTAGTGCGATCTGGTGTTGTCGACATCTCTCCAACATCAGTTGCAGGTTTGCAATGTGGTCTTTCACCAGCCCATAGATAGTCCAATCATCCATGTATACCGCCAATAATTTTTGAATGAAGTCCTTAAATGCAACAACTATGATCCTTGAGAATATCGCAGGTGCGTTCTTGAGGCCAAATGACATCACCATGTACTGAAAGCATCCCCATTCAGTAACAAAAGTCATCTTATGCTAGTGTTCCTTCGCAATATTGATATGATGATAGCCTGAAAAGCCACACTTCGACAATGCTTGATGCCCTGTTACTCACCTCTTTCAGTTGTTGGATCAACTCAGGGGTCCAACAAGTAGGTTCACCTACCTGGAAATTTATTTTCTAGTACGTCATTTGTGCCAACCACTTCTACAAGATAATCGGGAACTCGACAAAGAAATATTCATGGATATCATAATAGATATGTCTTCCCAACCACTATTATGTTTTTAGTTTGGAACTTTGGTTTTCTTCTGCTGCAAAATCTCGAGCCTTCTGATGAAACCGGTCCTGAATCTATGGTTTCGTCGGGTGCGCCAACATGTCCTCTTCATTCTCACACTAATGTCCCGACAAAGGAACCATTTGTTGACACACTTTAGTCAACAGGGGTTCACACACTATCGACACCTTTTTCACTGCAATCTCCCTAAACACTGACCTAGACAGGTTTTACCTTGTCTAGCAACACCTACGAAGCAGATGAGGTCTCACCCGAGATGTTTGAGGAGGGTTGTAGGAATCACGTTTCTGCAGAGGGGAAGAGTACATGCACACTTAATCTCTCTCTGTTGCTCTTATCATTCATCTACCATTATGACATCATTATCAGATCTAACATCGCACCATTTCATTATGTAGAAAACAGATCGACATACAAGAATCCATCTATCATGTGAAGACTTCTCATCATAAGAAAAACATTAAAACATTAGATCGCAACACATCATTTATTCAGATCGCATCATTCACAATTAACATTAATCAGATCAAAACATAACACACTGAATTTCCAGCAATATTCTCATCTTATTAACTTTCACAGATCAACATAATTTCCCAAAATACATCTCTTGGTCGATAGCCTCAGACCGAAATAACAGATACAAATATAATGTAAAATATTATTGTCCAAAAGATGGTAACAAGATGTATTTATACTATATTTCTAAATCCTTTTATAGGCTTGCAGCTTTACAAAATGGTCCACATCTAACTATCTTTCAAACTAACTTGGACCAAATACTACAAAAATACAGCCAAGATGACCACTAGTCAACTTCTTCACCTTGCGTAATGTTCTTTGACTTTTGTCATTATCGCATCATGCGCACCAAAACCGCCCGCCAACAAGAATCTCATGAAAAGTTCTTGAAAATTAAGAGCCATTATTCTGCTTGATTGTAGCTACTGGAACCCTAGTACAACATCAACAACGCCCATTTAGATTGCAATCATTGGACTATCCAATAAATATTCCCCCATAGTAAGCTTAATACTATGGCATTTCCCTGAATACTTTATGGTACCTCCATCTATAATAGCTACTTTAAGGTGCCAGATATACAAAGAAATTGAGAAGTTTGGTTATTATGCAATTAATGAAGTTATTAGTACTGCCATGGTCAATCAACAATGTTACCTTTTTCTTTTTGATATATCCTTTTATCCTGAGAGTTCATGGAGTGCTAATGTTAGCCAATGCATGGAAATATATGGTTGGAGTAGAATATTATAGATCTAACTCTTGATATTGTTCTAGTTTTAGATGATCTTCCTCTTCACAGTCCATGTAAAGTAATATATTCGCATTGCATGTATTCCCTTTACTATACTTGTTGTCACAATTTAAATATAGTACCTTTGTTCTTTTTTCCTCCAATTGTTGAGGCACCAACCTTGTTGGTTGATTATGTTTGAGGGAGGAAACACTTCCCTCTATACAGATGTTAGTATCCATATTGTTAAGTTCAATTTTCCTTTCCAAACTAAAAGCATTCTCCAATTATTTGTGTTCAAAGAGATGTACCTCATGTTGAATGCTATCCTTTAGAGTTCCCATGAAGAGATCCAACAAATTATCCTTAGGAATGTTCTTCACTTTAAGGCTGAACTTTTGAAATTGCTTAATGTACTATGCAACTTGACCTTTTTGCTTGAGATTTATCAATTGGCTAAAGAAGGTGTTACTATTAATCTCCCCATAATGTGCTATCAATTCTTCCATAATTATAGACCAAGAGATTATAGAGTCCTTTTTACGATCACAAAGCCACTAGTAGTAGACAAATTTATTAAGTTCTAAGTATAAGAATGCAGTAGATACCTTTTGTAAAGTAACTTAGTGCAGATGTAAAAAATGCTACATTTGGAATATCCATGTTATTGGATCATTGCCATCAAACTTTCTCATATAAATTTTGGGAATGAAATAGTTCATTGTTCCTAAGGTGAACCCATGATGATGTAATGAATATTTAAATTTTGTGGACTCGAACATGTTGTTATCCTTATATTTTGTTAAGTGGATGAATTATGAGGAAGGAAATGCCTCATTTGATTTAAAAAAAAATGATAACTTCGAGATCATCTTTAATGGCCAACTTTTTCATCTCATTTTCTATAACATTTTTTTGGTTTGTCAATTGAGTATGTGACAGTGACCTATCATTCACTTCATTCAACTTGACCTCCAAGTTGTTCAGCTGGTAACTCATTTATTAATTTTCATCAAGAGTCGTGGTTTAGCTTTTAGGAGATTTCATGGGAAAAGTAATTGTCACTTATCACGTACCCGGTGACCTCTCACTGCCTTTGGGGCCTCAAGATAAACATCTGATTGAGTTCACCTCTGACACTTAATTTAATTTTCCATTGGCTTAATTAACCATTTACAAAGGAATTGAATACATGTATCATCATCTATATTTACTATAAACATATGTAAAATTATTCTAGGTTATTTCTACATGAATGCACTCACAAAATACCAATAATTCCATGCATTTAAATCGTAATATAACCTTAATTTAATTAAATAAATAAGAGAAATAAATACCAATCATTTATACACAAACAAAGACTTATCTGAAAATATAAACAGGTTGAGTGTAGACCAAGAACATTCCTCCCAGTCGTAGGCTATGTCAAGCGATATCCTTCTTTGACAGGTCATCCCCTAGCTAGGGATATTAAACCACTATAAGGTAACAAATTCTCCTTTTACAGCTATCCCAAACCTCTATCACTCCTTCCCCTCCAAGGTACACAACCCAAGGAACAAGGATCCCTTCTTTGAGCTAACTATCCCTCGGGATCCCTTCTATGAGTTAACAATACCTCGACTTTGTTACCTAAATTCCCTTCTAGGGCTCCAACACAGGTCGACCAGGAACTGTCTGTGTCAGACTCTATGGAACTCAACCGTTCTTGGTATGGATTCATTCTATAGTACGATTGATGGTGGTTCAAATCTAACAACCATTGATGGATCAATCATTAGAGAATGATCTTGAATTATTAGTTCTCAATCATTTATATGCACATTTAGAACTAGCCAGGTGGTATGCATGGATGATGGGAAATAGACAAATGGTATACATGGGATTTTACCCATTTTCCCCTCTACTTGATTAGGATAATCACTACAAGGAAAAGGCCTTGTAGTGGAGGTTGTAGCGGAACCCCCCCAAAAAACATGTCCATTCTCCATTTATAGCGGAGGTTTCAAGCGAAGGTTTCATCGGATGTTTTTTTATTGATGCACCAAAAACCATTATGGCACACTGGTGCATCTTTGGTTTAGGCACATCAATTCTCTATGACCCATGTACACAGTGTGATTTTAGAAAAAAAAATTAGATCTCCACTTTTGTAATGGCGCATCAATGCTTCTCTTTGGATAAGGCACACCGATGTCGGTGCTCCTCATTGGTGAGGGCGCACCAATGGCAGTACTCCTCTTTGGTGAAGGTGCACCAGTGCTCTTTTTAAGGAGTGGGAATACCAATACTCCATAACCCATATGAACCAATATTAGTTTGTAAAAAAAAACATTGGTGCTCCACTTTTGAAATTTTGCACCGGTGCTCCTCTTATGTCAAGGAACACCGATGTCGATGCTCCTCTTTGGTGAAGGCACACTGAAGCATATTTGGTATAAGCACATTGGTGCTTGTGATATACAAAAGAACCAAACAATAAGTCTTTTTTTTAACATATGAAAAACTACGAATTTTTAAACGTTTTAAAGAAGCGGAAAAAATGTCTTCAAAAGAGGAGAAATTAAGGTTTTTTAATTTTTTTTTAATTCTTCATTTAACATGGTTCTACCAAAGAGAAGAAGAAGAGGAAGAGGAAGAGGAAGAGAAAGAGTATTGTATCCAAGCAGCAACAATTTAAGGAAATTTATTACAGGTTTTGTTATATGTGTGTGTTTTTGCAAGATGGACTTCATGAACATAAAAATACTGACATCTTGTACAAATAGATCATAAAATAATTTGAGGGCGAAAGGAAAGTCACTAGAAATATGATTAAAAAAAATGGTATACTTCCCTAGTGGATATGACATATTATGGTAAGTGTCTTACCTCGAGTACTAACATTACTAGATCATAACAAATAACTACAATGTGCTTATTCCTTCAAGCACCCACCAAGACATACTGCTATAGATTTAAGATTTGCTTCCTTTTTAGAGTGGAGCTCTAATACCATATTAAATTTGTTCTTATTCTAGGCCCAGACAAATATTTCATAATGATATCCTTATTGAAAATGAACTTTTACAACTCACTGAATAATTCGTACGACTGAAATAATTTAACAGAATTTTATAGTGGAAGCAAAATATAGGAAAACAAATGTACTCAATAAAATAAGAAACAAAAAATTTATAGCTTTCAAAACCAACATTTTATTCATTAATTTCCAATATTACAAGGGCTCCCTTACTGGGAAAATGGCATTGAGAGAATACACAACAAAACTGAAAATTTTCCCCACCGAAGACAAATTCCAATTGCAAAACTACCCAAAAAATATCTGCAACAACTTGCTTTCTTATAAGACCCGTACAATCTGTACAGTTCGATCCATAGACATGTAAGGATCTATATAGTTGATCCATATGACTGTATGGTCCAATACATACAACTGGTATATATGACTATACGACCTATTTATACGACTCGTATGGTTTCCCCTACAAATTTTTGCACCTCTTCCTTGATTGGTTTGACTATTTGTTGCTTATGGAATAGTTGGTTTCTCTCTCTCGAACAAAAACTAGAAAGTAGAAAATCCTTCTTCTTCTCTCCCACTCAATATTTGGGTTTCACTCTTGTGATGGCATGTCTTCTTTTATCACCTTGGCTACCTTTTATAGTATTGGGATGTGTTACAGGTATAGACTAACTGAGAGGGGGGGTGAATCAGTTAGTTAAGATTTGTTACCAATATACTTCTTTTAACTTAGAATCAATAACCTTTATGGCAGTCAATCTTTGCTATGAATTCAGAGTTATAAACATAAGAGCAGATAACATAAAACATAGCATTCAATCACAACATTTAATCACATATATGATACACAGATATTTCATGAGGAAACCCATCAGGGAAAAACCTCTTCTTCTTATGATGTCAAAGGCTTCAATGGCTGTACATCACTTCTTATTTGAGCACCGAATCAAAGAGGCTGCAACCTCTAAATTCAAGCACCAACTTGCTGAGAGCATCAACTCTCACTGTGACCTAGCACCAACTGGGTGAAGACACCAATCTTCAATTACTACAAGCACCCACTTGCAGACAGAGACATAAAGTCTCCCCTAGCACCTCCCTACCTCCCTTATTTGCTAGACTTTCCAATATAATCAAAATGCAACAATACAGATATGTCTCTGCTTACCAAACCACTATGATCTGTTCAACATCGGCTCTCTGCTCCTTTGTTCTGTTCATCTGTTCAACACATTCTTCAGTTCCTCTGCCCTCTCTGCACACCATTACTCTCCTCTAAAACCGCTCCCTCAAACAACTGTTTCTGCTCAATATATATATATCATCTTCTGAGTTCATTTCTCTCTCTTGTTTCATCGAAACAACTTCTCAAACCGTTACAGAACTGGTTCAGCTTCAGCATCCTCAAACCGTTACAGGAATGGTTCAGCTTCAACATCCTCTGTACACATCCTTACTCTTCAAATCATCATTACAAGCAATTACTAAATGGTTCACATTTCAGGTTCATCATAACTGTTAATTCACCTGCTCGAATACTCTTCGAATCCTCAATTGTATAGGACTCTTCGTATTCCTCTTCAAAGATTACACTGAAGCGACGGGTGAAACGACAGAGCTCGCAATCGATTGCTTGAATGATAGACATTTCATGATACTTCAGAGAGAAAAAAAAACTTTGTCCAATGCTGGAGTTGAGCCACTGCTTGTTTAAATTCATCCCGCTGTTGCGGAAAGATAATCGGCTTCAGTCTCGGTAATCTTCTCCGATGTATTTGCCTTAGTCGGCTGATTGTATGTCTGATTATAAACCTGGGTAGATACGGTATGTCTGATGACTAGTCTCCCCCTGACAAGATACCATAAGAAAACGAACTGCCATTCCATGCTGTAACCAAAAATAAGATATACAATAAACACAGACTCCCCCTAACACAATGCATGAGTTACTGAGGCAAGGACTGAACACCCAGCTTCTGACGTAGATATTCAAACCGAGCTGTGGGTAAAGGCTTAGTAAAAATATTAGAAATTTGTTCGGTAGAAGGAATATAATGCAACAACACTGCTTGAGTAGCCACTTGTTCGTGCAAGAAATGGTACTTTATGGGAATGTGTTTAGTTTTGGAATGAAGAACAGGATTCTTGGAAACACTGATAGCACTAGTATTGTCACAGTGAATGGGAACAAGCTAAGAATACTTTACATCTAGATAAGCAAGAGATTGAACCATCTGTAAAATTTGAGTACAGCAAGTAGCAGCAGCTATGTACTCTGCTTCAGTAGTAGATAAAGAAATGGAACTTTGCTTTTTACTTAGCCAGGCAACCAAAGACTCTCCCAAGAAGAATGCTCCGCCACTTGTAATTTTTCTTTCATCTACACAATTAGCCCAATCTGCATCTGAATATTTTATTAGCTGAAAGTTCTGATTTTTGGGATACCACAGACCATAAGAGAGCGTACCTTTCAGGTATTTGAATATACGTTTCACAGCTAGTAGATGACTCTGTTTAGGAGCAGCTTGAAACCTTCCTACCATCCCAACAGCATGAATGATATCAAGTCTTGATGCAGTAATATATAACAGGCTTCCTATCATAGATCTGTACATCTTTTGATCCACTTCAGGTGAAGAATCATCTTTGCTCAACTTGCAGCCACTGACCATAGGTGTACTCACAGGTGTAGAGTCTTCCATTCGAAACTTCTTTAACATCTCCTTTAGATACTTTTCTTGAGAAAGAAACATACCTTCAGGTTTCTGACAGATTTGAAGACCAAGGAAATAGGACAACTCACCAATCATTGACATTTTGAACTCAGATTTCATAGAGTTAGTAAACCATTGAACATAAAGATTATTAGTACAGCCAAAGATGATGTCATCAACATAAACCAATACAATCAGTAATTCATCACATTCAGTTTTGATATATAAATTGCTGTCCACAGAACCTCTCTTGAAGCCTTTGTCTTGTAGATATTTGTCCAGTCTGGCATACCAGGCTCTAGGTGCTTGCTTCAACCCATACAAAGCCTTTTTTAGTTTGCATACATAGTCAGATTTATCTGTGAGTGAAAAGCCTTCAGGTTGCTCCACATACACTTCTTCTTCTAAATTTCCATTGAGAAATGCTGACTTGACATCCATTTGGTATACTCTGAATCGTTTGTAACAAGCATAGGCTAGAAACATTCTGATAGCCTCCATTCTTGCCACTAGAGCAAATGTTTCATCGAATTCTTGTCCTTCAATCTGAGCATAACCTTTACAAACCAGTCTTGCTTTATTCCTTACAATCTGTCCCTATTCATTTAATTTATTCTTATATACCCATTTGGAACCAATCACATTCTTGTTTGATGGCCTAGGAAAAAAGTTCCCAAGTGCTATTCTTCTCAATCTGATCCAGCTCTTCATTCATGGCTGCTACCTAGTCTTTGTCTTTGCTGGCTTCATTAAAACATTGGGGCTCAATTGTAGAGAGAAGAGCAATATGAGACTGTTCAAATTCCTGCAAAATCTTTCTTCTAGTCTGAACACCTTTACTCTCATCACCAATGATTTGGATTTCAGGGTGATTTTTTCTAATCATTCTGGAAGAAGATTGTATAGTGTGTTGTTCAGGTTTAGCTTCCTCATACTCTGATGATTCAGATTCTTCCTTCTGGGATTCTTGGACCTGTTCTTCTGTCTCTTCATTTGTATCTTCCAAACATGAATCTTCATCATTCCTTTGACTGATATTTCCATGACAATCTTCATCTACTTTCACATCTATGCAATCTACTATTTTACGAAGCCTCTTGTTATAACACCTATAGCCTTTGCTTTCTGTAGCATATCCTAAAAAGATTCCTTCATCTACTTTGTCATCATACTTGCCCAAATTTTCATCATTATTCTTGATATAGCATTTACTCCCAAAAACTCTGAAATGTTTAATGGTTGCAGGTCTTCCAAACCATAAATGATATGGTGTTTTGTCACTGTTTGGTCTCAAATGAGCTTTGTTAAGAATGTGCACAGCTGTATGGATAGCTTCCACCCAGAATCCTTGAGAAATATCCTTTTCCTTCATCATCGATCTGGCCATCTGTTGGACTGTTCTATTTTTTATTTCTACCACTCCATTTTGCTGAGGAGTTCCTGCCATTGTATATTCTTTCCTAATGCCATGCTCATCACAGAATTCTTTGAACTGTCTTGAACTGAATTCTCCTCCTCTGTCAGATCTGATAACTTTAATCTTTATTCTAGTCTGATTTTTCAGTCAGGGATTTAAATATCTTGAATTTAGCAAATGCTTCAGACTTCTCTTTAAGGAATGCAACCCATGTTAGCCTGGAATAGTCATCAATCACGAGCATGAAATAGTTCTCCTTACCTGTACCTTCTTTCCTTGATGGGCCACACAGATCCAGATGAACTAGTTGAAGAAGCTTATTTGTGGAGGGAACACTCTTTGACTTAAACTGTGTTTTGGTTAAATTCCCCGTCTGACAAGGTTTACACACTTCATCACGTGGTTTAGATATTTCTGGAAAGTCCCTTACTGCTGCTCTGTTTTTGAGTTTTATTAGATGATCAAAATGTAGATGTCCCAGTATTCTGTGCCACAACCAGCTTTCATCATATTTGCTGAGATAACATTCTTCTTTTTCTTCTTTTAAAATGTAAACATTATTCTCAGTTCTTATTCCTTTGGCAACCAGTTTTCCTGAGGAAACATTTTTAATTTTACAATCTTTAGCAGTGAACAGGATTTCACACCCTTTCTCACAAATTTTACTCACACTGAGAAGGTTGTGCTTCAACCCATCTACAAATAACACATCTTGAGCCTTTCCTTTACCATTGCTAAGACTAACCATTCCCTTGCCTCTGATCTTTCCTGGTGCATCGTTTCCAAATGTTACGTTCCCAGATTTCTGCTCTGACATAGAAATAAACTTCTCTTTATCTCCTGACATATGTTTTGAACATCCACTATCAATGTACCAAGGATTCTTCTGTTTCCAAACTGAGAGCACGAGATTAAAATGAGAACTCTCTTTCTTCCTCCATACATTTCGTTCAGCTGTATATTTCATTTTTGGTTTTGTTTTGTTCTCTTTTAAGTTACATTCTGTAGCTTTATGCCCAAAGTTGTGACATATGTAACATTATGTTTCGTTGTATAGAAGATCAAACGGGTTAGTATTTCTGTTTTGCATTCTTCTTTTAACAACTAATTGAGATACACGACCCATATGATTATACACTAATTGATGTATCATCTGTTTGTTATTTGACATCCTTCTCTGAATGTTTCTGAAATTGTAAAAACAATTGACAGCTCTGTGCCCAAAGTTAGAACAACAAAAACAAAAACCATTGAAGAAATTAGCATACCTATCTCTCGGTGGATTTCTAGAAAAGTAATGTATTGAGTTACGATGCTCATAATTGAAATTCTGATATGCATACTTGATTCTGTTATATGGCTTTTTTTCATGAACTCTTGACTATACCGATTTGCTATTTAGATCGGTATTCTCTTTCTTTTTATCACTCTTTGATCGATTTTCATTATTGTCTTTACATGCTTCAACATTTATTATTCTGGGGATTTCTTCCTGCTTGCTGTTCTGAAAGTGAATCAAGTTTGATGATTCTTTGCTTTCTGAATCACTGCTACTTTCTCCTTGACCATAGCCTAGACCAAACTTAATCTAAGGTGACCTCTGTTTAGAATGTTATTTAGCTCTTTTGAAGCTTTGATACTAGAGATATTCTGATGATATAAGGCTTGAAATTTTTCTAAATCCTTCTTAACAGTTACTATTTCTTTCTCTAGATATTCACATCTGGTTTTGCTTTCAGCTAGCTGTTGTTTTAGAGTCTCTTCAATTTTCTTTGCCTCTTCCAGCTCTAGCTTTATTAGATAGATGTATTTTCCATTGGTTTCATACTGGATTAATAGCTGTTTTTGTTTTGTTTTCTTTATTCTTAGTCTATCAATCTCCTCTAGAGCACTCATCAGCTCTCCCTCCATGTCCACAATGGCATCTTCATCATTCATCTCTGTACAGCTCATCTCTAGATCCTCTACAGCCATAAGCATGAAATCATTCTCTTTGTCTTCATGGGAGGATTCACTTTCTGAAGTTTCTGTGGATTCATCATCATTCACACGTAGACTTTTCTTCTTGTACTTGTTTTCTTTACTGTACCTCTTCTTTAGAAATTTCTCTTCATTTGCAGAAATCTGCTCTTTCCTCATATGAGGGCATTTAGCAGCAAAGTGTCCTGTTTTACCACAGTTAAAACATTTTAAAGGCAGTTTGCCTTTGTATTTCCCTGACCCTGTTTTTAGTCTTCTCACAAATTTTGCTTCTATTTCATCCACATCTGCCTCTCTACTCTTTTTAGCTTTAAAAGAGGCTTCTGTGGATGTGTTTTGGTCTTTACTAATCCTCATTTCATAGGCTGTCAGAATTCCTAGTAATTGGTCATGAGATAATGTTTTAAGATCACTCATTTATTCTATAGCTGAGACTTTAGGGTTGAATCTGTCAGGCAGAGATCTCAGGATTTTATGAACGAGGAAGGTATCATCATCACTTATTTTTTCACCAAGTGCTCTCATAGCATTTACTAACTCATCAACTCTCAGGAAAAATTTACTAATACTTTCATCTTCATTCATTTTCAGTTGTTCAAATATTAGCCTATGAGTCTG
>LPNX010822913.1:314947-328868 GCA_001517045.1 Pseudotsuga menziesii
TCAGTTAGTTAAGATTTGTTACCAATATACTTCTTTTAACTTAGAATCAATAAACTTTATGGCAGCCAATATTTGCTATGAGTTCAGATTTATAAACATAAGAGCAGATAACATAAAACACAACATTCAATCACAACATTTAATCACATATATGATACACAGATATTTCACGAGGAAACCCATAAGGGAAAAACCTCTTCTTCTTATGATGTCAAAGGCTTCAATGGCTGTACATCACTTCTTATTTGAGCACCGACTCAAAGAGGCTGCAACCTCTAAATGAAAGCACCAACTTGCTGAGAGCATCAACTCTCACTGTGACCCAGCACCAACTGGGTGAAGACACCAATCTTCAATTACTACAAGCACCCACTTGCAGACAGAGACATAAAGTCTCCCCTAGCACCTCCCTACCTCCCTTATTTGCTAGACTTTCCAATATAATCAAAATGTAACAATACATATATGTCTCTGCTTACCAAACCACTCTGCTCTGTTCAACATCGGCTCTGTGCTCCTTTGTTCTGTTCATCTGTTCAGCACATTCTTCAGTTCCTCTGCCCTCTCTGCACACCATTACTCTCCTCTAAAACTGCTCCCTCAAACAACTGTTTCTGCTCAATATATATATATCATCTTATGAGTTCATTTCTCTCTCTTGTTTCATCGAAACAACTTCTCAAACTGTTACAGAACCGGTTCAGCTTCAGCATCCTCAAACCGTTACAGGAATGGTTCAGCTTCAACATCCTCTGTACACATCCTTACTCTTCAAATCATCATTACAAGAAATTACTAAATGGTTCGCATTTCAGGTTCATCATAACTGTTAATTCGCCTGCTCGAATACTCTTCGAATCCTCAACTGTATAGGACTCTTCGTATTCCTCTTCAAATATTACATTGAAGCGGTGGGTGAAACGACGGAGCTCGCAATCGATTGCTTGAATGATAGACATTTCATGATACTTCAGAGAGAGAAAAAAACTTTGTCCAATGCTGGAGTTGAGCCGCTGCTTGTTTAAATTCATCCCGCTGTTGCAGAAAGATAATCGGCTTCAGTCTCGGTATTCTTCTCCGATGTATTTTCCTTAGTCGGCTGATTGTTTAGTTTCGCGTTGGAACCTTTTGTTCTTTCATTCTCCGCCGTTGTGGCTCCCAAAGCAACTAAGCGTCTGAAGTCCAAAGCGATCCGACTGCCGATGCACGTGTCTATAACCTTTCCTTTTCCACCGTTGCGGCTGGGAAAGTCATTCCGCTTCCGAATTCCAAAGCTATCCGACTGCCGATGCGCGTGTCTTTAACCTTTCCTTTTTCGCCGTTGCGGCTGGGAAAGTCATTCCGCTTCTGAAGTCCAAAGCGCCCGACTGCCGATGCTTATAGTTGCGTGTGTCTTTAACCTTTCCTTTTTCGCCGTTGCGGCTGGGAAAGTCATTCCGCTTCCGAAGTCCAAAGCGTTTCGACTGCCGATGCTTATAGTCACGCATTTCTTTAACCTTTCCTTCTCCGCAGTTGTGGCTGGGAAAGTCATTCAGCTTCCGATGTAAATATCTTCCGATTTTCGATTAAGAGTTTTTCCCACCCGCTCAACAGGATTAAGAGTTTTTTCGATTTCTGATTTAGTCTGAATTTCTAGCACCTCCCACTGTTTGATTTTCTCCATTGATACCTGCGTGCCTGCCTCTTTTTCAGTAGATTGCCACATCCATTTGACATCAGTTCCCCTTCTCTTTATAGCAGATTGCCATCAATGAAAATACATTAAAACTTTAAGACTGAGCACTAGCTACCATCTACTAGTTCAGAACACACCACTCTGAAAGATATTCCAACAGGATAAAGCAAAACCCTAATTCAAATGGATGAAAGTTAGATCTCACTCACTTGATATTCATCTAATAAACTTAAACAATGAATTCAAAAAAACTTGGGCATTTATCGAAATTAACCCCAATTAATCTAAAAAGACATCCACTTCAATAATTACTTTAATAAGGTCAATTTCCAAAGTTCTTGATAGGTATTAATGACGATTTCCATAAGTAAGACACTAACTCATGGAAATACTTGTCTGAGCTACTAACATGAAAAATCATTGGGAAATATTTATGGGAACTATTTATTTATCAAATTCATGTTTGATGGCCTTTCACTTAGACAATCTGCATCCAATATTCCCCCCTTGAATGGCATTTTAAATAACTATCATGATAAAACATATTATCATACATACATTGTTGTATCAGTGATGAAGGTGATTTGACTTACGTAATGTGCATGATGGTCTCGAGGAAGTCAAAATCCCTTGATTTAATCCCAATCACCGTCACTCTTCTCACCTACAATGGACACTCTTCCCAATCCAAAGAATTTTTAGAATGCTCTTGTTGTGTAGGTGGGAGAATTCATCTTGATTATAATAAAATTTGTTAATTCTTTGCTTGATTACAACATTGTCCTTAGTTATAGCTAAATGTATTATATGAATGTGGAAACCTTCTTATTCTTCCACACTGTGACATTTCCATACAATGAAAATATTGCTACTTTCTATCAAGATACATATTACAAACCTAGGCCACCTACCAATCTAGTCAACATTTTCCCATCATCGGGGTTAACCAACACCTTGTATAATACATTTAGATGGTCCCAATCATATTTCAAGATTCCATCTTGATTGGGACATATCATTACCCAAGTCGCTCACATAGGGTTTACTCCCATGTTAACATTACATCTTCTTATGATCTTCCTCATATATTGTCAATTATATGGATTGCATTGACCACTCCTAAAGCCACGTTTGAATTGGTTGGGGACCTCCTATTTTCTTTACTTACTCACCATCCAACCCCCAATGTGAAGCCTCTTACAAATAACATGCAACCAAGTACTCCCATGTCATAAATTCTCTTTCTCTTTCCATGACCTAACATAGTAGATATCATTGTAATGACTATCCCATCCTTTCATGTATTAACCCCGTGGATACCTGTTTGGTTCCTACCACCATATAAACCTTTCCACTAAACCATTAATCAACTTACTATCTTTTCATATGCCACCTATAAGAATATGCTCACCTAGTTCCTTGAGTCACCTAAGGCATCAACTCCATTGTTAAGTCCCATGGACAACAATAGGAATGTTGGGGGCACCGACACCCTTGGAACCAACATAATTGTACATGTAGGACAACGTGATGCTTGCACTTGAATTCCATTATGTGTTCCCTATGCAATTTAAATGGTCATTGTATCCCCCATTTCCCTACACACCTAGAGTGTCATGATCTCCTCCATTCTCTTACAATGTTCTCACTTTTGTCAACCCTATCCATAGTGGCTATAGGAACTCTTCCCCCTATTATAAAGGAGTTTATATGAGTGTGTATCCCATCACTTTACACTAATATTTCTTGCTCCCTATGCAAGACCTTTGGCCACTATACTCACCATTAATTGATGTTGACACAAAAATATACAATGGGCTTAACATGGTATTTTTTCGTTGCCTACCTATCAAAACAAAAGTAGGGGTACTTTGATTGGATTTTCAAATATGAATATAGTATGAGTCATTACTGTCATGGTTTTATCTAGCGAAAGAGTATGATAGGGACATAGTCATTGGCCATTTTATAGGCATGATGAATTATTAAACATTATAAGAGTATCAACCATCAACACTAGTTCACTTGGACTAGGTCAAAGTGGGAGATAGTGTTTTGGTTTCCCTATTAGTCAATCCTCATGCACCGACCTTGGGGTTAGTATTTCTAGTTGATTTCTAGATTAATACACCCCCCCATCATATTATCACCCCTTTGTCATGTTCATAGCAATAATTGAGACTAGAGTTCCCAATATGATCTCATTGACACATGATCAAATTCAATCTATCCTTGTTTGGATCAATTTGGGCACCCAAGCTTTTAGCCTTTAGGGAGTCCAACCTTACTTAATTTTGAGTTTTCAAGCCTTTGATATCAATAAATTACATATTCAGTATGATCACATCAGATTTCATAGAGACTGAATATATTTTGTAAAATTTCCAATGTTGGTCCTTTCACTGATCACTAGGTGAGTTCTACATAAGCTATGTCTCACATAGACTATACATGAAATTGGAAGGATTAAAAAAAAAACAGATGTAAAATTTCTAATCATTCCTCATTTTCCTAACTACAAGGTCATATACTAAATATAGGATGTGTACTAGTTGCACCTCTCTTGGGTGAAACTTTCACTATTGTGAATTCAATGTTCAGTTTATTTTTGAAATCAAACCTAGGATGAAAATAGGCTTGGTGATGTTGTAGGCATGTATGATACTTTTACAATGGTGTATCATTTCCTAGTTTCAACCTTGGTCATCGATAACAAACTTTCACAATATTATGATTAATTATATGACAATAGATTGGTGGTAGATACTCAAATTTTCAAAAGGATAATAGTTTGGAAATAGATAAAAGATAAAAATTTCCAAGATATATGTATATATAATATACATACATTCATAATATTTTGATAAACTTAGTGCAATAGATTGGTGGTAGAGATTCAAAGTTTTAAAAGGATAAATGCTTAGTAGTATAATAGAAGATCAAAATTTCCAATATGTGTGTGCATGTGTGTGTGTGTGTGTGTGAGGGAGGGAGATTCTTGAAAATCATGCCAAATTAACAATTAATTGTCTTGCAACCTCTTTACACTAACTTTGCCATGGATTTCCTAGGATTAGGTCGAGGCCATATAGAAGGAGAACGAGACATGGAGTACAATATTGTAAAGGTCTCAATGACATTTCTCAATTATTCAATTACAAATTTGGTTTGATATTGATAAGGACCCCATTTTAAAATGAGAACATCTAACACTAAACATTGGTCAATCACTAAGGCCCAAAATTACCTTAACTTTCAAATCTCGCCTCTTGGCCATATATTGTTAGAATGAAGTAAAAAAGGCATTGTAAAAAAGGTATCAATGAGTGTTTCAATGCTATGGACTTGGATATTTATTTCCTACTACTAGCACTAACTCCTCCATTCACTTTCAGTGTCCTCACTTTTTTCAACCCTATCCATAGTGGCTAGAGGCACTCTTCCCCCTTCTATAAAGGAGTCTACATGAGTGTATAACCCATCACTATGCACTAATCATCCCTGCTCCCTATGCAAGATCTTTGGTCACTATACTCACCATTGATAAATCTTGACCCAAAAATATGTGTTGGTTTTAACATGATATTTTTTCATTGTTTACATATCGTTAGGAAGGACAAGTTTGAAGAACTAGATGTATATATGTACACACAGACACATATATCACTACAAGGAAAAGGCCCTATAACGAAGGTTTTTAGTGTTACAATATTGGTCAAAATTAAAAAAAACTTATGCTACAACCTTCTCCAATGATATGGGTTGGTTTGGTGGAGTTTTTTAAGGAAAATTATTACAACTAAACAAAATCTGTGGTCGAAGGCTTTAGTAGATGTTGTTCATCGATTTGGTTTGTTGATACAAGAGCACTAGTGCTAACAAATAAAAAATGCATCGGTGCCTTTAAATACAAACTAGCACCTATGCTCACCAAAAATTTAAAGTAATATATGCACCAGTGCTTGATAAAAAATATAGCACCAAAGCACACCAAAAATGTTAATGGCACCAGTGCTTTATAACAATATATGCATCGGTTCTTTATACTAAATGTAGCCCCGATGCTTATGAACTATTATAAAGCATCGATATGATATGGGAAATAAAGAACACAAGTGAAGTTGACTAGGACGTTGACTTTTGCAGCATTTTTAAAAATTCAATGGTGTGGTTACGATTCAATGGTGTACTAGTGCGCTTATATAGAAATCACCGAAGCGTAATAATAAAAAAAGCATGGGGGAATGCAATGAATAGTTTGTTGCACCGGGGCATGTTTGTTTAAAATGCATCGGTGCTACAATTACTAAAACATTTTGATGTGATTAAAATGATAAAGGGAACCAATAATCATTTTTTCTTTGGTGTACAATAACCAATGAAATCACACTAGAATATACATATTTTTATTATTATTATTTTGTTTAGGTCCATTACTCATAAAAAATGAAATATTTTTTATAATAGCATTCATATAATTTGAATTTTAATTATTGTATTTGGATATGATGTTTGGATTAATTTGTTATATCATAAATTTTCTCATCTATTGTAATATTTAATCATCTATATGTTTAATCAGTGATGCAACATTTCACAACGACATTGGATAATGCAATAGAATAATAAAATTTATTTTATTATATATGAAGAATAGGTCATTTGTCATAAAAAATGAGACAACATAAAGGTCCAAAATAATTAAAATGTCAACATGCATATTATTGTTACACTTATTGGTAACCAATTGTCTTTCATTTGGGACACTATGTCCAGTACATTATAAAAAATGTCTAATTTTCACAAACAATTATTTCAAAATATACAACAACTTGCATTAACATCCAAATATATTGATCATTATTCTTCATTGGAACTATTGTCAGTGCTCGAGCCACTTGCATGACTTGGTTTATTTGGTCAAATGTTTTGTTGATTGCTTCGATTGTTTTTTTCATCTTCAACTTCCATCTACAAACATACAAATAAGGTGTAATCGGAATGCATTTACATTGGTGGGAATAATGAAAATTAAAATAGATAATATACATGAATGCAAATTGAAAAGCTATGTACCATAGAAAAAGTTGAGTCATGAATGATACAAATTATTTCAAAACTAAAATGCATGCCTTGTCTCAACAACTCTTATGTTGGCTACTCTCCATACTTCGTTTCTTAAAAGTTTTATACCCCATAACAAATCATATATTTAATATAAAATATTTTAGTTGTCCCATTAATTATAAAAAAATAAAAGTAAAAAACATAAATACGTACAAATTCCACAGTTAATTTTATATATGGAAACATATACTCTTAACCCATACTTAACCCAATGTCAATAAATTCTTGTGATGGTTCTTCTTTGTATGTTAACACATGTTTGTATATGTAACACCCCGGTTTTGACCCCATGGTATTAATATTGTACATGATGTATGTATTGTATTTGAATCATGGCAAGGAGCTCAAGTCCAAGGCCTTGCCATTGATTGATGTTTTGTGGATAGGTGATCAAGGTTGATACCTATGTTTTTGGTGCTAAGTCAAGCACAGAGAATTTTGAATATCATGTAAATGCACAATTTAATAAAATACCACAGCTAGCTATGGGATTGAAACATGAAAGAGATGGGGGCATGATTCCACAAGGGATAGGGTGGGGAGTTAGTCAAACCCCGTGAGCCAATAGGCCGTGATCAGATGTCAATGGGGAAACCCATGAACCCTTAGCTACCTTTTTGTCCTCTTTCCTCATTCATCAATTTCTTCCATAAGTTGGTTGAGGTAGTTAATGCCTTGGGCAGAGCAGGGCATGACAGCCTGATTGCTTGTCTGAGAAAGCCTGCAAGTATGTAGTCTCGGAGGCGACATTCTTGCTTCTACAACAAGTAACCATGTGGTGCATGCCCAGTCTGTCCTTTCTCCCAGACACACAGAAGGTTTTGTTGTTCCTGAGGGTTTCTGGATGGTCATTCATTCACTCTTGTTCATGCTTGTGCATTCTATCGTTATGTGGTTCATTCATTTTTTGTTACTGTTCGACTACCCTGAGTCATGGAGGAAGGATTTCACTGTGTTTTGCTGAGTGAATGGGTAGTGGAGATCTCTCGATTTTATGAGAGTGTGGTCCTATGTAGTTTCCTGATTTCCTTGGAGATGCGCAGTGTGGTGGTTCGACCATCCTGAGCCATAAAAGTGTGGTTCTACAGTGTTTTTCTGAGTGACCTTGTGGTATGCAAGTAAACCCTTTTGTATCTATGTTACAGAGTGAGTGAAGCCTTTGTTTCTTTGTTTCCCTGTGGTTTGCTGTGTTGTGCACCATGGTTTGGGTCTGAACCGTATGCAAGACTTAGGAGGGGAAGAGACGTAGAACGTGCTTGATAAAACTAGCGTGGAACCTCACAATAAGATAAGAGTGTCTGGTGAATCTGCTCTGCACATCCTGAAGAGCACTAAAAGGGAAGGCGTAACCCGAGGGACTGTGGAGCAGAGAAGGGGACACTTCCTTGTGTAGGGTGTGTAGGTAATGTGGATGCCATGCTAGATAGATCTTGTGAAGGTGTCCTTAGATCTGTGGATGATCTCACTAGCTTAGCATTTCTTCCTTTCCACTACCTTAGCAGCCTGTGAAACCCAAAGGAGATTGGCTTGGCTGACAGCCTGTGAAATCCAATTGTATGTTGGCTTGGTTGGGAAGCTTGTGCAACCCAATTGGATCTTGGTTTGGCTATGTATTATTGTTCTTTGGTCCATGTGTATAATCCTTAATGTGGATGTTGGTTTGGTTGTGTATCCTGTGAAACCCAACAGTGTTTTGGCTTGTTTCCTGGACAGTATGATAAAGCCAACTGTGAGATGGCTTAGTTGTGTAGCCTGTGAAACCCATCTGTTGGCTTGATTATGTGTTATGAGTTCTGGGTATGTGTAAGTTTGTTGTTCCCCACTTCCTTGCGGAAATCACGCCCATCTTAGGGGTGGCAATGGTGTTGAGAGGTTAATGAACACACACTGGCCTATGGTTGGGTGGAACGTTGCAGTGACATAGCTAGTTGTGAGACAACTTAATCATCAAGATAAGTATCTCTATTATGCATGTTTATGCAATGTATTTGATTATGATTTATTATGATCATGTTGAATGCTTATTGATGATTAAGTAGAAGTTTACTTTTGTTATGTTTTCCTGCATTTTACTTCTGTATTTTCCTTGTATGTTTTACTGCATTTTTCTTAAGTTCATGGAGGCTAGAAGCCTGTTACAGAGTCAGGAGATAGCTGAATTAGTGTTTCTTCCCCTTGGAATCTACCTGAGGGAGGCAGAAGGCAGAAACCAGAAAAGGGAAAGTTGAACAAGGCAGAATTGTTGTGTTTTTGCACCCCAGGATCCACCCGCGGGAGGCAAAAAGGGCAGTTCAAAACAAGGCAGAAAGTGTGTTTTCTAGATTTCCAGATTCCGAGTTTGGAAAGCAGAAGTGCATAAAAGGTTAAGGTTGTTTATTGTTTTCCCAATTGCTGAGTTCTGCAGCGGAAGGCAGAAGGCGAAAAGTGGATAAAGTATTTTTCTATTTGTTATGTTTCTGATTTTCAAGTTTCGAGGTCGAAAGGGCGGAAAGCGGAAGGCGGAAGGCAGAAGGCGGAAGAGCCGCTAAGTATTTTCATCGCACTTTATGTTTTTGATTTCCAATTTTCGAGGTCGAAAAGGCAGAAAGTGGAAGTGCGGAAGGTGGAAGGCAGAAGAGTCACTAAATATTTCGATCACACTTTATGTTTCGGATTTCTGATTTTCAAGGTCGAAAAGGCAGAAAGCGGAAGTGCAGAAGGTGAAAGGCGGAAGAGTCGTTAAGTATTTCCACCGATTGTTATGTTTCCAATTTCCATGTTCCAAGATTGAAAGGGTGGAAAGTGGAAGGTGGAAGGTGGAAGAGCCGTTAAGTATTTTCGTCGATTGTTATGTTTCCAATTTTCGAGTTCCAAGGTTGGAAGGGAAGAAAGCGCAAGGCAGAAGATCCGTTAAGTGTTTCAGTCGCCCATTGTGTTTTTGATTTTTGATTTCTGAGGTCGGAAGGGATGAAAGTGGAAGTGCAGAAGGTGGAAGATGGAAGGATGACAATTCACTTCGTTGGGCCTTTGAGTTTCTGATTTCTGATTTCTGAGGTTAGGAGGGTGGAAAGAAGAAGTGCGGAAGGCAGAAGGCTGGTAATTCACTTCGTTGAGCCTTTGAGTTTCCGACTTCTGACTTTTGAGGTCGGAAAGGTGGAAGGAAGAAGTGCGGAAGGCGAAAGGAGGAAGGTGGAAGGAGAAGTGCGGAAAGGACAGGTTCAATGAGGAGAAGGTGTTTCCTGTCGTAGAAGAGATATGTTAAGGGAGGAACGAGTGTTACATTGGTTTCTAAGCTTGATAATGAAGGTTGAAGTGTGTGTTAATGTCCATGCCCCGTGTTTCGAAGGAAAACAAGGGTTCTTGAAGTAAAAATTTTAATTTATCCGCATTATGGGGTATGGGGACGTTACATTCTGGTATCATAGTTGTTGGTTGTAGCAATAGGGCCTAAATGGGCCAAGTTGAATAGTTAATAGAGTTGTTGGTTATAACATTGGGCCTACATGGGCCAGGTGACAGTAAGTAAATGGTTTTTACTTCTGAATTTTTTTTATGCTGCTAAGAATTGTGTTTGAATAACACATTTTTGTAGAGTCATATTGCCAATTGGAAGAGATGGTTTTAGGCTCAGCCATGAGAACCTACGACATGTATGATGCACATAATCCCTATGAGCATGAGGAAGATGCTATGGGAGAAAACACTCGAGTTGGAAATGCTGAGATAGAGTCTAATGGAATAATATTTCAAGATACTCCGCTAGATTTGAAGCCACCATGAGAATCCTAAGGGTGGAGATGTGAAGTTACAGGGAAGATAACGAAAGGTTGGTTAACGCTCAAGAAGAGCAGAATCAACTGAATGCAACCATGCTACAGATTTTGATAGACATCCAGAGGCGGATGAGATCTAGGCATCGTATAGTAAAACCAGAAGGTAGTAAGAGCAGTTCCAGAAGGAGAAAGAGGTCTTTTAGTGGATCATCTGACTCTAAAGGATCCACTGGGTGTTCAAGATCTTCATCTCACAGAGAAAAGAGAAAGAGGTGATATATAAACAACTCATGTGGTGAGTTTAAAAAGACAAGGCCATCTACCTTTAATGGTGAGATAAAGAATGGTCAAGAAGTTGAAGTTTGGATTCTTGGGATGAAGAAATATTTCCAAGTCCAAGACTATTCAGGAAATATGAAGGCTAGGGTAGCCATCTTCAACCTGAATGGAAGAGAATCCATATGGTGGGAGCACCTCAGGAAGGTGAAGAAAATCAATGACAAAAATATTGTGTGGAAATAGTTCAAGAAGTATTTCAAGCATAAATACCTCTTTGACAGATACTATGATGACAAGATCAAATAATTCCATGAGATGAAATAGGGATAGCAGACCATGGAAGAATATGTAGACACATTCTTGGAACTTTTGAGGTATGTCTGATACATCAAATATGATAAAGTGAAAATCCAGTGTTTTCTGAGTGGGATACCTCAAGCGTACAGAGACATAGTTGAGTTTTATGAACCTAGAACTCTGGAAGAAGCATAAGAAAATCTAAGTATTGATATGAGCAAAGAAAAGTAAAACCTGATATCCATAAGGCATGGAAAGACAAACATAATGAGAAGTATGACCAAAGGAAGAAAGGTTTCAAACCTTCTTACTTAATAAATCAGTGAGGGAAACCATCACAAGCTGTGAATCAACTAGCTAGAGTGATGGGAGTCAGGCCAAGAGATCCAAAAGACATAAAAGAACTACTCCAATGTTGGAAATGTTAAGGACCCCACATGCACATAAACTACCCACTTGAGAATGAGTATGTGATGCAAACTCACAAAATTCAAGAACCCGAAATAGTGGGTCAAGTAGCAAGGACGATCCCTAGGATTTATGCAGTGCTCGAGGACCGCCAGATCATCAGTCAACTATGGTTGAATTTGCAGGTAATATTTCTAAGCAATCTATTTCTGTTTTGATTGACCCTGGATCTACTCACAATTATATTACTCCTAGATTTGTTGAGATTTGTGCTTTTAAGAAGTTAAAGCATAGCAAATCATGGTTAGTTCATCTAGCCACTAGGACTAAGAGAAAGGTTAGTGAAGTGGTAGAAAAATGTCCATTGGTTATGAATGGGCTAGTCACTTGTGTAGACCTGAATGTTCTACCACTTGGTTCCTATGATGTTCTCATTGGAATGGACTGGTTAGAAGCACACAGAGTAAAGCTTGATTGTTACAATAAGACTTTTGAGTGCATAGATGAAGAAGGAAACTTTAGGGTTGTAAGAGGCATTCCAAAGGTGATTTTTTCTATGCATATTTCAACCATACAGCTGAAGAAGTTATGTAGGAAAGGTTACAGGTTGTATGAAGCAGAGAATGAAACTCCTAGGTTGGAGGACTTTCATGTATTGCAGGAATTCATGGATGTTTTTCCTAATGAAATTCCAGGGCTTCCTCCAAAGAGGGACATTGATTTTACAATTGAACTTGTGCCAGGAGAAACAACAATGTATAAGACACCCTACATGATGAGTACACTAGAAATGCTAGAGCTGAAGATGCAGCTGCAGGAGTTGTTGGAGAAGAAGTACATCATGCCGAGTGTGTCTCCTTTGGGAGCACTAGTTTTGTTTGTGAAAAATAAAGATGGTACAATCAGGTTGTGTGTTGATTATAGAAATATGAACAAATTCACTGCGAAGAACAAATATCCTTTACTGTAATGTCCCCATTTAAATAATTGCATAGCAGGAGAATTCCATCACCCTACTAGTTCCTAGGTTGGATGGATACATTTGGAATTTTAATAAGGGATCTAATAAATGAAGTTCAAAAATTAGAATGGAATAAATACTTAATAATGGATCTTATTAAATAAATACAATATAAAATTTAAGTGGCAATGGAAAATGGAGACACATGGAGACTATGGGGCCCACACAAGCTAGGAATTTGGTGCCACATGGCAGCCTCCTTTTGCAATTTCGAATCCATGGGAAGTCTAAAGGTTCTTGGATGAGTTAGAAGGCTAATACACTTTTCCGTATGCATCATAGGTTGGATTTGGGAGGAAATGTAACTTACATGGGAAATGAAGAGTCATTTTGGAGCTAGTGAGACACTTGGACTAGATTCCCTAGCTCTATGACAACAATGATGAAGATGCTATGACACCTATGACACAAATAATACATGAAGGATGAAATATGACATATATAACATGTCAGGTCAAAATAGAGCATCCAAGAGAGCCTCATGTGAGTTGAGGAAGCTCAATGGGCTCCAACTCAAATTTGGGGAAGGTGGAAGGCTAGGAAAGGGAGGGCACATGGAAACTCATGAGCACACACCCAAATTCAAATTGGATTGAGTTTGTGGATGGATTGGGAACATTAGAAGGATAAGTATGTTTATAAAATATAGGAAGCAACCAAGATAATGGCTTTTTATCATTTGAGAAATTGTCATTTGTGAATTGTGAGAGCTAGTGGATGACTAGTTTTCTTGCCTTAGCCAATTTCGAGGGTGAAAGATTCCCATCCAAGTTGGTGTTTGGAGAGTCCAATAATGTATTTCAAGGAGATTTAATGGATTCTTATTTTTGAGTTTAAGCTATATTAAATCACGTGGATTCTTCTATTGCAGCACTCTCTATCAACCATTTCCAGTTGTAGCTAGGGTTTTCACCCTAGCTTGTGCTGATGAGCACCTACTAAGGAATCTGGAATCCTTAGTAGCAGTTCAATGAAACAAAAATAAACTGAAAAGTAAAAACTAAGCTAAAGCAGAAAAAGTAAATGACAGGAAGTAAAAGACAATAATGAAATGTGTAATGGTGTTTTTATTAGTATTACCTCCAATGTGGAGGTTGGTGGAGTCCGTTGCGCTGGTCCGATGTCGGTGGCTCCGAGCTCCGAGCTGCTCCTTCTCCTTCTCCGATGGTGGAAAAATAGGCCAAAAGGGGTCTCAAAGGTGAAAATAGCTTGATGGTGAGCTAGGGTTTCATGAGATGTTTTGACAGAGTAAGGGCGCTTATGACTGTGGATGTGAAATGAGGGGGCTTGACCACTTATTTATAGTTTTTTAGTGGTGAAGTGCTTGCCCATGGTTTTTGGAAACCATGTGGTTTAGGGCAG
>LPNX010822988.1:3631-86469 GCA_001517045.1 Pseudotsuga menziesii
GTCTAATGATCCAAAAATATTTTTAGAAACCATGAGATATTTCACTAATTGTAGTGGTAGGCACATGAAGTCAACAAAATAATTTTGCAACTTGGCATGGACGTTCACTGATGCACTTGCATTGACCAAGATCACAATGATACATATCTGATCAATTTACAGTCTAATGAAAATGCTCATTTTCATGCACCAATATTATATACATGATAGTTGGTCGACATTTGTATTCATAGAGAGTTCCTACACCAATATTGCCTGTGCTTCAATTCAGCATTTGGAAACTCGGAAGATGATGTTGTTGTCAACCATGACCAAAATCTGTGGGATTTGTTAAAATACTAAAATTATCAATCTAGTGAGAATCAATATGACAGGAGGAGGTGGCAGTAGTAGTGATCGTTCTTTAATCGAAACTCCTACATGGGAAGTAGCAGTTGTTTGCTTCGTATTTGTGGTTCACTCCTTACTTCTTGAACTGGGTATTCATCATGCTAGCCATGCAATATTTTTCTTTAGTCTCAACAAGATATCTTGCCACACCATCTTATTCGGTAGGTATTGCTGCCACACATCACTTGTTCTAATAATATTTGTTCGTGAAATTATAGTGAAGAAAATGTTTGATTTTGAGCATATTAGGGTTGCATTATTTATTTATATATTAAAAAAAAATTGACCTTCATTCAATTAATGGAGAGTAATTTTTATTAAAAAAAAAATTGTAATCATGTCTATTAATCTTTTGTATTTTTTCATTCATAGTGTGTTAATTCACACGGTATTAAAAATAAATTGTTTTATAAATTAATTATGAATAATTTAAGCATAAATTTACTATCATTTTTCTTAATTACAAATTTTCAATAATAATTTTACTAATTTTTTTTAATGTTTTTCATTCTCATTATACTAAAAATAAATTGTTTCATAAATTAATTATGAATATTCCGAACATAAATTTATTAGCATTAAATTATTTATTATAATTATACTTGATGAATGAACTATTAAGAACTATAATACATATTATTTTAATTAAACATATGCATTTTAATATTAATGATGATAGTTGTACTCACATACCAGTGATGGAAACAACCATGTCAAGGGTGGGGGTGGCAGGATGCCTATCCTTCACTTTGCCGCCTTTCTCTAGCAAACTTATATGATGCATGGAGGGAATGCATGGAGGAAGGAGGACATGTAGAGGTAGGATTGTAGTGTGTGATGTCTCTGTATAAGCCTAGTTCTGTAGTTAAGCTACGAGTTGGAAAATATGGATGCAATTAAGGATTTTCAAGGTTCAAATGTGCAGGTGTTTGTGGGGAATGCTATGGTGATTACTCATGGTTTGGCGATGGGAAATCAAAGGATTGGGCATGATGATCCAATGTAGGATTTTGTAACAAGGGGATCTCAATAGTCATCCCATGTGGGGGGGGTTCAACAGATATCTAGTGCCTAATGGGGCCCATGAAGGAAATTTCATAAATTATTGGGAAGGAAAGGATAATCGTGGTGGGTGTGTGGAAATCCGGATCTAGGATAGTAGGGGGCTAGTAATAGCTTATGTTCAAGAAATTTCTAGGTCTACTAAGGGGAGGAGGATCGAAAAATGTGATTCCCGCATGCTCCATGTTGAGAGAGAGTTGGGAAAAGCGAAGCATGCATTTTTCATAGATGTTTATAGGGATGCTAGAAAATATTTGGAGAAGATGGAGCAAGAAATTGATATGATGAAGGATGATCTAGAGGATGAGGAAGCCCGAATGGAATGGCCTGTGAAAATATTGTACGCACATTCATCTTGATCACGGGAGATGAAGCATGAGAAGACTAATTTGTTATATTGGAAAATGAATACATTACTAGGTTTGGCACTAATGGAGGATTTAGGTAGAGAGATGAAGTATTGTGATTAGGCTGACGAGGAGTCAACTTGGACCAGGAACGAAATATTGAAGATTAACGCTATGATCAACAGCATTGTGGATGCCATCAAGGAATTGTCCTGGAGGATCATCATGCTAGCTCATGTCACTGCATGTAAGTTGTTCATGCCCAAGACCATGGAGGTGTCATCTCGCAACTCAAACCAGGCCTCAGATTTGCATGTGGTAACCATCTCCGATGATGTTTAGTATTTGGGGTCCCATTTTCTCCTATGTTTTATTTAATTTGTAAAAGGATAGTAGCAGATGATAGAAACTATGAACGACTTGTTTTAATCTAGGTCAAGCCTCATTTTGAACCTGGTTATATTCAGTTTGGGGTCTATATTGCTTCGAAGGTCAGGTTTCCCATTGGGATGACTTTATCTAAAATCCCTAGTATTTGATTATTGCATGGATGATATATGTATTTTATCTTTTTGAATGATGAATATAATGTAATATAGTTAAACAATAATGGCGATGGTTGTACTTAATGTTCACTAAAATTAACTATGTTTTATTTATGTGTTTGAAAAGATTTAAGAAAAGCATTCTTAAATGACCATAGTTTTGATGAATTAAAAGGTTAGGAAGGTGACTATTGTACCAAATATTTTGAAAATGCTATATAATATGGCTGTATGGAAGGGAATTTTAAGAAAAAATATGTATCATCTTCAATACTCTTAGTGTTACAGAGATGATAAATTTCGTTGGCCTACGACATTTTAGGAATTGTGGCCTTGTTTCACTATGGATCTTGTAAGAGTTCATTCTTATTTTAGTGTATGGGATCTCGTTCTTTGTGAGATGTGACATCTTTATGCTAAAATAGTATTTGACCCCGTTCTTTGTGAGACAAGGGACCCCTCCACGTGGTAATATGATTGTTAAAGTCTATAAACCTGGACATACCCTACCCCCTCCATATTTGAACATGTGAACTCCTAAGAGGAACACATGTTCTTTATTATTAGTCCAACTCAAGTTATAAATTAGGTACCTAGTCATAGCCATGCTCTCAATGGGAGAAACACACTTTTATGAGCACGATAAGATAGGGTGTAGTGCATTTAATTTTAAGATTATAAGTTATTAAAATATTTTTCACAACCATATAAAATAATATGAGTGAATGGAGTCTCAAAGAGGAGTGCCTTCTTTTTCCAATATCTTAATATGTTGTACTCAAATTTCTAATATTCATAAATATAATTAAATTTTAATAAAAGTATACTTGATAGGTTATAAATAAAACTCATAAATATTTTGAATGTATTTATGCATTGATATGCATAAATACAAATAAAATAAAATATAAGTATTTTATATATGCTTGTTTGTTAATTAAGGATAGTTTGAATTTAGTTAAAAGGAGAAGTTGTTATTCTTTCCATTCAAGTTCAAATCCTACCTGTGACATATTTCCTCATCCATTACCAGTTAATATTGACAAGGGACTAATAATTTTATAAAGAAAATTGGTTTCTATGTTTCGACCTATATTCACCATTTTTTTCATAGTTTTAGGTATTACGTCAACATTATTATGAATAACATTAAAACATGAAAAAAATCATTATTCAAAATTATGCAAATTATATTTTTTATATTTCTATACTAAAAACAAACAAACAAATTTGACATATATATATATATATATATATATATATATAAACTCCCTAAAAATACCTATGTTTTATATTAAAAATAAAGACACACATATATAATCAACATAAATCTATTAAAAAAAACTCCCTTAAGATTAAAGGTACATACTTCAAACATATATCTAACACTAAGATGATTAAACACAATTCAATAAATCTATGTCCCAAAGCAAACTATCATGTGAAATACTTGAAACATACATCTAGAAATAAGATTATTAAACACAATTCAATGAATCTAAGCCCAAACCAAACTGTCGTGACAGATAGATCAAACATGCATAGCAAACTACAATGTGAAAGAGAGATCAAACATGCATAGGCCAATTTAATGTTCGGGTACACAGGGTACTCCCAAAAGACCAAACACCTTGAGCAACTACTTCACACAAATAGATCACAGATCAACACACCGATGTTTGTCATGTGGTTAAAACCCTCGAGAGGGAAACAGTCCACAGCCCCAGCCAAATAGCTACTTGGAGAAATTTATTATGCAAAAGAAATAAAGTTACATGAGCATCTCATAATCGATCAAATAGCCAAGGAATCTCTATGCTCTTTAAATAGAGATCATAGACCAATCGAGTGTTAAGCCACAGATCAATGGTAGGTATGATCTAAGAGAAGTTGAACTGTCAGATCACTCTATGTCTAGAACATATCGTGACCGTCGGATTAGAATATTTATAAATGCATACTAATGCATACTAAAGAAACACACTTTTACCGAACGGATATATTACACAAGTTGATCTTAACTAACTCCTAAGTGTTTAAATATCCTAACATCCCCCCTTAAGAACAACTTGGGATAGGATTGAAGGATTTACAAAAGTGACACTATTAGGAGAAGGAAGGAGGCATTAGAGCCTATCCCCCCTTAAGAACACATTCATGAACTCCTAACATAGACCGAAGTTTAGAAAACTTCGCTTCTGTAAGAGACTTGGTGAAGATGTCTGCAACTTGATCATCTGTAGGGCAATAGAGGACTTCAATAACACTATCATGAACAAGATTTCTGATGAAGTTCATGTGTAGCTCAATGTGTTTACTGCGCTGATGTAGAAATGGATCTTTGGCAAGCTTGATGGCACTTTGATTGTCGCACCAAAGTGGAGTAGGCTGCTGCTGCTCGAATCCAAACTCTGAAAGGATGTGTCAAAGCCATAAAGCTTCCTGACTGGCATTAACTGTGGTTCGATATTCTGCTTCTGCTGAAGAAAGAGCAAGAGCTTGTTGTTTCTTACAAGCCCAAGTGACAGGTCTATATCCCAGACTGAAAACATAACCTGCAGTAGAATTTCGATCATCAGGATTGCCGGCCCAATCTGAATCAGTGAAACCAACCAACAAAGGTTACCCCCATGTACTGTAATGAATCCCAAACTAAATTGTACCTCGAATATATCAAAGTATTATTTTTGTTGCTTTCCAGTGACTTTCATGAGGAGTTTGCATATAATGGGAAACACGACCAACGGAAAAGGAAAGGTCAGGACAAGAATGAGTCAAGTATAAAAGACTACCAACAAGCTGATGATACAAGGTGGCATCTACTTCAAGGGAAGTACAAGTGGCAGAAGGTTTGACTCCAGACTGGAAGGGAGAAGGGGCTGGTTTACAATCTTCGATGTGGAAGCGACGAAGAGGGTCACAAGCATACTTAGACTGGGAAAGAAATATTCCTTCTTTGGTTTGCAAGACTTGGAGACCAAGAAAATAATGCAAATGTCCTAAGTTTAACATTTCAAAATTTTGCTTAAGACTGGATTTCACATGGGTTATAAGTTTAGGGTCACTACCAGTAAGGATAAGATCATCAACATAAAGAACAAGTATGATGAGATGGTTTCCTACTTTCTTGGTATAGACATTGGGGTCAGAATGGCATCTAGAAAAACCAGTGTCAAGGAGAAAGCTATCCATTTTGGCATATTAAGCTCTAGGATCTTGCTTAAGGCCATAGAAGGATTTCTTGAGGAGACAAACAAGGCTAGAGTTATTCTGAACATATCCAAGAGGTTGTTCCATGTAAATTTCCTCATGTAAATCACCATGTAATAAGGTAGACTTGAAATCCACTTGATGTACTTCCCAGTTATGTAAGGCTGCAAGGGAAAGAACAAGGTGGATGGAGTTCATTTTTGCTACAAGGGCAAAGGTTTCATTGTAGTCAATTCATTCAACTTGGGAAAAACCTTTGGTAACTAACCTTGCCTTAAGTCTTTTAACACTTCCATCTAATGCATACTTAGTTATGTAGACCCATTTACATCTGACAAGTTTTCTTCCTTTCGGAAGACGAACAAGATCCCAAGTATCGTTCACGATTAAGGAACGATATTCTTCATCCATCGCTGCATCCCAATCTGGATTTCCTGAAGCTTCTGCAAAAGTTTCTGGATCATGATTCTTGAAAACTTGAGCCAAAAGAGAAGAGGCTCGCTGAAACTGAGAACATGTTTGACGTTGATCTCTAGGATCACCGACAAGATCACCAGCTGCTTCACATGTTGAATGGACCCATCGAGGAAGTATTGGTGCTGGTGCAATTGGAGGAGCATGAGCAGGTGGAGGTGGATTTTCATCCTCACTTTCATCATCAGAAACTGGAGTTGGAAACCTGTCAAGGAAGTTGAAAGAATAAGAAGAAGGCACATTCGCCGAATCAGGCTCGCAGGCCAAAGATGGCACACCCGCCAAGTTAGGCTTGCAGGCCAAGAAATTTTCATCAAATTTAACATCTCTTCTAATGATTATATCATGTGAATGGGGCTGAAGAAGTCTATAACCTTTTACATCTTCAGAATATCCAACAAATATGCACTTTTCACTTTTAGGCTGCAATGCTTTCCGTTTTTCATCCTGAATGTAAGCCCATGCTTCACAACCAAACACGTGAAAGTGACTTACATCTGGTTTAATTTTACTCCATGCTTCTTCTGGTGTTATACCTTGTAAAAATTTAGTGGGTGTGCGATTAACTATGTAATTTGCACAATTTATGGCCTCAGCCCAATATTGAAGACTTAGTCCCTTAGATTGGATCATACAATTAGCCATTTCTTTTAAAGTGCAATTCTTCCATTCAGCTACACCATTTTGTTGTGGTGTATATGGAATAGTGTGTTGTTGTTGGATTCCTTGTTCAGTGCAAAAATTAGTGAATTTGTTGTTAACATATTCTCATCCATTGTCAGATCTTAACTTAATAATTTGATGACCATATTGTTTTTCAACAAGGGCCTTGTAGGCTAAGAACATGTTAAATACTTCTCTCTTAAGTTTTAGGAACTAAACCCAAGTTCATCTGAAGTATTCATCAATGAAAGTTAAGAAATATTTGAAACCATAAAAGGAAGCAGATGGAAGAGGACCACACAAGTCACTATGCACAAGCTCCAAAGGAACCGAGGCGTGTCAAGAGGCACGGTTGTCAAAACTGTCCTGATGATGTTTTCTGAGTACACAACCAGAACAAACACCATCCTTGCAAGATACCATTGGAAGACTAGTCACCATATTGTCTTTACATAGTTGTTGCAATGAGCGATAATTTAAGTGACCAAATCGCTCATGCCAAAGTTTGCTCAAGTTATCACTATGAGCAACAAAAACTGAAGGAAAAGGTGATGACCCAAAGTTGTTAAATTTGTACAACCTGGTAATATCATCAACAGTTCCAGTAGCAAGGAAATTTTGAGGATTTTTGAAATCCTTGATTACAACTTGGTGAGGTGTAAAAGTCATAGTTTTACCTTCACCTGAATGAGTAATTTGATAGACTGATAACAAATTGCAGGAAATTTTTGGAACACATAGTACATCACTGAAATGACCATTTTCTACTGGAATTGTTCCAGATCCTACAACACTTAGATATCTATCATCACTAACAAATATTTGTTTGGTGTTACATTCATGCATAGTAGAAAATATGGCTTGATCCTTAGCCATATGATAAGATGATCCAGAATCAATAAGCCATTCATTTGAAGTAGAAGAAGAAGATGCAGTATAAGAGTAACCAAAAGTGCAAAGTGCATGTCCATGAGAGTTAGATTCTGAAGACGAATCTATGCTGATGTGGTGCTTCTTCATTGCTGCTTCCAAGGCTGCCATCTTCTTGAAACACTTAGATTCATCATGATTATATTTTCCAAAAAAATTGCAATGATGCTCAGTCTTCTTTCCTTTTTGCTTGGATCCTTTGTCATTTTTTAAAGAAGGAGTTGACTGAGAGGGTTTGAAACCCTTTTTGTTTGGCTTATTATTGCAAAAATTCTATTTCTTAGGAGGCTTGGACTTTTCTTTCTGTTGGGACAATAAGGCTTTCCCAGATGTATCTGCATTGTTAATTATTCCAAGATGAATGAGCTTATCTTGCTCTCTAATTAAGAAATCACAAAAGGATTCAAAACTAGGCTCTTGATAGCTAGCTGCAGTCAAGGATTATTTCATGGAGTAGAATGTAGATACAAAAACAGAATATGCAAGTCCAAGTTTGGAAAGAATATGATAAATACATTGTTTGTCTTCTTTCTTAATCTTGCATTCTACACATAAGAGTCTAAGAGTTTTATACTTAGATAAATAGTCTTGAATGCATGAAAAATCATTTGGATTCAAGGAAAGAAACTGATTCTCAAGTTGATGACCCCGAATTCCATTGTGTTTACCAAACACAGATTCCAATTTTTCCCAAGCTTTATCAGGTTCATCAATTCCAGATATGTGGAAGTGCAAATCAGTAGATATTGACATCTGAATCAATCCACGAGCTTCATCACATCTATTTGCCCATTTAATTTTCTTATCATCATCAATGGGTTTTGTTTCTTTCCCTGAGGTTATCCTAAAAAGTCCCCTACTTCGTAGAACATACTCCATACGAGATTTCCATGAGAAATAGTTAGAATTTGTAAGTATAATATCACAAGGGGAAGCCATATTGTAAAATAATGGCTGATAAAACAAAAACTAACTGTCTAGTTGCAAAGATCTCAAAAAAATATGCGGTTTTAAAAAAGACACTGAAAACTGATTTTGGATGATGAAGTTATGCTTGATCAAAGAAAATGTTGAAGATGCCCTCAATAGTGACGTCACAGATATTAACTTGACCAATTAAAAAAAGAACCCCCATCTTCCCAAGATCAACCTTTGACAATCACTTTACAATAAAGTTGCTTTGAAGTGAATCACTTTTATAGAATAAGTGAGGTTCACTTTTACAATAATGTTACTTTTAAATAGTGCGGCAATAAATTAAAAGACTTAAGTGACTCACTTTTTATTTTATTTTATTTATGTGAGATGCACTTTTACAATAAAGTAACTTGAAAATAGAAATTGCATGCACTAAAAGGTAGCTTAATAAGACTTGAACTTAAGAGCTATTAAGGAATAAAGCAACTTTGGACCAAGTGAGCTAAGTTTAAAAGGTACGTAAAATAATGGAAAGAGGAAGGGGACTATTTTTATTTTTTTTACTCTTCTCTCTCGTTCTCCGTGCTTGCTTTTTTTATTTCCTGCAAATAAAAAAAAACGAAAAACAAAAACAAACAAAAAATTTCCCACACAATGGGGTTAGATATTGGTTAGCTTACCCAAAAAGTCTACATTTTCAAATTTCTCATTGTTTCTGATTTGTCGTGATCATAGAAGGTGCACGACAAATAGCATACGTAGCCGAGAAGACAAGAAAAAAAAAAACTTTCCCTTACTGTTTCTGATTCGCCGCGATTGCGCAAGGTGCACGGCAAAGAGAATACATAGTTAGGGAAGGCAACAGTCTGAGACTAAAACAAAAAAATATCTAACAATAAAACTGATACGATATGAGATATTAAAAAAAACAAATCTGCCACTGTAACATTATACCTTCAGATTTGCCGAAATGGGTGTTTCTGGAACAAATGGAAATGGTTTTCGGTGAAACAAAAACTATTTCTCAATGGAAACGATGCTCCGAACGCAATGGAACAGCTCCCATAGGACAAAAATGCACAAAAAATCCAGAACCAGAAACCCTTTCAAAGTTTCGGTAACACCAGCTCCAGATCTTGATCAAAACCGAAAGCGGCTCTTCATAAAAGCTCTGATACCATGTTCAGGTACACAGGGTACTCCCAAAAGACTTAAAACCTTGAGAAACCACTTCACACAAATAGATCACAGATCAACACACCGATGTTTATCACGTGGTTAAAACCCTCGAGAGGGAAACAGTCCACGGCCCCAGCCAAATAGCTACTTTGAGCAATTTATTATGCAAAAGAAAGAAAGTTACATGAGCTTCTCATAATCGATCAATTAGCCAAGGAATCTCTATGATCTTTAAATAGAGATCATAGACCAATCGGGTGTTAAGCCACGGATCAATGGTAGGTATGATCTAAGAGAAGTTAAACCGTCATATCACTCTATGTCTAGAACATATCGTGACCATCGGATTAGAATATTTACAAATGCATACTAAAGAAACACACTTTTACCTAACGGATATATTACACAAGTTGATATTAACTAACTCCTAAGTGTCTAAATATCCTAACATTTAACACTAATTTTTTTTCGAAGTTTTGATACATTGTCAACAAACATATAGATATCATATAATATGGTCAAATACATTTAAAGATACAATCAAAATCGGCAAAACGAGAGCCAAGGTCGTTCTCAAATTACAACACTAATGTAGAATATTGCATCACTAGTGTATGGTAGTGAACTTGACATTATTATTGTTATGATGTTTGTGTGTGGAGTTATGGTATGTAAATTATGTGAACATTTCTATCTATGACACTGGGAAATCCCATTTCTTTCAAACTTGACCCGCCTTCAATTAATGGGTGGAGATTTTGTGTAATCATGTTGCCTAATCTTTATATGTTATTTTGTATTCACATTAATATTTTGGAGGATCTTCAACTTTCTGCGTTATCAACCTTGATTAAATGCCCTAGTTATTTTGATTTGAATGCCCATGCCAACCCCTTATTGATTGTTATTTCTTATTCTCCTTTTCTAGATTTAGAGGATACTTTCTCTCCTTCAGACTTCCTTTCTCTCTAGGAGGCTTTAATGAAGAAAAAAATACCTATTATTCAGCCTATTAAGAGTACTATTATTACTCTGTTTTCTTCATAAGGGTAAATTCTTAAGTAAACCCTACAGTTCGGGAAGGAATAAATTTTTACTTGGAAAAATTCTTAGCTTTGTTTTAATATTTTCCTTTAATGATTTTTACAGCTGTTTTAATTGTTATAAAGGAAGATTTAGGGTAATTACTGCAAACTTGAAAATAGGATTAAGTTTATCTTTCAATAACCTAGGTAGTTTTACTTAAGTTACAGTAGAAACTTTTGTCTTACCTCAAAGACACATATTGTTTGGAAATCAAATGTTATAAGATTGTAATGAAAATTATCTTAACCTAAACCCTAGGTGATAGTCTATTTATTATATCTATGTTTATTTGTTAGACTATAAGTTTTGTGTTTATAAAGAATACTAGTATTTAAATATTTCTTTAAGTAGTATGATCTCTAGATATTTTTACATACCTATGTTCAGTCCTTATCTAAAATAAATTCATTTAATACATAAAGTATTTACTGTTTCTTTACATAATAAAAACATAAGCAAACCATAGCAGAATTTAGTTACACTTCTCATTCAGGTTAAATGAAAATCATCATATCTAACTAAACACCCAACTGTACTAGAGTATTGCCTAATCCAGGCTTGGAAAAATACAGTATGGAATTCTAATTCTATTTATTTCTCATTTATCATATTTACTACTATTTCTAACATAATCTACCAATTACTATCTCCAACAATACACAGTTACTCCTTTCTTCATAAACCCTAATTAAATACTAACATGCCTGTATTTGAAAACTAGTAAACATTTTACTGAAGACAGTAAATAAATATAATAACATAAAAAAAATAGAACTTGTCAATGATGAGGCGAAAAACAACTTAAGGACGCTGTTCCTCCCAACCAACTCCTGGAGGAAGCTTAGAATGCACTTCCTCAAGACCCTCGAGCCTATTTCCTGGTCCTCCTGGTAGAGTATTGGGTGAATGATATGTCCTTAAGACCTTCTCTCACCTAACTGGTCCAATTACCTCAGTAATTCAAATCTTCTCACAGCAGTAAGAACATCATCCTAATAGCTGCAATAAGTTTTTTCTCAGCTGTTAACCCCTCAAACTCACTTCAGTAATCCCCTCCATCAAATTTCTCATGAGTAAATTCATTCACTTTGAATGATCACCTCTCAGAAATGAGCAGCCTCAGCTGTCTTTAATGGGAAATTTTATAGAGATGCCTAGATCTTTTGGGCCAGTTTTCATTTAATGAGCCACCTGCTCCAATTCCACTTTCTTGGTGAATCATGACCACAAATATAGGGAAGTTGCCACCTGCAACAATTGAAAGTAGTTTGAGGATCCTTCCACTTGTCATTGTACTCTCCAACCAGTCTCCTCCACCAAGTGACTAGTTAACACTCTTTTAACAGCTTCCCTAAGCTATTGTCTCATCATTTATTTATTTATAAATAAAATATTCTGAATTACATTAATTATTCTTGACCCCACTTGGTCATAAATTACAAACTTAGCATAAAATATAACACAATGTTCCTCAAATAACATTAAATTGTTTTTGTAAATTGGGGCATGTGACATACACACCCCCTTAAATTATAACATCATCCTCGATGTTATTTATTCCTCATCCTCATAGTTCCACTGAAATAGAATTGGATATGCATCCCGCATATGACTTTCCAATTCCCAAGTGGCCTCCTCTAGACTAAGGTGCTTCCATTGCACCTTCACCTGACCAATGGTGCGGTTCTGAAGCGATATCTCCCTCCGTTCAAGGATACAATCCAGTTCCACCAGAAAATATCCTTCGGGTTCCACCCACACATCATTCAAATTAATAACATGAGTAGTATCATGTACATATTTTTTAAATATAGAAATGTGAAAAACATTGTGAACTCTTGGATTCGGTGGTAGAGCTAACTGATATGCTACCTGTCTGATCTTGGACAATATTTCAAAAGGACCACAATATCGAGTTGCTAGCTTGGAATATCTACCCAGCCTCAGAGAACTCTTTTTGGGTCTCACCTTTGGAGTTCGTTTAAGGTCTGCTTGACTTTTCTGTCGATCTTGCACAATTTTCAAATTACCTTGTACTTGTTTTACAATCAACTCCATTTCTTTCAATAATTCAGGTCCTAATACTAACCTATCCACTGGATTACTCCAAGAGATGGGAGTTATTGCATTTCCTCCCATACATAATTTCAAAAGGACTATACCTAGCTGAAGCTTGATAATGATTATTGTAAGAAAATTCTACCAGGTGTAAATAATCTTCCCATTTAGCTGGCTGCTCCTTTACATACATTCTGAGTAGATCCTCCAATACCTTATTTACTCTTTCAGTCTGTCCATCAGTTTGAGGATGAAAAGAGGTACTAAAGTTTAACGTAGTATTTAATCCTTTAAACAAATATTTCCAAAAAATTACCTATAAATTTAGGGTCTCGGTCTGAAATTATCACCTTTGGTATTCCATGCAACTGAAAAATTTGTTTTAAGAAAATATCAGCAATATTTGCATCTTTATAAGTAGTTTTTATAGGTATAAAATGAGATGCTTTACTCAATTTTCAACCACTACCATTATTGAGTCGTTTAAGTTCTGATTTCTAAGTAATCCCGTAACAAAATCAAGGCTAATTATCTCCCATTTCTAGCTAAGAATAGACAATGGATGAAGTAGCCCAACTGGATGCTGATGTTCAGTTTTTACTTGCTGACATTCGAAGAATCTAGCAATATATTCTTCCAGTTCATTTTTCATGTTTGGACAGAAATAATCTTTTCTTAGCATGGTTATAGTTTTCTGATAACTCGGATGCCTTGAATAAGGAGTTTTATGAATTTCGTTTAAAATTAACAGCTTAATCTTAGGTACATTACGTACGTATAATTTGTCTTTATACTGTAATAATCCTTTTTCATTCAAGCTGTACCCTGTACTTAGACTTTCTATTAAATTCTCTTTTACTTTTGCTTGTAATTTTCAGGAATTTTCTTCTTGTTCTATTCCAGCTCCAAGTTGTTCTTCCAAGTCTGTTGTATAAGTGTTGATGGCTATTGTAAAATCCAGCTTTGCATTTCTACTTAATACATCAACAAATTTATTCTCCTTTCCTTTAATGTGTTGAATTTCAAAATCGTATTCACTTAGAAAAGCTAGCCACCTAGCTTGCCTAGAATTCAAGTTAGGTTGATCTAACAGGTATTTCAATCCTTTATTATCCGTCATTAATATAAAATTCCTTCCAATTAAATGATGATGCCACATCTTTAAGGCATGTATGACAACAACTAATTCTAAGTCATAGGTCACATAATTTTTCTCATGAATCTTTAGTTTCCTAGACTCATAAACAATGACATGTCCTTCCTGAGTTAATATTCCACCTAAATCGTCATTGCATGCATCAGTACATACTATAAAATATTTATTAGGGTCATCAATTCTTAAAATTGGTGCGGTGGTTAATAATGTTTTTAACTTTTTAAAACTGTTTTCACACTTTTGATTCCAATCAAATTTCTGGGCCTTTTTTATGCAAAGAGGTTATAGGATTTGCAATTCTTGAAAACACTTCGATAAACCTCTGATAATAACCGGTAATCCCCATGAATGATTGGACGTCAGTTACGTCTTTTGGGATTGGCCAATCTTTGATTTCCTTTATCTTTTTGGGGTCAGCCAAAATTCCTTCTTTGGTCACCACATGACCTAAATATTGTCTTTTATCTTTAAAGAAGTCACATTTACTAAATTTCGCAAAACGTTGATGCTCTCGTAACTCTTGCAAGACAATTTTTAAGTGTTCTTTATGTTCTTCTTAATATTTTGAGTAAATTAAGATGTTGTCAATAAATACGACCACAAATTTATCCAGATATTTGTGCATTACATTATTCATTAGACACACAAAAACAACTAGAGCATTAGTAAGCCTGAAGGGAATAACGACAAACCTCGTAATGTCCATATTGAGTTCTAAAGGCTGTTTTAAAGATGTCTTCATCTTTGATTCAGACCTGGTGATATCTAGACCATAAATCAATCTTTGAAAACACCGTGGCTCCATGTAGTTGATCAAACAGATCATCTATGCAAGGTAACGAGTATCTCTTCTTGATAGTCATTTTATTTAATTGACGATAATCTATACATATTCATAGAGTTCCATCCTTCTTCTTAACAAAGATGACAGGTTTCCCCCAGGGAGACACATTGGGTCTAATGTAATTCTTCTCAATAAGTTATTTTAACTGTGACTTAAGTTCATTTAGTTCTATTATATTCTTCCAATAAGGGGTTTTTGAGCTGGGCATTGCACTAGGTACTAGCTCAATAGTAAAATCTAATTCCCGTTTCGGAGGCAGTTCCAGAATTTTTTTCCGAAAATACATCTGAATATTCCTTTAGAATTGATATATCCTCCAATTTTAATTTATTTATTTTGTTAATGTTTTCTTCATCAATTTCTATTACTTCATAAGCCTTATATCCTTTTCTAACAACTGTCTTAAGCTGCAGAGTAGAGATCTGCCTTACGGTTGTTTTCCTAGGGATCCCCCTTACATTTATTAACTTTCCATCATTATTTATGCAAGTAAAGGTTTTATCAAAGAAATTCAAGACCACCCTATGCTGCTCTAACCAATATATACCAATTAATTAATCTTATGAACCTAAAGGTAGCACCTTGAGCTTAACAAAAGTTTCAAACTGATCCATAGTTACTGCACAATTCTTTACAAAACTAATTACCTTTCTCTTTGCACCAGTAGCTAGCTGAACTAACCAAGAAATTGCAAACCTTTAAATTGGAAACTTACACTTTTCTACTAAATTAGGAGAAATATAGCCTAAACTAGCTCCTAGATCAATTAAAATAAATATAGGTATTTGATTTATCTTACCTTCCACTTCCACCATGGAAGTTTGATAATATGCTTGCCGGTTCTCTAATGCTGCATTGATCCTGGGCCTTGTCCTCGCTAGATCACAAATAGTCATCTCCTCCTGTATTGTGTGTATGTTGCTAACAGTCTTCTTCTGATTGGGGCAGACTGATGCATAATGTGGACCATTGCATTCCCAACACTTTATGGGTTTCTTTCGCTCAAATTTATTTGTATAGTTACTGTGGTTGTTAGCAGATTCTTTATTCCTTTGATTATTTGGATTGGACTGTGAATTACTTTTATTCCCTTGGAAATTCTTACTAGGAAAATTGCTGGTGTTATTATTTTTAGAATTTCGATTAGGTACAAACTCTTTCTTCTTCTGTTCAAAGTTATTATTCCTTTTGGCCTTCCAGTTGTCCATACTCTCCTTTTTACGATTCTGTTCATAATAGAAATTCGCTTTTCTCATTGCTTCTTCTAATGTTTTCAGATTGTCATACTCAATCATGTCCTTTATATGATAAGGTAAACAACTAAGGAAGCGCCGTACCTTAGGTTTCTTGTCCACAATATATGGCACATACCTAAGCAGACTTAGAAATTGACTATTCAGTTCTTTCATATTCATTGTACCCAGTTTTAACTCATAGAATTCCTTAGCCCATTCCTCATAGTACTGTTTAGATAAAAATTTCTTTCTAAAATATTTCTTGAATGTACTCCAATTTATGTTTTTATCCCTTATACCTTTTACTCTTTTTAAGTCCTGCCACCATATATCAGCTTTTCCTGTAAGATTATAAATAGCCATCCTGGCCTTCAGTTGATTAGAGTAGTTATAAATTTGGAAGTATTTCTTCATCCCGGACAGCCAGGATTCTACTTCTTCCCCCTTCTCAGTTTCTCCATTAAATGTTGGCAGCTTGATCTTCTTGAACTCCTCAGATATTTCTTCATAAGGTTTATATTTTCTTTTCCTGGTATGGTGGTTATCTTCACTACTATCACTAGTATAATGAGAGTTTTGTTTATGTAAATCACCATATACTTCGGAATATGAGTTCCTTTTGTTTTTAACTTGTTTAGTCTTTTTATCTTTATGCTGATAACCTATATCTTCAGGCTCAGTTCTTTTACCCTTTCCCTCAGTATGAAATATTTCTATTAAGATCTGCTTTAGCTCCTCTTGAGTTCTCAGAATCCTCTCATTTTCTTTCTTAACTGATTCCATCTCTGATTTTAATTCTTTAAATGTTTGTAGTATTTTGGAAGAATTATTAGTTATATCTTCTTGTATAGGTTCCTTTTGAAGATAATTTCATTTAGTGTAAGGAGTTTCCTCATCCGCATATTCTTCCAATCTATCCATACTTGTCATTAACTCATAAACAAAATTCTCTAGGTGTATCATTCAAAGGAAACAACATCAGCATATTTATTTAAATTTATTGTTCCACATAAGCAAGTTGAGCTACATTCAGGCCTAGTGTTTGAACCTTGTGCTCTGATACCACATGTAATAACCCAAAATTTCGTAAAAATTTAAAATTTTTTCAGTGACATAAAATGTCTATAGTCGCAGTTAAGTACCTGCTAAAGGTTAGCGAGAAATGAAACAATTTATAAAAGGACATGGGATTTCTTATTTAAAAGAACCTGTAAACTAAAAGGTGTAATCTTGAAAACTTGTGTTAGTGCTATTAATGACTTAACAACTGCAATTCTATCAGAGTTAGAAAAGGACTTGCATTTTGCTACTGCTAGATATACTGATGTTTATCTTTTGTCAAGTAGGTAATAATTCTTGTATGTGATCGGGGATTACTTAGCGCTCATCTAAATCCATTGAAATACTGGTTCCTTATAGTTTTAGCAGGTAAATGTAAGATCCAGTAGGGTGTTAATTAAATTCAAGTCGAGAAGCTACTTCCCTAGCATGATTAAGATGCTAATCTTAGAAAATGTTTTAATATGCTGCTTTCTTCAAGGAGGTAATGTCGATTCTTTTTCCATCGTTACAACTCCATAATAAAAGTATAATGAACTGCACCAGCATAGTTAGAAAATGCATTCCAGATACTATGCTGAAGGATAATCAAATTACTGTTTGGTTTGAGTTCAAGAACACCATATACTTTTGTTGAAAGCAAACTTGATCAGGATTTTAACTAAGATGCATTTATATTACTTCGTCCTTTGCTTAGTTGAAGCATACATTGGATTCTAGTTTTGATCATCAATAAAACGAATCATATACAAGATCTACTTCATAAATTCCTAATCCATCATCCTAGTTTATTTTTGCTGGAAAAGAGTTACTCTAAAACTCCTATGACCTAAATCCAAAGATGTGTACCATTTTTACCTTAATCTAGGTTTTTCATTATATAATTTTCATGTTATAAAGGATGTACTGCTTATTCCTTTTATATGTATCTTTTACTTTAAAACCTGAGTGCACCCTTATCTATGACTAAATCTTCATGCAAATTGATTAGTAGACTTGAAATATCTTTATACAAAGTCTTGGCACAAGAAGTTAGCAAACGAATCTATTTAAAAAGAGACAAGGCCTATGGGTTACTTCATAACTTAAGATTATGTTTTATAACCTATGTATCGTTAATCTCCATGGAAATGATATCTATTATTGGAAATCATAAACAAAGTATAGTTTATAATGATCAATGGTTTGATTGTAAATCACTTTGCTGCAGCGCTGACTATAGAACTTACCCACGCTGGAGAAATTATTTGGAAAGACACATGGGATAGTTTCATCCACACATGGGTTGACTTAAAACTCCAACCCCTACATATTTTATTTGTAGACCGAAGGTTCCTCGGTCTTGTTGGCCGAGCTGAGAGCTCGCGGCCATGGGATATTTGTAACTACCTTCAAGATTGAAACTTGCTTCCCTAAATAATTGTTGTGACTGTTTGAGAGAGGTCATGAGTGGTTTTTGGTCCTTTTAATGGTTGAAGTAGTTACAACGAGTGTGGATAATAATTTTCTTCTAGATTCGAGGTCTGAGCTTGTCTTGAGCCTGCAAACTAAAAAGTCAGAGCTCGTCCAAGAGTATTTCTTTGTCCAGTTGAGTCGATGTTCTAGTTTACCTTTGCAATGGTTACTCAGTGTCTTATTGTCTTCTGTCCTGGGACAAAACAATCCACGGTGGCCAGTTACCTCAGCTTCATTCATAAAGAGAAGCTTATAGGTAAAGAATTGTTCCTAACTCAATTTTAGTTCGTTTTCATAATAGGTTTTTTCACAAATTTTAAGAGAGATTTGAATAATAATATGGTTTGTAACTTGCACGTCCTTCTCCCAACTCTGGATCTGTAGGTGGAAGCGAGCTTACTCCTTCAACATTCCACTTGAGCATACACTTGGTAAGCCCCAGTTGCAAACGAGGGGTTCTTCCTTCATAATGTTGTGGTTGTTGGATGTTTTGGTTCTTGTGGTTGAAAAAGCACAGCCTCGGTTTACCTGCTAGCTTAAAGTTTCAATGATTGCTTGTTTTCTATATAAGTTTTGAAACCCTTAGAGGGTACTTTGTGAAGGGATGATGAAGGCTCTAGTAGTCATGATAGAAACTAGTTTTTATGTCTCTACCTTACAACCTGAGCAATGTAAATTCTTTTACTGCTTTCTATAGAGCTCATCTCTAAGCCCTACGAGGATGTTGACCTTTGTCTAGTTAATTTTTAGTTTTTAAAAATAGATTTTAGTAGGTAGAGTACTGGGTGAGGGATATGTCCTGAAGACCTTCTATCACCTGACTGGTCCAATTAATTCAGTAACTCAAATATACTCATAGTAGTAAGAACTTCATCCTAATAGTTGTAATAAGTTCAGTCTCAGCAGTTAAAACCTCAAACTCACTTCAATAATCCCCTCCATTGAATTTCTCATGAGTAAATTTATTCACTCTGAATGATGACCTCTCAGAAATGAGCAGCCTTAGTTGTCTTCAATGGGAAATTTTATAGAGATGCCTAGGTATTCTGGGTCATTTTTCATTTAATGAGCCACCTGCTCCAATTCCACTTTCTTGGGGAATCATGACCTCAAATATAGGGAAGTTGCCACCTGCAACAATTGAAAGTAGTTTGAGGATGCTGCCACTTGTCAATGTACTCTCCACCCAGTATCATCCACCAAGTGACCACTTAACACTCTTTAACAGCTTCCCTAAGTTGTTGTCTCATCATTTATTTATTTATAAATAAAATATTCTGAATTACATTAATTATTCTTGACCCCACTTGGTCATAAACTACAAACTTAGCATAAAATATAACACAATGTTCCTCAAATAACATTAAATTGTTTTTGCAAAATGGGGCATGTGACAATACCTATGACTCTGTGTCCATCTTTGGTATCTTAGGTAAGACCCAAAAGTACGTCAAAGTGTTTTTTGTCAAATCATACTAATATCAATAATCAAGATATTGATAAAATAATTCCTACTAGTGGTTCTTCTAATTCGGGTTCTGTAGTACCCCAAAAGCATAAAATGGTCGGGGACAGCATGAAGTTTCCTATATTTAATGGAAATAGGTTTGAATACCCTAAGTAACACTATTGTTTGTGTGAAGTTATATGGACTGTGCAATAGGTTCAGGATGATGCAGTAAAAAGGGCTAAGATGATAATGCCATTTAGGGGTCCAACTCTAGATTGGTATATGAAATTCTTAGTGGTTCCTACATGAACCCCTCATAAGTATTTAGATCAGATTCAAACTGGGTTAATAGATGAATTCAAGAAGCCTAAATATGAGTCATAGTGTGTTACGGAGTAGAAGGAGATTAAGTAGTCACTGAGTGAATCTATCTGGGATTTATACAAGAGATTCAAAACTCTTATTGCTAAGGTAAGTTTTAAAATTATTGATGTTCAACACAAAGAGTGGTTTATTCATGTTCCCCTGATGCGGTAGAATATAATGTCCTATATATAAGCTTTAAAAATTGCAATGAAATTAAAAGCATCACTAGTTGGATAAAATGGTGCAGGAATGGCACAAATTCAGTCACAATTGGTTAATATTTCACTAAAGATCCAATATATCAAGAAGGGAAAGGATATTCATGAGGATTTCTAGTGCACAAGACGTAAAATGGAAGGTCGTCATAATGATTCATGTCCATCATTTTTAGACTATCTTGCTTTGGGCACTCCAAATACATTAACTAGTTCACACGGGATGTCGTGGTGCAGGGTATGTCAAACCAACGTGTTGATGTATTTGTAACTTTAGAATGTATTCACTTGTATATCTTATGTATTGCACCCTGATGTTTATTCCAGGAAGTATCGGTAATGTAAGTGAATCATGTCATGCCCTGATGTTCCAATCAGGAGATTCAATAATGTAAACAAGTCATGTAAAGTCATAGAGTATAACCCTCCTTATTGATCGAGGGTTAAAGTCCCCGTAGTTGTGGGGCCCTAGGGTTATTAGACTCTCCTAGAGAATTCGGCCCTAGTGAGTTATTGTCAAGTCGGGAATTAGTATAAATAGAGAAGGAGCCTCTCTATTTAACACACATTCATACACATTCACTCACACTCAGTTGTAGCGCCTAACTAAGAGAGAGAAGAAGCTAGGACAAGAGAGAGAGAGAGAGACTACTACTGTCAGGAGATCATCTTAATGTCTTTGGGTTTTACTTTTGGTGTTGATTCTATCTCTGAGGAAGTTGCAGGGTTTTCTCCTTTATGGTTTCCCCGAGGAAAATCTTTGTGTTCATTGTCTCTTGTGATTTATTGTTGTACTTGTTATTCTCTCAGATAAGATCCTAAGATCATATAGCTTAAATGCTAAAAATCTAACATGGTATCAGAGCTAACCTGAGAAGAAGACAATGTGTAGCTGCTAAATCTAGGGATTCCTACTATATGGATCTCTCTCCATATTTTTTTAGCAAAAGGAGGCTAGGATGACCCTCCTCTCTAGGGTGCATCTTTCTATCGAAGCATAATCTGATTATGAGCATTTTCAGTTCTTGACCTGACACTACTGCCGAAAATTAGGGCTTTCCACAGAAGTGGAATTTTTGAGTGATCCCAGGCCTCGATTGATATCCTCCCTAAAATCGAAGTTTAGAGATCAAGATCAAAGTTTTTGGTTGGGTATAACTCGGGGAAAGTCAAACCCTAATCTTCTTCTGAACCAGAAAACCAGCTCTGCAGAAATTCAGTTCTAGATCTAGTTCCGACATCTTAACCTGGTAAGATCTAAATATTTTTCATTTCCATTTGAGGTTCTCTATTAAAGATGTCTCATCATACCAAGCTTGATGAAAATCTTGAGGGAGATGATAACTTCCGAGCTTGGAAGTATAGGATCTCCGTGGTCCTAGAAGAAAATGAGTTGGACTCTTACATCAATGAAGAGGTTCCAGTTCCAGAGGGAGATGAGGCTAAGGCCTTACACAAGAATAAATTGGTCATGGCTAAGAGGATTATTGCTGATTCAATCAAGTATCACCTCATACCACATGTGTCCTCTCTAAATACACCTAAAGAGATGTTTGATGCCCTGACTAATTTATTTGAAGGGAAGAACATAAACCAAAAGATGACTCTGAGAAACCAATTGAAGAATGTAAAGATCTAGAATGTGGAGACCATCCAGTCTTACTTTACAAGGGTCTCTCAGATCAAGGAACAACTAGAAATGGTATATGAAGAAGTAGAGAATGCAGAAATTGTGATGACCACCTTGAATGGTCTCCCTGGGGCATGAGACTCTTTCATTCAAGGGATCTGTGCCAGAAAGAAGCTAGTCAAGTTTAGCAGACTGTGGGAGGAATGCTCACAAGAATAAGCTTGAATATCATCTTGAGAAGAAAATATGGGAAGTGAAGATCAAGCTCTCACAGCACAATCCAAGAAAAGCAGAACAAACCATCACAAAAGTAAGCACTCTCACCAAAATAAAAACACTAGAAAGTCTAACAAAGATTTATCTAAGTACATTTGATTTACTTGTGATGAAAGATGACACCTTGCAAGAGATTGTCCTAGAAACAAAGATAGATCTCACAAGAGAAAGGGAAACAAGAAAAGACATCATGCTCATGTTGCAGAAGATGATGAGCCTTCCAAGAAGAGAATCAAACAAGAAAGTGATGATTCTTCAAGTGATGAAGAATATGTTTTGATTTCCGCTCTCACAGGAAACATCACACATGGAAGAAATGATTGGCTTATAGACAGTGGGGCTTCGAAACACATGACGGAATTCAAAGAATCATTTGTGAAACTATCAGAACATGAATCACCCCAGAAGGTGAAACTTGGGGATGACTACCAGTATCCAATAAAAGGTAGTGGAGAATCCTCCTACAAATTAGACTCTGGAAAGTTTATGAAAAAGAAGGATGTCCTATTTGTACCAGGAGTAAAGAAGAACCTTCTCTCCATCTCTGCATTAGATGCAAAAGGTATAAGAGTTGCATTTATATATGGCCAAGTCATCATGTGGCCAAAAGGAAAGACAATTGATGATGCAGTAGTAATTGGAGAACATGAGGGAGGACTATACAGATTAAAGGGCCAACTAGAACAAGTTTTGGTTCATGACTCAGTAGAACCAAATGAAATTTGGCATAGAAGGCTTGCACATGTGCACTATAGGGAACTACCACTTGCAAGCAAAGATTTTGAAGGTATTCCAGAAATACAAGCAAGACATGAAGGAGTATGCAAGGGATGTGCGAAAGGAAAGAACACAAAGAAGACATTTCCAAGTAGAGAAAGAAAAGCTAAAGGAATCTTGGAAATAATTCACTCTGATGTATGCAGTCCAATGTCATCTAGTTCATTAGGCGGGTATGTATACTATGTTTCTTTCATTGATGATTTTTCTAGGAAGACATGGATATACTTCATGAAGAAAAAAGAGGAAGTATTCAGCAAGTTCAAGGAATTCAAAGCCTTGATCGAAAACTACACAGAGAAGAAGATCAAGATTTTTCAATCAGACAATGGTGGAGAATTCACATCAAATAAATTCAAGGAATTATGCAAATATTCAGGGATTAAGAGGGAGTTGACCACTCCATATAATCCACAACAGAATGGGGTTGCAGAAAGAAAGAATAGAATGATCATGGAAGCTGCAAGGGCAATGCTTCATGATCAAGATATTCCCATGCATCTATGGGAAGAAGTGGCTAGAATAGATGTGTATGTACAGAACCGTACTCCACATAGAGTACTCAAGAACAAGACACATTAAGAAGTATTTTTCGGCAAGAAACTAGAAGTCAGTCATCTTAGAATATTTGGTTGTCCAGTGTACATACACATTCCAAAAGAAAAGAGGACAAAGTTAGATCCTTTAGGAAGGAAGGGTATATTTGTGGGATACTCTGAAAGCTCAAAGGCTTACAGAATATACTTCCAAGGATTCAAGAAGATCGACATCAGTAGGGATGTAACATTTGATGAAGACTTAGCTTACAACAAATCCAAAAAGAGACATGCTGAAGAACTTGTAGAAACAGAAGTACCCAGAATTCATGACACAACCATGAATGAAGCAATTCTAGAAGAAGATCAAGAAATAGAAGAACCTCAAGAACCTGTAGATCCACCTCAGGAGAAGAATCCTCACAAGAGGAAACCTGCTTGGGTATGAGAAGCTATCCAAGGTGCAGAAAGATATGGGGTTCCAGAAGAGATACACAGAGAAAGGAAAAGAACTAGGTCCTGCTCTAGTTATGTAGCCCTATTATGTGACTTCATTGATAAAGAACCTTCCAACTATGAAGAAGCGGCATAAAAGAAAGAATGGAAGGATGATATGATCGAAGAGTATCAATCGATCATGAAGAATGATGTTTGGGATGTTGTCCCAAGACCAGAGGGGAAGTATGTTGTGACTTCCAAATGGATCTATAAGATCAAGCATGCTGTAGATAATAGCATAGAGAAATATAAAGAAATATTTGTGGATCGTGGTTTCTCCCAGAAAGAAGGAATAGATTATGAAGAAACTTTTGCTCATGTAGCTAGATATACTTTCATCAGATCAGTACTTGCTTTAGCTACAGTAATGAAGTGGAAAGTACACCAGATGGATGTCAAGATAGCTTTCTTTAATGGTGTAGTAGAAGAGGAAGTATATGTGGAGCATCCACTCGGTTTTGAGACACATAACAGAGAAAATCATGTGTAAGTTAAAGAAATCCCTGTACAGTTTGAATTGATGATATGGCAGAATTGACAGCTTCCTATCCAGTTTGGGATTTACCAAGAGTAAAGCGGATTCAAACCTTTACTACAAGGTTGAAGAAAGGAACCTAGTGATACTCCTATTGTATGTAGATGATCTATTTGTAATAGGTGAGGATGGGTTGATTGTTGATACAAAGAGGAAGCTTGATTCCAAGTTCGAAATGAAGGACTTGGGTATGATGCACTATTTTCTAGGCATGGAGGTGTGGCAGAATGCAGATGGAATTTCCCTGGGACAAGGGAAGTATATAGTAGACATCCTAAAGAGGTTCGGGATGATGGAACAGAAATCCATGACCACACCTATGGCATCTAACCTGAAGCTATTGAGTGATGCTTCATCAAAAGCGGTTGATGCTATGATGTATCATCAGATGATTGGGTCCTTGATGTACCTGACGAATACGAGACTAGATATTTTCCTTGATGTGAACACATTGAGCCAGTTCCTGATAGATCTGATACATGTTCACCTTGATTGCTGCAAAGCATATTCTAAGGTACCTAAAGGGTACAATTGATTATGGGATCAAGTATGAGGCGAATCAGAAGATTAACCTGGAAGGTTATGTGGATTCAGATTGGGTAGGTAGTGCCATTGATAGAAAGAACACTTCAGGGTGTTGCTTCAGTATGGGATTAGGTATGATCTCCTGGTTTAGTAGGAAGCAATCCTATGTCGCACTGAGTACAGTCGAAGTAGAGTATGTTGCAGCTTATTTAGCTAGTTGTGAGGCAGTGTGGATGAGAAAGCTACTGTCCGATTTATTTGATCTCTAGACGGATGCTACTTGTATATATTGCAACAACCAGAGTTGTGTGAAACTATAGGAGAACCCAGTGTTCCATGAAAAATAAAATCATATTGAGATCAAGTATCACTATATCATGGATATGGTGCAGAGAGGAGTAGTGAAGCTCCAGTATGTTGTGACAGACGAGCAGATAGCTGATGTACTAACCAAACCATTAGCCTGAGTAAAGTTTGAGTACTTCGGGGAGAAGCTTGGTGTTCTCCAGATCGAGGTTCCCTCCAAAGGGAATTGATGTGTCCATTGGCCTTTCTGACATGGTGGAAGGCTGAGTTTCACATGGTCAGATGTAAGTGCATAGATGCTTTGATGTGATTGTGGTTTGTGTTACCACATGATTAGTACATATATATTCTGATGTGATTGTGGGATGTGTTCCCACATGATCAATGCAGAGCCATTCTTATGTGATTGACGGATATGTTCCCACATGATTAGATATAAGTGCAGAGATGCTTTGATGTGATTGTGGGTTGTGTTACCACATGATTAGTGTAGAGATATTCTGATGTGATTGTGGGATGTGTTCTCACATGATCAGTGTAGAGCCATTCTGATGTGATTGAGGGGTGTGTTCCCACATGATCCGATGTAAGTGCAGTGCCTTTTTGACATGATGAGGTCGGATTTAAGTGCGGAGCCTTTCTGAAATGATGAGGTCAGATGTAAGTGAGGAGCATTTCTGACATGATGAGGTCAGATGTAAGTGTAGATCCTTTTTGACATGATGAGGTTGGATGTAAGTGCAGATCCTTTGTAACATGATGAGGTTAGATGTAAGTGCAGATCCTTTCTTACATGATGAGGTCAGATGTAAGTGCATAGCCCTTTTAACATGATGAGGTTGGATGTAAGTGCTACGTATTTATGACATGATGAGGTCAGATGTAAATACAGAGCCTTTCTGACATGATGAGGTTGGATGTAAGTGCAATGCCTTTCTGACATGATGAGGTCAAATATAAGTGCAGAGACTTTCTAACATGATGAGGTCAGTTGTAAGTGCAGAGCCTTTCTAACAAGATGAGGTCGGATGTGAGTGCTGGGCCTTTAAAACATGGGTTTTAGATGTGTTCCTCCCATGGTCAGATGTGAGTGCTAGGTGTGCCTTTCTGACATGGTTCTTGGACATGTTCCTCCCATGGTTAGATGTAAGTACTGGGTGGGCCTTCCTGACATGGTTCATTCCATGGTCAGATATAAATGCTGAAGAAGATGAATACCTACATGAAGGCTAGGCCTAAAACCAACATGAAAAAGGGTTGGCTCTGTAGAACTTCCTGTGATGAGTAGAATTGAGATAGCACTAGTGATGATGACCCAATGATGATCTAGTGATGCTCCAGATCAAGTGATGAACCAGAATTGATGATGATCCAGTGATGCTCCAGATCAAGTGATGATCCAGACTTGATGAAGATCCAGTGATGCTCTAGATCAAGTGATGTTCCAGACTTGATGATGATCCAGTGATGCTCCAGATCAAGTGATGATCTAGACTCGATGATGATCCAGATCCAGTGATGATCCAACTTGATGAAGATGACTTGACAATGAAGATGACTTGACGATGAAGATGACTTGAAGATGAAGATGACTTGAATATGAAGATGACTTGATGATGATTCAAATGATACAAAGAAGAAGACTTGTTCTAATAAATTGTGTCGAGATAATACCTTCCTAATTAAGAGGGAGTGTTGATGTATTTGTAACTTCAGAATGTATTCACTTGTATATCTTATGTATTGTACCCCGATGTTTATTCCGGGAAGTATCTGTAATGTNGAGAGATTCAATAATGTAAACAAATCATGTAAATCCATAGAGTATAACCCTCCATATTTATCAAGAGTTAAAGTCCCCGCAGTTGTGGGCCCCTAGGGATATTAGACTCTCCTAGAGAAGTTGTCCCTAGTGAGTTATTGTCAAGTCAGGAATTAGTATAAATAGAGAGGTAGCCTCTCTATTTAATACACATTCATACACATTCACTCGCACTCAGTTGTAACGCATAAATGAGAGAGAGAGAGAGAAGAAGTTGGGACAAGAGAGAGAGAGAGAGAGACTACTGCTGTCGGGATATCATCTTACTGTCTTTGGGTTTTACTTTTGGTGCTAATTCAATCTCTAAGGAAGTTGCGGGGTTTTCTCCTTTATGGTTTCCCCAAGGAAAATATTTGTGTTCATTGTCTCCTATGATTGATTTCTGTGCTTGTTATTCTCTCAGATAAGATCCTAAGATCATATAGCTTAAATGTTAAAGATATAACACATTGGACATCGTTCAGAATAATGTTTCTATCTAAAAAAAATAGTAAGTACACCTGGAAACCTTTATTATAAGTTCTATCGATCTGTGGTCTATGATTAAAAGGATTGTAGGGAATCCTAGTTGTTGGAGGAAATGCAATGGATACCTACTTGATGAAGAATGGTGAGCAAATGAAATTTGAGAGGTCACATGCGCAGTTCCCTCAACATAGGGGGAAGTAATTTTAGAAGTCAAGGAAGAGGAGGAGGATTTTGTCGAGGAAGAGGCCAGGCCATATTCTATAATTGTGGACAACCAAAACACTATGCTAGAGACTATACAAGTCCTACATCATCGTGTTCATATTGTAAAGCACTCAATCATACCATCGAGGAATTTGCCCAAATTATTTCCAAATGGCAGGACAAGGTCACTAGGAATCACAACCATCCCCTGAATGCAAATTAGAATGTTCAGAAGGTTTCAACTAGCCACGAGATAAACTACTAATTGTCGTTGTGTTAACCAGGGGAGGTAATACGACTGGATATGATAAGGAAGAACCATGGAAAAACATGAGAATACATCCTACAACATAAAAGAAAGTTCCATTTGATGTCCAGAAAGAGAAAGGGGTCTTCTTTGATGAACAAAATGTGTTTATGGATAGGAACCATGCAACGAAATTTGTTATTCTTTAGAGATTTAATGAAGGTTCACTCATCAGTATGCCAACGATATTTAATCAGTCAATTCCAAAGAAGTTGAAAGAACATTCAACCATTTTGAAGAATTTTTTGAAAAGTTGTTTAGCACTTGTTAAAAACGAAGACGCTTTCGAAGAGCTATCAACTTTAATAGAAGAACCTGAGAAAGTTTTTTGACAAGAAAAAATTGTCAATCATATTCATAAAAGACAGAATATTGGTCGATTATTACGCATGAATGCGCAAATAGGTTATTATGATATGGATCTTATAATTCTTGACTTGGAGTAAGATGTTAACATTTTGACAAAGAAGACATAGGAAAGTATGGGGAATCCCAAGTTAGTATGGTCACCTATTCAATCGATATTATCTAACAATTTGAAGGTTCTACCTATGGACCAATTAACCTAGGTTCCTCTCGAGGTGGAAGGGCTCCGAACCTATGCATATTTTGAGGTTATAGAGATTGTTGATGATACAGATCTTTATCCGGCACTCCCGAGGTTCGACTGGCCTATTGAGAACTAGATTTTCATTGATTTTAGAATAATGATATTATCATTTGAAGACTCAGATATGTGGGTAGTCGCTCCAATGGACCCATTGGAAGGAGAACGCTATGTCAAACCATTAAGAGGAGAGTATTTTGAAGGGAATTTTGATACTATTTACAATATGTATTCTACGATGGTTGATTATATAAATCCTACAAGTGATAGTAAATTAAGTTGGTGGAGTGTTGGTTCATTCTCATCAAATTTAGGGGAAGCATTAGAAAATTGGGAGACCCATTTACATGAAGTATCAATGAGAAAATGCACAAGAATCGTAAAATCCTTGTGATGGGTGGGTACCGAGATATGTGATATTCCTACATATGAAGGATTGCCTAACTTTAACACGTTTTTTTTAGAATTTGAATATAAGGTATTGGACCTTGAGTGAATACTAGCTCTTGACGTGGACCTAAAAGCTACACCAGCAAGATGGTGGTCTTCTCATAAACAATCCATCTCAGACTGACCTCAGTGTCGAAGGCTTTGGGAAATCCAGTTTGGTGAGAATATTCCTTATGTTGGTAAAATTATACTGGGTTGGAGATCCCAATCGACCATCTTGATAATTGTTGTGCGACATGGAGATCAGTGCCTAGGAAGGAATGGGTACATTTTTTCATTCATACTTTGGATATGATACCAAGAAATTTGTATACATCAGTTGAAATGTAATGAGGAACTGTAGATTGGAATGATTTGTCTAATAACTTTGATCATACTTTTAGCTTTGTGGATGAATTTCGTCAATTGATGTTGCCTTACAAGTTATTAAAGCCAATATTTTTTAGGACATTTATATTCCTATTTCTAGTCTACCCCAATGAAATGAGACACTTCATAACTTGATGGAGTATTACAACATATTTGGGGAGCTTAAAGATGATAATCCATGATACATTAACATTCCTGATATGAAGGTATTCAATCATTGAAGGAACCAGGTCTATCATCTGAAAAGTTTTTGAATCTCCTAAAAATAAAGAAAGTAAACATTGGGTCTCCTAAGAATCTGAAGTTTGCGAGTATTGGGGATTACTGGGATAATGAGACTGTTGGGAAAATCATTGATTTATTACATGAATTTCAAGACCTATTTTCGACCAAGTTCACAGAAATGAAAGGAATTTTTGGGGACTTGGGTGAAATGAAAATTCCCTTAAAGATGGATGTAAATCCTTTCAAGCAACGACCCTCTGATAGAACCTCGAATACAAATAGAATGTTAAGGAAGAACTAGACAGAATGATGGATGTAGGTATTATTGAAAGTTTTGAAGAATCAGAGTGGATAATCCCAATGGTTGTATATGATAATAAAATTGGTGAATTATGTATTTGTGTCAACTTAAGAAAATTAAATGATGCTTTCTTGCATGATCCTTTTCCTACACCTTTTACATATGAGGTCTTGGAAAGTGTAGGAGGACAAGAAGTGTATTCATTTACTGATGGATTCTCCATGTATCGTTAGATCAAGATCACAAAAGAGGATTGACATAAGATCACCTTCGCAATAGTGGGGTTGTTTCCAGTACATGGTAATGCGATTTGGACATAAGAATGCACCTACTATTTTTTCTAGGATAGTGGTATATGATTTTAAATATTTTATTCATAAATTCCTATAAGTGTACTTTGACAACTGAAGAGTGTATGGGTTAATTAAAGACCATATCGAGAGTCTTTAGATGATGTTTGAACGTTGCAGATAATTTCAAATTTCTTTAAATTTGAAGAAGTGCATCTTTTGTGCTCCTTTTGGTATTGTGTTGGGTCACATAGTATGTAGAGAAGGAATGATGATGGATCCTACAAATATTGCAATCATTGTCGATATACATCCACCTTCAACAAATAAATAATATAGGACTAAATTGGGTCATACTAGGTACTATTGGAAGTTTATCAGAGGTTATACAGAGATTACAACTCTAATGGAGAAGTTATTGAAAAAAATGCTAAATTCCAATGGAATGAGGAATGCCAAAAGAGTCTTGACATGCTCAAAGAGAAAATGGTTTCAACACCTATTCTGGTATTTCCTAATTGGTGAAAATAATTTCATGTGCATGTCAATGCATCTCCTGTCGCATTAGGAAAAGTACTTGCACAACAAGGTGAGGGATATGTCGATCACCCCATTGCATTTGCTAGTACAAGGCTGTTGACTGCAAAAAGGAATTATATGACATCTAATTTGGAGGGACTTTTTATGGTATATGCACTCCAAAATTTTTGACATTATTTATTGGGCAGTCATTTTAAGATGTTTACATATCAATCTTCCTTCAAATACCTGGTCAATAAGCCAATGTTGGGGGGAGGATATGTCGATGGATTATTCTCTTCCAAGAGTTTGACTATGAAATTATTTTAAAACCAGGAAGGTTGCATGAAGGTCCCAACCATCTCTCAAGGCCAGAAAAAGGAGAAGAACCAACTAGTCTAGATGATAGTCGTCCCGACACAGAACTATTCATAGTAAAAATGGTTCATGGTTACTTTAAAGACATTGTGCATTTATTAACTATAAGAAGGGCATTATAAGTATTTAATTCATCATAGAAAAAATAATTGGTTGTGAAATAAGTAGATTTCCAGCTTATAGTTGGATAGTTATATAAGATGGGACCAGATAATATACTACGTCGCTGGGTTTTGGAACATGAGTGAATATTTGTGTTAGTTAAAGCTCATGTAGGAGTGATAGGTGGCCACTATGCTAGAAAAACAATGTCATGCAAAATTTTACGAGCATGATTATGGTGGCCTACACTCCATTCATATATGCTTGACTACTGTCGTAGTTTTGACAATTGCCAACGATCAAGGAAACCGTCCTGATGGGATGAAAGTATCTTGTTCCACAGCTAATGTTGCAGAAATTCAAAAAGTGGGCTATTGATTTTGTGGGTCCCATTAATCCACCAGGAAAAAGGATAAGTGCTCGGTATATAATTACGACGAAAAAATATTTAACAAGATGGGATGGAGCAACGCCAATCAGAGATTGTACTACAATGAGTGCTCCCAGATTTTTGTTTGATCATGTGGTAACCAAGTTCGGTTGTCCAAATATATTAGCAAGTGACCAGCATACACACTTTGTTAATAAAGTGATTGAGGAAATGAATGAAGAATTCCAAATCTAGCATAGGAAGACAACGCCATATCATCCGTGGGAAAATGGAATCATTGAATCTTTTATTAATATTTTTGAATAGGTGCTTACCAATATTTGCAATATGAGTCATGATTATTGGGATCACAAAATACCTACAATATTATGGGCTTATCCCATGTCATGTAAGAATCTTACGACATAGACTCCATTTCCACTAGTTTATGGATAGGAGGTTGTCATGCTTATGGAATATATTGTACCTAGTTTAAGAATAGATGCAATTAATGAGATGACATATTTGGGTGCAATTTAAGAAATATTGTCTCAATTGATACAACTATAGGAATATCAATTTAATGCGGGTTACCGACAATGAGTTGAAAAAGAGCGACAAAAGGAATGGCATGATCGACTTTATAAGTTCAAGCAATTCCATCCTAGCGATTTTTCTCTTCTGTATGACATAAAGTTTTTAAAACACCCTACTAAGCTTTGAAGACATTGGTTGGAACCATATGTTGTTGAATATGTTACAAATTGGGGTGAAGTTAAGTTGCAGAAGTTAGATGGTACACTCATTGTCCGGTTAGTAAATGGAAGTAAACTAAAATCTTATTGGGATAGTTGTACTTCTCTCGACTGAGTGAATGAAAAAAAATCGTCGCCTTGTATATAAGTCATGCTTTGCATACTGTAGTCTTGTAGGTTGGGTGTTGCATTCCAAGTTGGCTATTTGTTGTACTTAGTTTTGTGTCATAGGGTGATTTCACGACATGATTTTATATCAAATATACATTTAATGCATGGTAATAACTACTTTTATTGCAACTGGAGTGTTGGATTTAATGGTGCTTTGTCATAAATGAATGAAATATTTTTGCATGATAGGGGATTAGCTACTACCATTCCTAATTTATTGCAGGTCAATTCATAATAACTACCCACATAATCGGATCAATTTTCTGCATGCGTAGGTCTATTGCACCTTTAAACGAGAGTGATTTGTTTCATTGTAACAAACTGTGAAGTGTATTGAGCAAGCTAGTCATATATAACCAACTATTTTGTGTCTAAGATTTGGAGATCCCTATATCAATCTCTAACACTATTTCAGGTTTTGTTGTAGAAATAACATTTGTGATACCCATTGTTGAGGAGACACCAAAGGTTGTATTGCGGTCGGTCCATGTGAATCCACCAAGAAAGAAACACACGGCTGGTCGAGTAGTTCTTCCGGAGCAAAGATTTAAAGCCAACCATGACGTTGAAGCTTCTGGGTATGGTTATGTGACCATACTACCATGATATATTCCACATACGAAGGATAAGAATACACATATAGTCATTCAAAAGAATGTCAAATATTCGTTGGTAAATCCAACCATTCCAAAGGGATTTCATGTGGCGACAGAGTTCATGTGGCGGCTAGTGGAATATGTGCCTATTCCTTTGGTACCCATGGAATAGGCCCATGGGTTAGAGAATTCAAGAATTCTATCATTGTTGTACATGCCACATTTTGGTCAAACTGATGAAATTAACACATTCGTGAAGCAATTGTTGGTTTTCTTTCATGGAGGGTGTTTGTTATTAAATACAATAATTTATATCGATGTTGACCTAAAAACTACTATTACATGATTACCCAAGGTAGAGGTGGATCCAACACCATTCTTTTCTAGTAAGGAGCAGGACAAAAGTATTATTGCTCAGATGAAAGAGAAGTATAATATCACGCGAGATAAGCGGGGATTTAATAGAACCTCCATTAATGATCAAGGTGTTGAAATTGTACGAAAGGTTTTATCGAGTAAGCTACTATGAACAATGCGACTGAACATGTGCACTGCTGGTACTATCGCTTCCACTAAGCAATGCACTGTAGGAGTGCAAATGAATTGGAAAACATTCCTAATTAATGAGTTATTAGGTGACACAATTGATGCAAAGGAACGAGGTACACCTTTTACTTATTCCCAATTTCTGATCTTAGTTTATTTCTTCACGTGGGTCATGTAATCGAATTAACAGGGAATGGAAATGAATTTTCCGTGTCGAGGGGAACAGCTTCAAAACCTATGGTTTGATGAGAATTGATGAAGACAACATGAGAACAATCTTCAAAATTTGTATGCATGTTGAGGCATTAAGGTATCACATTGGGATCTAGTCAAGGATTGTCACTACGAATGTCTAGTGGTACATGAACATCATTAATTTTTCTATGAGGGCCCATGATCAATATCTATAGCCAAGCCGAGATCCACAACGTTAGTGGTTAACCACTGTATTCCTTCTATCAGAGGAGGATATTGATATAGTATTTCAGGATTGGCCGAAAGAATGGAAGCATCCTTTCGAGGATGATTTATTCACTACTAAAACTGAACCACGACAGAAAGGTACATTAGTGACCTAGTTAGGAAACTCACAAGAAGAAGATAACCTTCTTGGTTTATCCCAAAATAATGAGAGTGGGGGTGAATCAGTATTGACTCTTAATTAATAAAACACACAATAATCAACAATTAAAACATAGTTTTTATCGTGGAAACCTCAAAGAGAAAACTACCGACACAAACTCATTAATAAGATGAATTTTAAAAAATTGTTTATATGCTACTACAAAAAGGATGCAAAACACACCCTAGGTTTTTCCTGCAACTACAGACTAGGATGCTACAACAACCCTATGGTTTTCTTGCTGCTTCAACATATAAGGATGCTACAACACCCTATTCTCCAGCTACGACTAGAAGGAGGCTTTGATCCCCTGCAAACTTGTGGCCTGCCCTAGCACCACCTTTCCACCTTGATGTGATTTTCTTAATCTTTTGGAACAGTTGTAAACTATTCACTTTGGACTTTGTAAAGCTTACTAACATAGACATTTAATTCTTTACACATTCATTTATTTAAATACCCTATACCTATTTTGTATCAACGCAACTCTCCATAGTTGCGCTCTTTCATTTTGGATCATGATTGTTTTTTTATAGACACAACCAATCACCATCTATCCGTTCAATCATCACATCACTTCAGCAAAGGCAATGTTTCGTTCTTCCCACAGCTCATAATTCATTTCCACATCCATTTATTTATTGTTTTCTTGTGCATCCATAATATTCTTCACTAGATACTGTTTGGGTACACAGGGTACTCCCAAAATACCAAACACCTAGAGAGACCATTTCACACAAAAAGATCAGAGATCAATACACCGATGTTTGTCACGTGGTTAAAACCTGCAAGAGGGAAACAGTCCACGGCCCTAGCCAAATAGCTACTTGGAGCAATTTATTATGCAAAAGAAAGAAAGTTACATGAGCTTCTCATAATCGATCAACTAGCCAAGGACCCTCCATGCTCTTTAAATAGAGTTCATGGACCAATCGAGTGTTAAGCCACAGATCAAAGGCAGGTATGATCTAAGAGAAGTTGATCCGTCGAATCACTTTATGTCTAGATCATATCGTGACCATCGGATTATAATATTTACAAATGCATACTAAAGAAACACACTTTACCTAATGGATATATTACACAAGTTGATCTTAACTAACTCCTAAGTGTCTAAATATCCTAACATCCTCCCTTAACAAAAACTTGGGATAGGATTGAAGGATTTACAAAAGTGACACTATTAGGAGAAGGAAGGAGGCATTAGAGCCTATCCCCCCTTAAGGACACATTCCTGAACTCCTAACATAGATCGAAGTTTAGAAAACTTTGATTCTGTAAGAGAATTGGTGCAGATGTCTGCAACTTGATCATCTGTAGGGAAATAGTGCATTTCAAGAACATGATCATGAACAAGATTTCTGATGAAGTGCATTTGTAGCTCAATGTGTTTGATGCGTTGATGTAGAAATGGATCTTTGGAAAGCTTGATTGCACTTTGATTGTCGCACCAAAGTGGAGTAGGATGCTGTTGCTCGAATCTAAACTCTGAAAGGATCTGTCGAAGCCATAAAGCTTCTTGAATGGCATTAACTACAACTCGATATTCTGCTTCTGCTAAAGAAAGAGCAAGAGCTCATTGTTTCTTACAAGCCCAAGTGATAGGTCCAGATACCAGACTGAAAACATAACATGCAGTAGACTTTCGATCATCATGATCACCAGCACAATATTCAGTAGACTTTCGAGCGTCAGCCCAATATTCAGTAGACTTTCGATCATCTCGAATATATCGAAGTATTCTTGTTGCTTCTTTCCAGTGAATTTCATGAGGAGTTTGCATATAACAGGAAACATGACCAATGGCAAAGGAAAGGTCAAGATGGGAATGAGTCAAGTATAAAAGACTACCAACAAGATGACGATACAAGGTGGTATATACTTAAGGGGAAGTACAAGTGGCAGAAAGTTTGACTCCAGACTGGAAGGGAGAAGGGGCTGGTTTACAATCTTCCATGTGGAAGAGACAAAGAAGGTCACAAGCATACTTAGACTGAGAAAGAAATATTCCTTCTTTGGTTTGCAAGACTTGGAGACCAAGAAAATAATGCAAATGTCCTAAGTTTGGCATTTCAAAATTTTGCTTAAGACTGGATTTCACATGGGTTATAAGTTTAGGGTCACTACCAGTAAGGATAAGATCATCAACATAAAGAAAAAGTATGATGAGATGGTTTCGTACTTTCTTGGTATAGACATTGGGGTCAGAATGACATCTAGAAAAACCGGTGTCAAGGAGAAAGCTATCCATTTTGGCATACCAAGCTCTAGGAGCTTGCTTAAGGCCATATAAGGATTTCTTAAGGAGATAGACAAGGCTAGAGTTATCCTGAACATATCCAAGAGGTTGTTCCATGTAAATTTCCTCCTGTAAATCACCATGTAAAAATGTAGACTTGACATCCTTTTGATGGACTTCCCAGTTATGTAAGGCTTCAAGGGAAAGAACACGGTGGATGGAATTCATTTTTGCGACAGGAGAAAATGTTTCATTGTAGTCAATCCCTTCAAATTGGGACAAACCTTTGGAAACTGACCTTTCCTTAAGTGTTTCAACACTTCCATCTGATGCATACTTAGTTACGTAGACCCATTTACATCTAACAATTTTTCTTCCTTTTGGAAGAGGAACAAGATCCCAAGTATCATTCGCCATTAAGGAATGATATTCTTCATCCATAGTTGCATCCCAATATGGATTTCCTGAAGCTTCTGCAAAATTTTCTGGATCATGATTCTTGGAAAATTGAGCCAAAAGAGAAGAGGCTCACTGAAACTGAGAACGTGTTCGACATTGATCTCTAGGATCAACGGCAAGATCACCAGCTACTTCACATGTTGAATGGACCCATCGAGGAAGCAATGGTGCTAGTGAAACTAGAGGAACATGATCAGGAGGAGGTGGATTTTCATCCTCACTATCATCATCAGAAACTAGATTTGGAAACCTATCAAGGAAGTTGGAAGAAGAAGAAGAAGAAGGTACAATCGCCGAATCAGGCTAGAAAGCCAAAGAAATTTTCATTAAATTTAACATCTCTTCTAATGATTATATCATGTGAATGGGGCTGAAGAAGTCTATAACATTTTACATCTTAAGAATATCCAAAAAATATGCACTTTTCACTTTTAGGCTGCATTGCTTTCCATTTTTCATCCAGAATGTGAGACGATGCTTCACAACCAAACACACGAAAGTGACTTAAATCTAGTTTAATTTTACTCCATGCTTATTCTGGTGTTATACCTTGTAAAAATTTAGTGGGTGTGTGATTAACTATGTATTTTGCACAATTTATGGCCTCAACCCAATATTGAAGACTTAGTCCCTTAGATTGGATCATATAATTAGCCATTTCTTTTAAAGTGTGGTTCTTTTGTTCAGCTACACCATTTTGTTGTGGTGTATATGGAATAGTGTGTTGTTTTTGGATTCCTTGTTCAGTGTAGAAACTAGTGAACTTGTTGTTAACATATTCTCCTCCATTGTCAAATATTAACTTAATAATTTGATGACCAGATTGTTTTTCAACAAGGGCCTTGTAGGCCAAGAACATGTTAAATACTTCACTCTTAAGTTTTAGGAAGTAAACCCAAGTGCGTCTGGAGTAGTTATCAATCAAAGTTAAGAAATATTTGAAACCAGAAAAGGATGCAGATGGAAGAGGGCCACACAAGTCACTATGCACAATCTCCAAGGGAACCGCGGCGTGCCAAGAGGCACATTTGTCAAAACTGTCCCAATGATGTTTTTTGAGTACACAACCAGAACAAACACAATCCTTGAAAGATACCATCGAAAGACTAGTCACCATATTGTCTTTACATAGTTGTTGCAATGAGCGATAATTTAAGTGACCAAATCCCTCATGCCAAATTTTGCTCAAGTTATCACTATGAGCAACAAAAATTTAAAGAAAAGGTGATGACCCAAAGTTGTCAAATTTGTACAACCTATTAATATCATCAACAGTTCCAGTAGCAAGGACCTTTTGAGGATTTTAAAAATCCTTGATTACAACTTGGTGAGGTGTAAGCATCACAATTTTACCTTCACCTGAATGAGTAATTTGATAGGTCGATAACAAATTGCAGGAAATTTTTGGAACACATAGTACATCACTAAGATGACCATTTTCTACTGGAACTGTTCCAGATCCTACAACACTTAGAGATCTATCATCACCAACAAATATTTGTTTGGTGTTACATTCATGCATAGTAGAAAAGATGGCTTGATCCTTAGCCATATGATAAGATGCTCCAGAATCAATGAGCCATTGAATTGAAGTAGAAGAAGAAGATGCAGTATAAGAGTAACCAGAAGCACAAAGTGTATGTCCATGAGAGGTAGATTCTGAAGACGAATCTAAGCTGATGTGGTGCTTCTTCATTGTTGCTTCCAAGGCTGCCATCTTCTTGAAACACTTAGATTCATCATGATTATTTTTCCCACAAAAATTGCAATGACGCTCGGTCTTCTTTCCTTTTGGCTTGGATCCTTTATCATTTTTTAAAGAAGGAGCTGACTGAGAGGGTTTCAGACCCTTGTTGTTTGGCTTATTATTGCGAAAATTATGTTTCTTGGGAGGCTTGGACTTTTCTTTCTGTTGGGAAAATAAGGCTTTCCCAGATGTATCTGCATTGTTAATTATTCCAAGATGAATGGGCTTATCTTGCTCTCTAATTAAGGAATCATAAAACGATTCAAGACTAGGCTCTTGATAGCTAGCTGCAGTCAATGATTCTTTCATGGAGTAGAATGTAGATACAAAAATAGAATATGCAGGTCCAAGTTTGGAAAGAATATGATAAATACATTGCTTGTCTTCTTTCTTAATCTTGCAATCTGCACATAAGAGTCTAAGAGTTTTATACTTAGATAAATAGTCTTGAATGCATGAAAAATAATTTGGATTCAAGGAAATCAACTCATTCTCAATTTGATAACCTTGAATTTCATTGTGTTTACCAAACACAGATTCCAACTTTTCCCAAGCTTTATTAGGTTCATCAATTCTAGATATGTGGAATCACAAATCAGTAGAGATTCACATCCCAATTAATACACGAGCTTCATCACATCTATTTTCCCATTTGATTTTTTTTATCATCATCAGTGGGTTCTATTTCTTTCCATGAGGTTATCCTTAAAAGTCCCCTACTTCGCAGAACATCCTCCATACGAGATTTCCATCAGAAATAGTTAGAACTTGTAAGTATAATATCACAAGGGGTGGCCATACTATAAAATAATGACTAAAAGAATAGAAACTAACTGTGTGGATGCAAAGAGCTCAAAAAAATATATGGTTTTAAAGAAAACGACACTGAAAACTGATTCTAGATGATGAAGTTATGCTTGATCAAAGAAAATGTTGAAGATGTTCTCAATAGTGACGTGGCAGATATTAACTTGACCAACTAAAAAAAAGAACCCCCCTCTTCCCAAGATCAACCTTTAACAATCACTTTACAATAAAGTTATTTTTAAGTGAATCACTTTTGTAGAATAAGTGATGTTCACTTTTACAATAATGTTACTTTAAATAGTGCGGCAATAAATGAAAAGACTTAAGTGACTCACTTTTTATTTTATTTTATTCAAGTGTTATGCACTTTTACAATAAAGTAACTTGAAAATAGAAATTCCATGCACTAAAAAGTAGCTTAATAAGACTTGAACTCAAGACCTATTAAGGAATAAAACAACTATGGACCAAGTGAGTTAAGTTAAAAACGTATGTAAAAGAATGGAAAAAGGAAGGGGGCTATTTTTTTTTACTATTCTCTCTCGTTCTCCGTGCTTGCCTTTTTTTTTCTACAAATCACAAAAAAATGAAAAACAAAAACAAAATCATTTTCCCACACAATGGGGTTAGATCTTGGTTAGCTTACCTGGAAAGTATACGTTTTCAATTTTTCTCGTTGTTTCTGATTTCCGTGATCACACAAGGTGCACGACAAAGAGCATACTCAGCCAACAAGACAAGAAAAAAACTTTCCCTTTCTGTTTCTGATTCACCGCGATCGCACAAGGTGCGCAACAAATATCATACACAGCCAGGGAAGGCAATAGTCCGAGACTAAAACAATAAAGATCTAATAATAAAACTAAAAAAATATGAGAGATTTAAAAAAAATAAACAAATCAGTCACTCTAACATTATACCTTTAGATTTGCCGAAATGGGTGTTTTTGGATCAAATGGAAATGATTTTTTTGTGAAACGAAAACTATTTTCCAATGGAAATGACACTTCAGATGCAATGGAACAACTCTCATAGGCCACAAATGCACAAAAACTCTAGAAAAAAAACCCTTTCAAAGTTTCGGCAACACCGGTTCCAGATCTTGATGAAAACCGAAAGCGGCTCTTCATAAACGCTCTAATACCATGTTTAGGTACACAGGGTACTCCCAAAAGATTGAAAACCTAGAGAAACCACTTCACATAAAAAGATTACAAATCAATACACAGATGTTTGTCATGTGGTTAAAACCCTCGAGAGGGAAACAATCCACGACCCCAACCAAATAGCTACTTGGAGCAATTTATTATGCAAAAGAAAGAAAGTAACATGAGCTTCTCATAATCAATCAACTAGCCAAGGACCCTCCATGATATTTAAATAAAGATCATGGACCAATCGGGTGTTAAGCCATAGATCAATTGTAGGTATGGTCTAAGAGAAGTTGAACCATCGGATCACTTTATGTCTAGAGCATATTGTCACCGTCGGTTTAGAATATTTACAAATGCATACTAATGCATACTAAAGAAACACACTTTACCTAATATATATATTACACAAGTTGATCTTAACTAACTCCTAAGTGTCTAAATATCCTAACAGATACAATCCGGAGAGTTGATATTTTGTCTGGATCTCTTCAAACCATTGATCTATAATACATATTTCCTTTTTTAAATTGTATTTTTGCACCAAGTTTCCGTTTCAACCATTCTGCATCATTGATCTTCATTGGGATTCTTCTTGAGTGTCGATCTCCATATTGGGGGATGGAGGATGCGGGATATCGACTGTCCGCTTTTTCCTTTCGGCAAACTCCTTTTCGCACTATGGAATGCAAAAGTCAGTGTTCCACCATTGATATTCATCATGCTTCTTCTTGATCATCGATCTCTAGATTATGGGATGCGGGATGTGGGATGTGATATTCCCTCAAATCATATCTCAACTTTCTACAAGCTCCTTTCTGCAAGCTTTCTTCTGCACCATCAATCTCTTGCAGAGTCTTTCAGAACCTTTGATCTTCTGGATTGCGAGTTCATAAAATATTTAAACGTTACCTCCGCAATTCCTTTTCTGTATTTTTTCTTCTGCACCGTCAATCTCTTTTAGCGGAACTAATATCAGCCGTTCGATCTTGATCTTTTACGAAACTTTGGATTTTCCACCTAACTATCGGAATTAATCCTTAATCGTCAGATCTAGTGTGGGACTAATATAAGTTGTCCAATATTGATTGTTGTGGAACTTCATCCTTCGGCCTATATTTTGTGGAACTGATCCTCAGCCCTTGGATCTATAGCGGGACTAACCTTTGTGCTAGTTCATTCAGCAACAACATTGGATTATCGATCTCAGTTGCTCAACTTGCTATAGTGTTATTCATTTGTCATTGACCCTGCAACCTGCAACCTATAGCAGGGTTATTCCTTTATTATTCTATATATCAGCAACCTTCAGTCTTCCACCATAACTTCGACTTTCGATAACTTATTTGAAATAAATGACAACTAATTTACTCAACAATATCCCCCTTTGGCATTGATGGCAATATATTTAATCATTTACCTCCTTCACATGAGTCAACATTTCATTTCTCTATAGAAGGCCATGTTGGTGCTCAAGATTGGGTTTTTTCCCCACCTTCAGATGACCCCGTGGCATCGAAATTCAGTATGACTGCTCCTTTATGGGAGATTTCCTTGGGATGGAAAATAGATGAATACAACATGAATGATTTATCTTATGCCACCCCACCACCTAATCCGATATTCTTATTGTTAAATGATGATTATTTTAGACCTATTGTTGATGAGAATATTTCAATCAGTGCAGACATAGTTTGTTCCTCTATCCTGCATGGAGTAGATCTAGAACATAAAAACACAATGGTGCACCATTCTCCTATATAATTGAATTAAATGAATGTTTAATATTTCCTTACCTCAATGATGGAAGTTGTCCTTTACTTATGGATCCTTTGCAATCGAATGTACCTGTAAAGAACATAAAGGACAAAACAGAAAGGTGAAAGCAACAAGACAATCCAAATATATATACTAATAGTCAAGGAAAAGAGTAATAAACAACTAATCTTAACACAAATCATTTATGGAAAAGGAGAACACATTTGTATTGATAATAAAAAGAGTAAGAAGCTACAACCGAAGCCTTGATGTTGAAGCTTCAATCTCATAATACTTTCAACATCACTCTTATACATAGTCTACAAGATTTTACAATCCTTACTCACAAGGACACTTTATTTCCTCCTACACCATCTATTATTCTAGTAGCATGAATATGTTGTCTTGGTATCTCCCCTTTCACATGGTCCATGTAGCTTGATTTTATGGGCCAAAGGAATCCCAAAGGGGTTGAGATATTTTGGGAGGATGGTAGGGCATGATCCTTATGGGATAGGAGCTTGAGTGCCACCTATTCCTAGCACTTGGGATCATCCTCCATGAGGACTTTCATCTAGAAGGTTCTTGGATCTTCTCTTTTTCCCTCTCTGCAAGTGGGCCAAGTGCACCGACACTCCTTGTGATCAAGTAACAGGCACCATTGGTGTACTCTGTCAATGTACCATAGGCGTCAAGCTTGTCTGACACCCTATGCTGGGAGTTAAGGTGCTTCAAGATGCCTATAATTTATTAACAACTTCACCAGAAGATAAATTGGCCAAGGGAATTTAAGGGATTAAGAATTAAGATAATTTTTGTGTGTAATAGAGTACCCCCCAAATTATGAAGCTAGAGAAATGTGATAGGTGAAATTATTTTCTATATATGGTTTCGGTATAAGAGGAAAAAAGAGTTGTGAGTAAAATACTTGACGTAAGACTAGTCACCAACTATTTGACCCAAACATGGCTGCAGACTAATACGATGTAGATCCATGTACAATGACCATGTCATGGATATCGACAATACAATGTACATCCAATATTAACAAGAATCAAATCAAAACATGGCTACGTAACAGACAAAGTAGATCCATTCCATCCTGAATCAAAACCTGAATATAGCCACCAAACATACAATGTGGATCCATGTCAGGACTTCAAACAATAATCCATCACAACTTGAAGATAGGCACATATTCAAGTAAATACCTAACCATTAGGTGTCTTTATTCTAATACCAAATGATATGACTCTATCCATGTGAACAGATGTCTTAACGTCGAACATGGTAGAAACCAATTGAATACTAGTCACTGATGTATATCGTTAACAAGCGCGAGGTAAATAATCATTGATGTCAAAGATCCCCAAGGTATCTAAGTGCATTCCTATGAATGTGAATAGATGAATTGGAGTCGAACAATTGACATAATGTTTCAATCAAAGGCCAGTGATGAAATCCTAGTGTCGAAAGCAAGGAAACCTGCCATTGAGGCATGCAGGATTCAAGGTACTTGACTGGTTCCTAAGACTAATTCATGGATGATGTGATGGATTCGATGAGAATAGACTCATCGAGGGAGGACCATGATGTTTCCCCCGTAATAGACACAAAAATTGGAACAAAAGTGATGTTTATGTGTTGAAATAACCATAGGACTGATTCAAATGTGACCGACTCGAAGGAAGCTAAGGAAACTGTAGAGGTAGACTATAATGGAGATTTCCCTTCAAAATTGAATGGCATGACAAATAACTTGGACGTATTGACTCAATGAGGCAGAGACTAGATGCAAGACAAGAGTAGGATGACACATACTTTGAATCGACTCAAAGGAGTTAAATAACTCACGAAATTGGATTGACTCAGTGACAAGCTGAATACCCAACTGTTTGAAATGAAAATGAAGAAAAGTGCCATGTTCAAGGGTAGACTATGAATTACCATTAATACAAATGAAATATGTTCTCCATTCCCTTAATTTCCCCATTGCAATGGATGCTTACCTCTTTTCTTCTTAACGAGCTTGAAAATGGTAACACATGCTTAATGTATCTGATCAAGTGACGACTCTATTCTCATATGTTTCATGAACCTGAAGAAGGATGGGTTCATTTCCCCCAAAAAGTGTTTTTCATCACTTAATTTTATGAGTCTGAAGAATGTAAACTCATGTGTCGTTTCATGTTTAGATAGTCTAAAATGACTAAGAAGACTCCATAGTGGAATTTTTCCTAGATTTAGTCCGGAAGTCCCGAAAAAGAATAAAACAATACCTAGGAGAACTCTTCTAGTTGTGATAAACTAGAGTGTACATTTTTTTGTAAATGAGTCTAAATTGTTAGAAAAGGGGGTAAACTATCACTGGATAGACTACCTTTCGAATACTTTTACAAGCATGAAAGAATCAAGCTCGCTTGGCGATCTTTTCATGTTTAAAGAGTCTTGAAAAGTAATTAAATTTGACTTCACAAGGGGTCCCCTTTTCATAATCCATTTTAACGAGTCTGAAAAAGTAGTAAAAGCACACTCAATGCCTCTTCGCTAGGTATTTAACGAGCACGATAGACGTATAAAAATAGTCATTACTTTTTCAACTTAAACTGGAGTGTGAAAAAATAAAAAATAAACTCACTTGTAGCAAAGAAAGTCCAACAATACCCTGAAATATCCAAAAATTATGTTAGAACATTTTTACCATGGAAACTATAGAAAAACATGAAGAAAACCCTAAATATTTAATTATTGCACTAATTATTTCAAATAAAAAATTAAAAATAACATACAAATAGTGGAATAGTAAATTTTTTTACCATTGTGTTTTCACTATTGAAGTTTGGGTAAAACTTATGCTTAAGGGAGGATTTTTTTGTGGATATTCCAAGAGCTCCAAGCCTCCTCTGATTGAATCATCTGGACCAAGTAATAGGTAACACTTAACTCTTCATTTGCATAGTTTAATTTCTAGTTTTTTTCTTTTTTTTTGGTGTTTTGGGGAGAGGTTCCTAAGGAGAATAGCGTGCACAAATTGGTGCCCTTTTCCCTTTCAAGAGGTACGCCGGTGCACCCCTTGAAAGAGGAAAGAGAACCAAAGGCACTTTCTTCCTTATGAAAAATAACATCGTCTCTATGTTCCCTTATGAAAAGAGCGTCAGTGGTGAGGGCCTCCACAAAAAACAAAATCCAAGCACAAATTTTGAATTTTACCTCTTGATGTGGAGTCTAATGGGTTTCTTATGGATGTTCCATAGGTATTCAACTCGCAATATGGTGATTTGGAAAGAACAAGAGCATGATATTGATAATTCCCAAGTGGAGAATGATCCCATGACTATGAGAGCCTTAAGGGGATGTGGGCTCCTAAAATACTTTAAAGTCCTAGGGATGAGGGACCATGTGAGGTTGTTGGAATAACTCATCCTTGTTGGGATTATTATTAATCATCCCTTTGTCTCCTTTGACCACATAAAGTCTATTTGATTAATTTCCCTAGCTTAGGAGGTCTCATCACTTCACTAGTGCATGAGGGACATAACAAGTGGATATATGCCACTTCCTGCACCTATCTTCATGCATTTTGGAGCTTCAGGGATCAATCCCTATTTATAATAACCCACAAATATTTCCACCATTAGTGTCCACCAGTTGACTCCAGTAGGTCATCAATTATCCTTAGTTAAACTCTGATCCCCATTAGTTAGATCACTTCCAGTGTCTCCAGAGCCATTTTTGCATGCATGCAAGGAAAGTGGCTCCTTTGTTCACCTACCCTCTCAGTTAACTGATTGTAACCAATTTTAAGTGATTATTAACTGTTTTAGTGATCTAAAGTTGCACTAGTTAGCTATAATGGTGATTTTCCCACTCCTAGTTAGCTCTAGATTCATTCTAGGTTGGTAGATTCAACTACATGTGTAGGTATTCAAATTATTCATTGATGTTCTATTATATATTCACCCACAATGTGAATAATCATTAATGGAATATTTCTCATATTGTTATTCAATTATTCTTCTCTTATTTCTCTTGTGCAATCTATGTGAAGACCATTTTTGTCCCAATATCTACCTGTCATTATGGTATCAGAGCCTGGTCAGGCTATTCGAATTTCCCTCGGATATTTCCATTTATGCACGAGAAGCAACTGAGTTTCCACATAAATCCTATAATATTTTCCTTTATAACTCTGGATTATGTCATTAGAAGTCTCTATAGGTGTGACAAACCCTGAAAATGTGCTCATTGGCAAAATAGAGGTTGATTCACCTTAAAAGAAAAAACTTTCTAGTTTTGTGCAGGTACAACAGGTTATGGATTTCATATCAGTTGCTCCCCTATCATCATTCAACTATCGTGAATGGAAAATGAAGACAATTGCATATCTTAAGAGTCATGAGATCTTTGATGTGTCTATTGGAGTTGTGGCAATGCCAGACTCCGATGATGAGAAATATATTTGGTTCAATAATTGTGACAGAGCATATGGATCCATGTGTCTAGTCATTCCTCCTAGGATGCACTATCTTGTTGATGTTGTTGAATTCCCAAGTGAAATTTGGTCCATATTGGACAAATAATTTGGACAACAGGCTGAAGAGATTAGTGCAAAGCATTGGGAGAGCGCATCCAAGTTATTCCATCCTCCATTATTTCTCAAGAAGATGAAGTTCTGCAAGATTAAGAAATGACAGGGTCTTCAACTAATTCAATTCGAAACCAGACTCATTTGACTATTTCTCTAGAAATTTTTGAGAAATTTGATGTCTCATGTTTTCATGCAGCTACTCCAAAAGAGGAGATTCGAACCCACACTATTGAAGAACTCTCTTTCCATCCCACGGAGTCTTCAACTGATTCAATTCAAAACCAGACTCATCTTGTTGTTGCTCTCGAATTTTTTGAGAAACTTGATGTCTCATATTTTCATGCAGCTTCTTAATAAGAGGAGATTCGAACCTCCACTCACTAGTACAAAATGAGAAATTAATGACTAAAATCAGGCTATAAATGACTTTTTTTGAGTCTGTGACTAATAGTAGCTAATTTCCACTATCTTATAGCTAGTTGTATTTCACTTAGTCATTAATATTTTAACTTATTAGTCATTGATAGTCAATGATTTAGTCATTGATATTCAATGATTTAGTCATTTATTTAGTCACTGATTGCAACAATTAATGACCAAATAAACGACTAAATAAACTACTAGATGATAACACATTAATGACTAAGCTAAATACAACTAGATATGGGAAATTAGATACTAATAGTCGTATATATGTGAATTTAGTCATTTTTGTAGTCACAAATTTATGATAGGGTATGGAAGAATCGAACCACCAACCTCCTGCCTATAATTAGGCAGGTGCTCTACCATTGAGCTAGCACCCTTTAAGAAGTTATTGCTTGATAATGATAATATTTAAACAAATTTTGCATTATTCAAGCATACAAAGTATTGATTATTAAGTTACTATAGATCCATAATGGCTTACCCTGTACTAGTCTTTCAAGTCATTTTTGCACTAAATAAATGCATTTGAAAGACTTGAAGGACTATTTCATGGTAAGCCATTATGTATCTATAGTAACTTGATAATAATTATTTTTGTATGTTAATTCATCACATTCTACACAAACAAATCTTTTCAATGATAACCAATTCAAGATAACCAATTAGCATTCAAATAACACACCAATTAAACATCCCATCTTGAAGGGAAAATGCAATTCCTATACTCACCAAATTCCTTTTGATTAGAATCTTAGGAAACATTTTACAACCACCCAATATATTGAAAACCATTGGAAAATATGTGAGAGTTTCAACAAACTCAATTTTAAAAGAAATAATCATGGCAAATAAAAAACCCTAAAACAATGCACTATTACAAATGTTACATAATAAATCCTTATGGCAACACAAACTCTTAATGAAAAATCGATTGTCAATTGATTCACCAGATGATTTCAATTTTGGGTTGTGAAGCTTGGGATTAGAGAGAATCGTTGTTGATAGAAAAGAACTTTTACGCATTGTCACAACAATAGAAAAATAATATTATAACGATCATTGTGTAGTATACACACATATTTGGTCTTTAATGAATACAATTAAGAATGCTATATCACTTGATTGAATTGTAGCCATTGTTGTCCACTACTAAAATATCTTTGGAATGCCTTTACATGACCTCACATAGGAAAATCCTTTCATTGTCCTCCACCATCTTTGCTTCAAAGTTGCGAATTCGCAATCATATATGGGAAAAAATTTCCACAACAACATATGGGAAAAAATGAAAAAAAAATCGATGGCCATGATTTAGAGTGAAACTGAGGACTTAAAAATATGTTCTTCCATAATCCTTTGGCTTGTTCTAGGCATTTGGCCCCAATTCTCTTTAGATCCAACTTCACCGACAACAAGACATACACTATCCTTGTAATGTCATCATGAGATTGAGTCCTTCATTTAATGGGAGAATAGAAGTTAACATAAAATATGGTTATATAGAAGATAACAAATTAGTTAATTTTCATTTATTATCCCTGGACTCTTTTACAAGGAAAGTTGAAGAGAATGAGACAAACTTGTTCTCCCATAATTTAGCCTCCCTACTAACACGAACTTCCTCAATATTCTTGATGGCCTTCAAATTATTTTGAACATTTCTATCATATATCTCAGACCTGTTTGTTCTTCATAGAACCTGAAATAGAACCAATTTCCCAGTTGAATGTGTTCAAGTTGTTCCATGTCCAATCTTACCCATTAAGTTGTTTACTGAGTTTTTTCAACATCTGCATCCACCAATAATCAAAATGTACTATAAAAAACCAACCACAAGTAACATGTTGTATACAGTATTCAAAACAAGAACATAAGAACTATCTAGGTCTATATAATTGTAATATGTGATATGGAAACAACTGGGAAATTCTGCTCACTGTGCTGAATTTGATGCATCAAACAAAGTCAGAGTAGGTCATATCTGGGAGATGGGACAGATAAAAAACACATTAATTGATAAATCAAATCCCTTGTTTCCCACAGAGAAGACATTTGTGTTCATTTTGCATTCATATGTGGTCCTTTACAAGTGTTATTAGAACCAGCTGGTTTGGGACAAATCTGACCAGTCCTTCCCCTGTAAACCAGTCCAAAGTAGTTTAGGTCTAGTGTCTACCCAAACCTAGTTCAAATCAGAACCAGTCTAGCAATCCAGTTCAGGACCCCTTTCCCCTACAACACTTGAGCTTTGTCTGATTCTAAGAAAGAAGCATAGAAGAAGAGGATGCTTAATGCACCAACTGATTAAAACACATTTGATGCCCAATGTTGCCAACATACTTAAAACATCTAATCACAACAGTTTTTTAATCCATTCCCCAAGTGAAATAAAACTTCATAGACTTGGACTCAAGCCAATCATGTCTAATAAGCGATATTTCAGATGAGCTATGTACTTATTTCAATATAAATTATTTTTGGGCAATGATAGGCCATTTGAAGCCTCAACGTTTATGCATGTTCATTCAGATTCTATGTATCTAAGAACTTGTATCTCAATATATTTTTGCAATTTACACCCTCACATGCAATACAAGCATCATGCTAGCAATTGTTTTGTTTAACTGGGTGGAATTTATTTAAACTAGAAGCAATTTTCTACACAGTTAACAAAACAAAACAAATGATAGTATCATACTGTGAAGACTCCATGAACAAAAAATTGCTTGGTCCAACAACAGAAACATATTCATGATTGTTCCAGCTAAATTGATGGATTATTGACCAAAAGCATATCCATGTTGCTTTTATAGATTAGTAAAGCAACACAATCCATCAATTCTTGCACTTTTTGAGCATTTCCACTACCAAAAGACCATGTAATGAAGAGATGGAACTAGAGTGGAAAGGGCACTTTCTCAAATTTTAGATTAACCTAGAAAAACTAAAGTTTAAAAGAAAAATACTTGCTCATTAATATCATCTATATGCCAACTCTGAACCAAGTTGAAATACAAGACCAGGATTATAGTGGCATGCACCAGATTATATTAAACATCTAACTCTTGAACCTGTCATCACTAACATATAAAATGTAGCTTACAAGAAATATTATCGATGTTGTCTAATTAATATCGAGAAGTGATAAAATGATAAATAGATCTTTCATGGGATCATCAGGCTTATCTTTAACTAGAAGGATCCATCCAAACAGGATTTTATTTGTAGTTTCCAGCTACAAACATTTAGGGGATGGACACCTTGTGGCAAATATTTTGTGCTTGATATTTTTCCTCTAAGTTGGTTGTCTATAATGATTGACATGGCTATGATCAACATCTTCATTGATATGTTTGTTGAGGGTTCATCCAGTATATTTCACATTTGGATTTGGTGATCATTCTAGACAGCCCTGGTGCCTTTAGGAAAATATATTGAGAAACATTTCAAGGACTCGGTCTTCCCTTGCAGTTATCCATATTAGTTAAATTATCAAGGAATTACCATTAATCCTGTTTCAATCTTCCAATAACAATAAGGTTACATTTCATACCATTACATTGTCTACATGATTAAAATCTAGAAATAATTCCCCATCTTTTAACAGTTTTTTTTCAAATAAAATGTTCATTTTTCAACACTAGAGCCAAAATAGACATACAAGACATACAAGATAAAAACAAGAAAATGCATGCTAAATATGTTGTTAGATTATACAATAATACTTGTTGTTCTGTGTATTCATGATCAAGGTGTGATAAGTAAATTAATGTCTCCATCATTACCTGCATATATAGAATCCAACAAATAATGAAATTAGTATAAAGTTAACAGAAGAATAGTTAATACAACTGACACAAACTAGCTCTATCTTAGCATGAAGGTCTTAATTGGAATAGAATAGATATGCTTTTATCATATTTTTATAGGAGTTGTCTTTACACTCCCATTTTGCACTCCTCACTATTGTACTTAATAGTCACATTGACCTATTTGCAACCATCGGTTGGAAACTAATGTATCTCATCTTATCTTATCTTATGGTCTATATTGTATTTAGTGAATGCACATGTGATCGACAGATGTGTTATGAAATAATCATTTTATTACTGTGTGGGTCATGACAAATGAGTTAAGCCATGTATCAGTCATTACGAAGACATCATTAGGAATTTCTTGTCAGCTGGGTACATGGACCTCATGATTTATGGAACTATTTCCCTATTTGGAATTTGACAATAAAAGGATCCCAATGTGCTTGACAACATTGTGAATCAAAAAGAGTAGGAAAATAGATGAATGTGTGTTTTTTATAACTTTATACCCCTTGAACCTAGGAAAGTGAATCAAATAGAAAGACAATATACTTTGCTACTTCAAAATATTTAGAACACATGAATCATTCATCTATGTGGGGACGATCTATAAATTAGAAGGTATCCATACCTTGTGTTAGACAAGGACATCAATATCTTTCATAGTCTATCTAACAATATTTCCATTCTTGTCTTCTACAATCATAACCTCTTCTATCTTATCCATACGACAAATCATCAACATCTTGAGTTTTGACATTGGTCTAGCATATAACTACCTGCGTTGCGTAAGTTGAGAACTTATCCCATCAACCATGCCTGAAAGTAATGGAACCTACATGGGAAAGAAATTGATAAGCCACTTTAATATTTTTGAAATATCACAACAAATAAAATAATCAAACTTATATCAATGTTTTCATACAATTTAAGATCATATAATCAGATAATCATTGGTGAAGTACTTAACCATTAGAAACTATAAACTATCAATATTCAATACAAGTTAATATTTGGAGCCAAGGACCCCAATCTAATCCAAATAAATTATAAATCCATGAAAGCTATAATGAAAATACAAAATAAGTCCCTTAGCTGAGGACAGGCTAAGGGATTCCATCCCAAGCATTTGCTATGAGTGGGACAAACAAGAACCATATATTAGTGCATGGACACCTATATTATGATGTATATGTTAAGCAATAAAAAATAGCATTAAGAGGTCAATGAACTTAACAATCCTATGGATCCTTGACAGCATAGAATAAATAAAATTGACAATACCACTGAAAAGAACCATACAAAATTTAATGTTCTTAAAAAATCAGAATTTTCTTGAGCTAAAGAAGAACAGAGGATATGGATTATAACATGATAATGAAAAGTAGAAAATATGCTTTACCTAGAGGCCCATAACATTGGCAGCTGGAGCAAGATTGTCAGAAGAATGGTGTGCTTCAAAAAGTTATGAAACCAAGGAATTCCAACAATCCAGGCAAACTTGTAGCAAAACCAGAATAATCAAAAGAAACCCATCTTTGTTGCCATGTAGTCTTGAAGATTGAAAGAACTAATTCACATCAAAAACCTGCCTTGAAAAATTCTGTATCATCAACATAAAAAATGTTGATTAAGTACTGGAGACGCATAAGTAGTGCTACCCAATTTTCAAGCGTAGTTTCAAGTATGCGAATGTGTGACTGCAGTGAAACAATCAAAGTTACAAATACTATGGCAAGAATCAATGACACCATTAAAAATACTTTGACTCATGATGTCGACTATTAGTTTTAGTCTTTCAGAGAACATTAGAAAGAGTTCAAGTCAAACATAAATAATTAATATTGTGATTGAACTCATAACGATGCATCACAAAAATAAATGAAGATGTCTAAATAGGTAAGACGATCCTTTATTGTAAAGTGATAAAAACCTTACCTTGTAAAATGAGGTGAAGAAGAGTGCCAATTTAGGATTTAATAGTTAGGCATAAATTACTTTAATACCCAATGAGATTAATCTAACCTCAAAATTCCCTATATAAAATTTTTTTTTAATGAAATAATGTGTTCTGCAATGAAGTACTTCCAAGTTTTTAAAATGTAAAATACTAGGAATAAAATCTATGAGATCTTTTTAATTTTAATTTTGCAAAAGATCTTTTATCTAAAATATATTTGCAAGCAGAGCACTAGTAGTGTGGTTATAAGCTCTACAATTGGTTTAGAAATCAAGTTGTACAAGAACATTGTTCTGTAGGGTCTCTATCAGATAGAACTCTATGGACTGTACTTCCAACTTCATAACTTTATTACTCAATCCTATTCCATTGTTCTAAAATAGCTTTACTATTAAAGACTATTCGGTTGTTCATATATAACTTTACTAATAAAGTCTATTCTGTTGTACTTCATCTGCACTTACTTCAATTAATGATGCAATTTCCTAGTCTTTCTACTAGAAGCACTAGTCACTAGATGTTAATCTTATCCATTGTGTTTACAATGTCACACAATCTTTAAAAGTCCAAGAGGCATCATCCGATGATGCAAATTTAGTTTCAAAGAAGGTCCAAGAATAGGAGAAATTTTGTTCACTCCAATTTTTGCTCTGATTTTTACCTACAATTTCCACTATTTTTGTTATTTAGTTCAAAATACTAACAACATGAGATCTAAAATCACAAGTCATCTAGAAATCCCTATTCTTCCATCCCTTTTCATAGTTAGAGTACAATAACCATGTCAAAATCTTTTACAGATTCTACAAAGCAACAATCGTTACCTCTATGCATTTTCAAATGTTATCCAATATTGTTATCTTGGGCTAGAGTTATGGGCTTATGTTATCCAAGATGAGAAATTAGTTTTAACAAGTGTACTGGACTACCAATTTTCCCAAATAATGGAAGAATGCATGCAATTGATAGTGGATGAGGGTTAAATTTAGATATCAGTTTTGAAAAAATTTTGTATGATAGAAGAATACATACACCTAAACATATTAAGGTCCCCACCCATATTAAAAAAAGTCATCCCAATCATTCTCTACATTTCCTTGTAGAATTCACAAGGAAATCCATCAATTCCAGGGGACTTCCCATTTTTCATTGAGGAAAGGGCAGCAAAGAACTCTTCCTTCATGACATCTCCATCCAATTTATCTTGGTCACCGATAGAAATATTATTAGGGACCACCTTAAAGTAAGCATGAATCCAACATGGGGTAAGAAGAATATATATTTTGAAAATGCTCACTAAACATTCCTTGGTTGGATTCTCCTCAAGAGATCCATCAGCTCGGCATAAACCAAGCACTTTGTCAGCCAAAACCTTCTTTAATAAATCAAAGAACTTAGAGCCTTCATCTCCCTCTTGAATCTGCTATAGTTGGGAAGGAAACCCTCTAGTAGTTGGGAAGGCACCACCAACTCTAGCCAAGCTGCATTCTCTTGAATAAGAATATTATGCAAATACTCCTCAAGCAGGGTATGGATATTTTCTAGCTTGTGTTTGACCTTATTTATACCACTCCATACTCCTTGTTTTCTAGGGTTGCCTAGTCATAAGTTATAACTAGGGTATCCTACATTAATTGTAGGGAAGCTATTGTATCAAAAATAGGCTAACCCAGCTGTTAAGGCATGGTTGGTATCCTACACGTGTAAAGTCTGTCGCCAAAACATAGTTATACCTAATATTAGAAATTTATATGTTTTTCTTTTTCTTTTGAAAGTATCCATTATTTTCTCTCTTTTTTATTCCTTTTAATGAGGTCCTCTAAAATACCAAAGGTACATTTCACTATTTCATTTTTTACATTGTTTGTTTTATGTTGGGCTGTAATAATTAATTGACATACCCTCTTATCAGTAGCTTCTCAACCAAAGCATCTTAAGCTCCCATACATTCCTTCCTTGATTTGGAATCATACCTTATAGGGATTTGGTTTTAATCTATATGCATATCGAGAATCCAGAGAAAAGACTGCATTTTTTCCACATCTATTGTATTCATTAGGTAGGTTCGTGCTTCCTTGTTTTCTAGCATTTCTTCTAGAGAGTCATGAGCGCTGCAATTATTTGTTTCACATAGAGACTATTTTTTTTCTATTAACATTTATAATATCATTGTAGAGTAGGAAATCTTATTTGTTCATGTTCCTTCAAATTGTCTTTCATATTAAATTTTTAACATGTTGGGGAACATCACACTTATTATCATATTTATTCATAGTGAGGACCTTTTTCTATTGTTGAGAATTACTATGTAGTATGTGTCTTGATGGAGGGATTCTAAGTTCCTTGACACTTCCCAATTTCTTGTTAAGAAATTATATTAAGATGCAATTTTTATATACTTGGGATCCATATTTCCTTCTGAATGTAGAATGTTTGATGACCTAGGTAGGAGCTTTTAATATTATTGCTTCCACTTTCTAAGATATCTGGATTAGGAATCTTAGGCATTGTCCTCACTCAAGGATATTTCCCTCGTAGCAATGAAATGTTTTTCCCAACTGCTTAAAATATGACAAGCATTAGCAACAATTCAGACTTTTAACTTGCTTTCAATTGTGGTAGAGTGTAATCCTCCAGAGAAGTAGAACCACTGGATGTTTAATTGTATAATCACTATTTTGTATCATTCATATAAACTCATTTGGAACTTTTTCTTTTTCTTTCCCATTTTTCATCATCCAAGTTGATTTGTTAGTTACATGGTCATCAAGAAAAGAAATACAATAGTTTAATCATCTTAAACCATTGTTTGGAGCATATATATATATATTAAGGAAAACAACCCAATGGACTGAAATCCCTCAAAACTGTGGCCCTGCCCTCTAGAATGTTTGATTAGTGAAGATCAGGTCATCAGTATTAAGCTAGCACAAATTACAAATTAACTTCCCACATCCTACATCAATGATCTAGCACAAAGCCCAACAAGGCATGTATTCTGGTGACATCTTATAAGGCATGTTCCCTAAAAGAGATGGCCCAACTGCAAGCCACAAACATAGATCCCATGCAAGGGAGGAGAAATCCTAGCATGATTTGAACCTGGGTCTTCTTCACAGCAACCACACCAAGTTTCCCCCAGACAACAGCTTGATGGATATGTATATGTGTGCTTTTGTGTGTGTGTGTGTGTGATGCAAGGGAGGAGCAACCCTACCATGATTTGAACCTGGGTCTTCTTCATAGAAACCACTTGAAGATTCCACTAGTGACTAGATCATCGCAACTTGATGGACATGTATATATGTGTGTGGGTGTGGTGTGTGTGGGGGAGAGAGAGAGAGAGAGAGAGAGAGAGAGATGTGTGTGTGTGTGTGATGCAAGGGAGGAGCAACCCTACCATGAGAGAGAGAGAGAGAGAGAGATTAGAAGTACATATTTCAGAGAGAGAGAGAGAGAGAGAGAGAGAGAGAGATTAGAAGTACATATTTCAGTGATTTATTTTGGGATCCAATAGTAACAATTACCAATTCTTAAGAACTTGGCATAAAAACCATAAGAATACCTTATGCAAGACACACAAGTCATGTAGATAGTTTGCACAGGGTAGAAACCAACTCATATTAAATTTGGAATGGATCTTGATTTTGTAGGTTGCATGTGGTGCATGTTACAACAAAAGAGTGAAAATTGAACTGATATAGGAACTTATAGTAATATATGGTTTATTTCCCTTTCCTGAACAATGTGTTTATCTATTAAGATACTATATTCATGTTGATAGTATTGTTTGGTTATGTTTTGTATGACTTAAATTGGTTTGTGAATTTTAGGTAAGCTTACCAGATCTAGGTGATTCAACAATTCATGCTATGAAGGCCATGCATTCAGTCATGAAGGCCTTTCTACAATCGCACAACATTTGGTAGGTCATTTCTTTAACTCTGACAGGACAACAAAAATACATGTACAAGCTAGGTGTTTTTGAATATTTATAATGTATACAAAGAGGCATGTACACTTCCATGCAATCAAGTATCTGTTTCACTTTGTTTTCTTTTTCTTCATCCTTTTCTCTATTTGATTTTCCATTGATTTTCATACCACCGTAGGGCAGTAGAAGTAGGGTTTAATAGTGGTTGGAATAAGGATTATGGGAAATTCATCATGTAGGAAAGATAAGAACACAATATTGCCACACAACATGATTACATTTCACATACGTAAAATTTACTACTATAGCCAAAGTATAATACCATATTCATGGCCAAATTTACCACAAAATCTCCTAGTTGCTACTTAAAGGCTCGATCCCTATTTCAATCTTTCATCCATACCTAAAGTAGAATTACAGATGCTTTAACAAAATGGTCTATCATCCTTACACATATACAATACTTCATCGATAATTTCCTTTCAGAAAAATCCCAATCATGAGTCCTTCCTGCAATAGCCCAAGTTTGATAAGATAATTATATATAGACAGACATACCCTTCTGAATAGGAAAGAAGGTCAATGCAACCTTCAAGGCTTGGGTATATTTCTGAGAAATGGATTCGGGAGGTCCTAGAACAGGGGATACCTGATGGTGTGAATGCTTCTTAGAATGTAGTATTGTCAACACAGCTGTTGTTACAACAAATGCTGCTATGCCTAGTGAGAGCAACCACCAGATCCATCCCTTAGAGTTCATATTAAGTGTACGTAGAATATATGATATAATAAATATATTAGATTTCATTGCAATAAAAGTAATTTAGCTTGCCTTTTACAATATATCAAATATTTCAATCCTCGAGTTCTCTTTAGTACACATCACATTGGATCAGTGCAGAGGCTTCCATGAATGAGATTGACTGGGAGGCCTTTGGTTTGAATGGCACAAAATCAGTAATAGAAAACTAATTTCATACTTCTATGATCAATATTCATTAACTGACATTAATGTAATGATAAGGGATGACATTAAAGCACAATGAATTCATTTATGAAAAGTTAATAAGGCTTACCTGCACGCCAGCATGTTTGTTGTCCCAACTGAACCAAGTTGTAGCAGCTCCCCATTGGGAAAATATTGGCCATTCCCTATAGAAACGTAGTTCAAGTATGACTCATTGTGGGTTGCATGATAAAGCCAAGCTGCGCCCACATAAGCTCATCTTTATATCCAGTATAATTGTAGAAGATTTGAACTTAAGGTATGCTACTACTATATAAGCCCCTGTGAGAATCAACAAACTGAAACAATTGTTGTGCATGACTGATCAATATCTGAGTATGCAGAATCGGTCTTGCGGAATACTAATGAAGAAGATGCCATTGATGATGTTGTCTCTGCTGCTAAATTTGACCTAGAACTTGAATCATCCACCTGGATTGTTGGCCTTTTCTCCATCATATTTTCTGGCCTTTCCCAAGACTTATGATCAATGCTTTCATTTCCCACTTGAAACAAATAAAGATATACATAAATATAACAAGTTGGAGTACAGAATAGAGCAGTATACATGGCTACATAACGTTGGAATACAAAATACAAATTTTTGATAAGTGGAAATATATGAAAAAATAAATTATTAAATAAATCTATGTGTGAAACTGGCACAACAAGTTGTTGTCTATTTATAGATTATAGGTGAAGGGAAGTGTCCTAAATCCCAAAGATTTTGTCATTTTAAAATATGATAAAAGATTGTTAAAACTTCAAGTGCATAAATTATGAGTTGGATATTCACCATTGAATGAATGACACGAATATATGTGTAGTAAATATGAGTTAAATAATAACAACATCACACTTGTGACTTCAATAACTAATGGAGACAAATAACATCAATGAATCAAGAAATCTAGTAACCAAAATAAACAAAAGAGCTCTAATCAATGATAATAAACTGCCATTTATATTCAATTTCTTTCTCCTTTGGGTTGAGTAACTATAAATGAAGGAATCTATTCTATCAAGGTCACTTCAACACCAACCCAACTTCCTCCTTCCTTATTTGTTTGAACTTTGGAATTTCAATATTGCTTCCATAACTATTTCAGTTAGCATTCTAATAGGTTTTACAATATGAACTTTTGTGAAGTAGCATTGACAAACCTCTAGACCACAGCCAACAATAAGAGGAGGGATGGGTGTTTTCCTATGACTAAACTTGCAATAAACCACCTGATGGGATTATGCAAATGCAATAGTCAACCCACAACAATTTTTTAGCTGTACAACACAAATCACCATATTTGAGTACAAGTTTGGTTAACAAAAACTATATTAGTATCCTAAAGAAACTGCCATATTTTTCCAAAACAACCCTCCATGTTGAAAGAATGAAACTTCTTAACAGCAACAAATAGTGCAAATACAGTGATTTACAATAGAGGATAATTTCAACAAGACATTTACAAGATCATTCCCATACTCATCTTGCACTCTCAAGTTTGGAAGGTGTTTGTGTGAAAACTCTATATGCAAAGATCAAATTCATTTTCAAGAGTATGAAAGTTTGAAATAGAGGGAAATATACCTAGAACCTTCTATTTGGGATCACCTTTCATTTCAATTCGTGAACCCATTTTCCACAAAATGACCACTATATTATTCGAACTAGCTGTCATTTGGAAAAAAATGTCCTCACAAACTTTGGATGAACCCGAAATTTTTGGCGAACCCCAGCCTTTTGGATAAGACTGGGTAAAAAACCATGTTGTTAGGACCAAAACAAGCTAAAATTTAAGGTAGTGGTATTTTAGAGTAGTAGATCTATTAGAATTAACAATCAAATTGGCTTACTTCACCAGTCATCCGAGATGCAAATTCGATTACTTCACCAATCATCCCAGATGCAAACCAATCAACAAAGGTGAAGAATTTAAGAATTGGATATTGCTACACATTTAGTGTGCTAACCTTGGGGTAATCAGTAACCTTGTGACTAAACCTGTCACTATCTAAACTGTCAAGCAATGGGATTAAACTTAGTATGTTAGACTTTATACTTTATACTGTGTTACTTGTTGAACAGTGAAAATGGTTTGAATTTCATTTGTATTATAATTTATAATTTTAAAAATTTAAAATTTAAATGTATGTCTATAGTACTCCTGACATACCCAAGTTCCCTGTTTCAAAAAGTGGTGTCCCCATCCCCATCCTGGTCCTTGTCCCAGTTACACTTCCCCAAACCCATGTTTCCTGAAAACTTAGTTTCTAAGTAAACATCTTTTCCACATAGGCAAGTTGACCTCGTGGATGGTTTGATAAAATTTCATTTCTATTCTATTATTTGTGTAACTTGCCCAAAGAAACAGATTTATATCAAACACCTGAATAATTTTTTCATAATACGATATTAACAAATAGAACAGAGCCAAAAACAAGAGGTAGAAGTAACAACTATAACAACATTGAGCAACTTACTATGGGCACAAAAGAGAAACCATGAGTCAGATTCAAAAAAGGTAGCAAAAAATATTTGGAGATCCTACAAATGATTAAGAGAAGAAATGCCATGAAAAAATCTGACATACTGTGATATTCAATCATTCTATGTAACAAATAATTTTCAGCTTAGGCCATATAAGAAATGGAAAGGATTATCCTTAAAGCTACAGAAAAGACAAAAATACTAAAGCAGATTTTGGGTTCACATCAAGACTATGGATGCGCCTTGATATATGGAGGATTTGGTAAACACCCAGTAGATACCAAAGTTACGCAGCCATAGATACACAAGGGATTGGCCCTTGGTCCTGGTATGGATAACTTTTCAATTAGGGTGTGACTTGCACTCTAGGGTTTTAAAACAAATTATTCTCCCAGTTAACATCACACCATCTTAGAACTACAGTGTCTGAACCAGAGATCCTTTATTGTGGCAAGGTACCCTTACTCAAGGGCATGCAATCAATCCAAGACTTACTGTTTGGAATAAGATGGGAAATATCCATGGTGAGGAGCAGTGGACACAATGAAACATATAGTTTGGTTGGTGCACCAAGGAAATGGTGGCATGGATATGGATTTAGGAAATATTTCCTATCTTTTTTATACCACCTCTCTGACATGGGAAAGTATCCTATTAAATTACAGAACAAGCTTTACATGAATTTTTCACTTGGGTGGCAGAGTGAGAGTTAATATACTGTAATTTTTGGAAAGAGTGGTGCAATGTTACACTTTAAAAGGATATATCATATATTTTCTTACTTGATCTTATCAGACCTCTAATCTAGGATCTATTATTGTAGTTGGAAGAAGACACATAAAGAAGTAAAAGGAGGGTGAGATGCATCCTCCTTGTTTGTAGTTCACCAGATTTTTCAAAACCCAAGATCTGGATCATAGAAAGAGATAAATCCATTCCATTGCACAACATATATCTGATAAAAAAAGATAAAAAGCATGATAGCACATCTTAAGGCTGTCACAAAACTCATGGCCTCAAAATATAGTATGGCATAACTCCCTAAACAAAATCCAATGAGAATCTCTTTCAAGAAACTCATAGCATATTCTTATCACCTGTGCATACCTCAAAACATGTATCATCTGAATCTAAGAAAAATATACAAAACAAAATTACCATCTGTCCTCATTCAAAATAGATTTCATTGTGTCTATCTTCTATGCAACTGGGATAATAACCAAAAATATGCCTACTTCATCTAAGCAAAGTGCAGATTTCATTTCACTAATTTGACAAGAGTGTGGAGACAATGAAATCCGGAATGGAAATATTAGTTTCTTTACCAGACCACAACGTATCAAAGGATAAAATTGAATTCACAAAGGCCTCTGCAGATTACTAAAAGAAACTAGATTCTAGAATGGAAAAAATTTATAATGAATGTTATAACTCTGACCTCAAAATTGAGAGGAACCATCATTAGATTAAAGATGCAACATTAGGCTTCAGACTAGTCGCTATATTCTCAAAGATTCATACTAGCTACACTTCATCAAGACTATGTTGAAAAGAGTCATTACCAATTCCTGCCATTTTCTCCAAAATAGCCACTGTAGGACTTGTCAATAACAAAAACCACATGATGCGGTATGTTCTTGGAATGGTCATAGACAAAAACATGGCCATCTGCAGTTATGTGACCTGTAGAGGATGCCATTGAGGTGGTACTTTTAATTGTAGCATGCCATAATTTGTCTCTGCAGTAAGACCTTGACGAGCTAGCACCAAATTCATTATGCTCTTGTGATTTGCAAAGATGGTTACACAGAGAAAACTCCTTCTGATCTTCTTCAGTACAGGGATTTTGAAACTGCATTCGCTTCCAGTAAGTCTCATGGGTAAGATCATCTTTAGGCATGTACTCATTGGGGCCATATTTTCTTGTCTCATGCCGAGAGCCATCATAGATACGACTTGTGCAATTATCATTCATAGGACAATAAATCAAATGAATGTGTCCCCAACCTTGTGCTTTAGAATGCATGTTACACATCTTTGCCACACCAGATTCCCCCCAAATATATTTACTACCTTGGATATCAAATTCTTCCTGATCTGATGCAAAATTGATAGTCCTCATGTTCCCATGAACTGTATTATGGGAACTAGAATGATTGATGGGTCATTGACAAAAATACCCACAAGATTGACATCTAACCTTACAATAATCCACAACGTCTAGATTTAGTGTGTGAAGATTCACACCATCATGGAATGTTTTAAATGGTGGAATAGCAATGCAACAATCCTTTTGCAGACCATTTTGTTTAGAGGCATGTTCATACTCAAAGGAACCTCTTCTCCCCTAAAATGAATGTGTTTGTCACACAAGTTCAGTGAATATTTCACAAATTCCATCCGCTTCACATTTCTTATGACAAGCATGCTCATTACCACATATATGTTCATCACTTGTCAATTCATGGAAGTGATATTTGTAACCACAGATTTTGGGACACCCCTCCATGATGCATTTTTTGGGACAATACCTTTCATGAAAAGCGTGTTTTTCATGATCCCCGAGCTCAATTTGTATCACACAAGGATTTTGCAGCTTGGAAGATAACACTTTATCTTGCACATGTGCTATGGTGAATTGCACTTATGAAGACCTTCATGTCCAACCTTCAAGCAACAAGATTTTCTACAATTGGATGATATGTCAAATAAAGAGCGTATCTCCATACATGTATGATTTTTCTTTTTGCAATCGTGATTCCCATAATGACCTGCCAAATTCCGACATTCCCCCACTTCATTTTCTTGATCTAATTCAAGAGAACAATATGTGCACTTCTCAACACAAACATGGTTACTCATACAAGAGTGATCAGAGCAATGGCCCTTCTCTAAAACACATCGCCAAAAACATACAGAACACTTACAACCACATACGAAAAGTCCCTGCTTCAATTCTGCTAGGGATAAAACTGCCTCTAGTTGCAACTTGTGTACATCATTGCTACTAGAAAATTCTACAGTGTTGCTGCAAAGCCAATTTTGAACTCGATCATGCCATCTCTTTGTCAATTCCCCTAAGAATTCCTTAAATTTAGAGTTCCATAGATCACCATATTTACCTCTTCTTTCCAAGACACTTTCTATTCTAGACCTGAGATGACACAAAATGTTATCATTTGATGTCGTATCATCTAGAGCTGCAAGCTCCAAGCCAGTGTCCTGCAAATCAATGAAGAGATCCCCAAGTTCTATTGGAGCATCACCTACCACTTCCTGAGTATCAAAATTCATAAGCACCTTGTTGGTACCTGGAAAAGAAAGGCATCCTGCTTTCACAACAGAAACCAAGTTCCTGCGAAGGATATCAACCTTCATAGAAACACATTTCAAATCTACAGGATTCCAATCCTTCACTGTTATCTGGGAAATCACAAGCTTCAAATCACTCAAGAAGGCATCACCACTATCATAACTATGTCCTAGATCGTCTTCTACAGTAAAAGAAATATCATATAGAATTTTTTGATGATATTCTCGTCGAGTAAAAGGAGGCATTGCAGCAAGTTCAACCATTCCTCTGTACATCTTTGTCAAAAAGTTTTCACGAGATCTTTTAGAAATTTGTAGAAGTTTAACAAGAAATTCATATTTTAATTCCTCTACATCAGAGACATCCACATCCTTGATAGAAATGTAAAATAGTCCTTTGAATAGCTTTTCATCGTTCTTCACCAAGTTCACCCCACTTTGGAAACGCTGGAAGATAGCTTCAGTCTCCTTGTCAAGATGAAAATTTGGATTAAGAAACAAAATACCACAATTGGTAATTAATCTTTGAGTATTTATGACAATTTAAAGGAAAGAGTGGAGGCCACTAAAGTATGAGAAAACCAAACCAGCAAAACCAAACAAATAATACCATTCACAAAACAAACCTTCTTGTTGAAAATTGTTAAATTACTCAAGGAAGCATTTAGGACTGAGAGTAACAAATCTTCTTGCTATGTTCTCTCAAAACTATCCAATACGTCAAAGTCCATCAGTACATAGAGGCACTTTGAATCCATCTGTAATGTCATCCACACTCCATCAATACATCTACCCCCTGCTACATCAAGAAGGGATCCAAATAGATGGTTTAGTAAGTATGACTTCCCACTACTTTGTTTTCCCATTGATGAGACCACCTTGATTTTACCATGCCACTGACTCAAGACAACATTGTATAAGCCGAAGTGTAGCAAGTTTTCTAGTGATATGCTATCTGCATAAGTGTGGTGTGGAGGTATCTGAAGCCCATCAAGCAAGGGTTACAATCCATTTTTTTCAGCATGATTTATTTGGATGGGTACAAGACAAATAAGTTGACATATTTAGTTTCATATAGGATTTTTTTTATAGAAAGGGAACAACACATCTACACCATTTGAGTCCCAGCTTTCAGACATGATAACTTGAAATTGAATCCTAATATTTGAAAACTACTTTCCTTTTTCTTTCTCTAACCGTTCAATAAGAAGCTTCAAGTATTCTTCAGATTTTCTTTTCCCATCATCTTCTCCAAGAGTATATTTTGATATTAAAAAAACATGGAAGGTAAGATCCCTGATACTTCCTCTACATAGTGCAGAACTAACAAGATACTTATCAAAAATGTGATAAATGTGATCTAATGTAGCACAAGTCTTCTGAGATTCCTGGTCCATGGAATACTTACAATATCCTTATGAATTTGACTTGTGTTTTGCTAATTCTTGAAACTCCAAAACTTCAGTTGCTGAAACTAGATTTAATATATTTGAAGAAAGAAATCCAGGAACAATATTGGAGTATACAAGGTGAATCTAACAACCATAGCATACAATATTCACCTGGAAATCATTAACATCTTCAACATTTATACCCAATGAGATATTCTTCAAAAAGGACATGGCATCACCTAACATGTAAACTTTGAGCTCAAACTATGATGTTTCCTTGCTTTCTTGGGTAATTTCTTGAGAAGAAGATGAAATGAATTCCTCTTTGTGAGGTGGAAACATTGTAGATGTCTTAAAGACAAAGAGAAAGGAACCATCCCCCAAAATGCAAGCATTTAAAAAACCTGAAGAGAGAGTAATATGCTTAGGTTTCATTAAAGGCAGTTGATGAAGCTCTACTACCTTAACTTTGTTTGTGTCTTCAACTAGAAGCAATTATGCTTTCCTAGGAATACACTGCATCCATATTATACTTGTACTTCCAGAAAACAATTCCAGTATAATTTCTACACATGTCCAGTCTATATTCCAGAATGATTCATCAAACCTATATATTAAAACCTTGGATACTTGAGCATCATATAAAGCCAGGAATTGGGTGCATTCATCAAAATCTACCAAATCAAAACCCCATTTAAAAGTGCAAATAGGATTGCTCCCACACAGAAATGGTCCTACCTTTGGGGACATGTACAAGTTCAGGCTATTAAGTTCTTTGTCATGGATAAAAAGCAGCAACTCACCCAATCTTAGAAATGCCACCTTTTTTATATCTTCTATATCAGGATCACACCACACTATTTCAAATGGGTCTGAGCAAGATGGGGTAAAGGAATGACTATAATTTGAATTTAACTCATCTAAGTCTTTTCTTTTTGGCGCCATCTCTACAATCATCCATTCTATACTGGGATTTTCTTCTTCTTCACTTGAAATTTGCAAGCTTACCTCTGATGGTCCTAACCCCATATATGACCATCCAACAGAGTAGCTTTCAATACACCCACGTATTCCAAGCACTCATCTATGGGACAGGTTTTCCTTTGTTTGAGTAAGAAAGTTTTCCTTTTCATTTTTGAACTGCTGCTCCCTAAGCTTTTTTGTTGATTATTTTTCGGATTCAATATTTTTCTTAAGCAGGGGTAACATATCCTTCCTAATTATTGATAAGACATTTTGGATGAATTCTTCTTTCCCATCTCTGTAGATAGAAGAACAAAGGTCTTTCCATGTGTGAATGGAAAAAAATTGCACTGCTTAAGATCTCATCAAGTGTAAAGTTAGAAAAAATTCTTTGCCATTGCAGATATAATTCTTGCAACTCTGGTGAGAGGTTGGTTTCACAGATTCTAATTCAGCAAAAATATTATCAAGACTACCACAAGTAAAAAAATTATTCATATTAGAAACATCTAAATTCTTTACTTGGTCTAAAGTGTGGTCGCTCATGAGAAAATACAACAGAAACTGTTTTTCAATGGAATTTCTCTCTGTGATCAAAAGTTTGTCAATAATAGGCAAACCAAAGCTCTTCGTCTTCTCTAAAATTCCATTGCTCATAAGGAAACTCGGGAAAAAAATATTATGTACTAAGTTTAGTAATTTTTTAGGAACTATAGGTTTTATCCAATTATGGAATGCATTGTCTGAACTTGGATGACTTCAACAATCACTGGTAATATTTTTTTGCTACTTTGAAATTGAAGAAGAACGTGCTCATTTGATAGCACGGGGCGTTTCTTTTGTAATAGGAAAGATCCATCTTTTGTAGTAGGCAAAATCCTTACCTTTTGTAATAGGAAAAATCCTTACCTTTTGTTTTGTATTGTCACCTTCACTTGTGCACCTCAATATAATCTCTTCAAAGAAAACCAGGTTAGCCGACTTCTTGGATTTTACAATGATAAACCCCGATTCCATCCCAGTGGCATGATGAAATTTAACCTCTGTGCTAGCAAAAAGTAGTTTAGTGCAAAAAGGAATAAGCAACAACATATAAAATTATTGGAGCAGCTATTAACCGCACAAGCATAGGCATGAGCACAAATAGGTTACTCGGTTCAGTTAATGATCCATATCCAACCAGAGTGGTTTCTGAACCAGTAGAATTAGATGCATAGCCAGATCCATGTCTAGAATATCATGAGCGTAATCGGGATGTAGCAGTGAATTGTGATGCTAGTACTAACATGCCCTTGTTAGAATTAGCTTATATTTGATAAGCTATGCAATGGCTTATTAAATGGTAAAATGCATGTTTATTTCTATAAGTTGTGATGGTACATTATAGATTTTTGTTATCCAGAATTCAAAAACCAGTAAAAATTTATCAATTCACAGTAAATCAATAAACTTACCAAATATTTTGTAAGCAAAGAAGGTGATGTTGATGCCAGAGGTTCAAAATTCGTGGCTTGCCTCTTTAAGAGCCTCCAATTTCTCTCTAATGTTGTTTTATGTTGTTTTATCCATACCAATCTCTTCAACTGGTATTACCAATATCCATATCCATAACCCACCAAACCCTCTTATGTTTGGTGCCAACGGACAGGCTATTTGGCGTGAACAAGCAGGTTGAGCAGTAATTGACTGAATTGAAGGATGATGGTTCAGGAAAATCGACCATTGGCCATGAATTCCATTGTCGTAGAGGTGGGTGGAGATGGCTAATGTTGTTGCCATAGAGGTGGGTGGAGAGCTATTTGGTACACTAGTTGGGTAGAGATGCAAAGGTAAATAGATATTTTTGTTGCTTTATATAGATATATATATATTAATTTTTTTACATTTTATTATATAAATTATATAGATTTTTTTGTTTTTGTTTTATTTTTATTATTTTATTATATAAATTATGTTAATTGGTTATATATTATATTTTTTTAATAATTATCATATAAGTTGTTTAATTTTATAAATGGAGTAGTTTATGGAGTTGACGATTTGGCTCAAAATCTGGTCGTCATTGCCACTTCTCGTCCCAAATCATCGACTTCGATCGGTACCAAAATCTGATCAATACTCTTCAGGATGGCGACCAACAATGGCCACAGATGAGGGCCCTACATCCCCTCAAGAACCAGCCATTCAAATGTGCCTCCTGCACATAGACTTACCAAATGCATCAAATGCATATCCAAAAAAAAACATCAACTTCGGATCTTTGGGATGAAGGTATCATTTGACCTCTGCTCTACAATGACATCTGCAACAAGCAAACCTTCTTGCAAAGTTTAATCACTCCTTATAATGTTTGCTTTAGTTTTCCTTTGGAGCGTGTGAGGAATGTCGATGTGCAAAAACCAATGGCCTTTGCAAATAGTAGCATTCCAGGAGGGTTCTCATGCTTTTCCCAGGATGAAAGCTCAAAATGCATATGGTTATGAGAGCATAGGCTAGAGATGGTGATAATTGCGAATGTAAAGTGGAATCAATAACTCTGGTAGCATTGAAACCTGTAAAATGCCATAACAACTGGTCATTGATTGGAGTGATGAACACGATCAGAACGGCAAGAACCATACCTTTGAAGCGCTCTGACTAGTCACTGTGAGATCTTGAACCGGCCAATCATCTGCAAAAATAGGGTATCGAGTGCAAAAATAGGAGAGCAGGGGTCGAACGATACCTTTAGCCCATAGATCTGAAGTTGACATGTTTTTTTGCCATGCATTGGATGAATTTGGTAAGTCTACATGGAGGAGGCGCATTTGAATCACTGGTTCTCAAGGGGATGTAGGGATATGATGCTTCTAGCTAGGTATCGATATGGTACTCGTTCTAGTTCCTAATTCGTAATTGACATAGGAACCTAATATTCTTTTGGAACACGCTTAACCGGGTTTTCTAATTCAATGTTGTAGCAGGGATAAAGATGGTCAAGAGAAAATTCATGCAAATTCTTTGTTGCATCTCTGAAGATAAAGGTACATGACACCAAGTTTACTAATAGAAGGTAGACAATTTACAAAATTTACACTTCATTTTCAAATATGCAATTTTCCATGACACAATTAAAAATGACTAACATAAATGACTAATTCATATTCTTCTAGCTAGTCATTTTTTATGCCGTGACTAAATTAGTCATTTATGTTAGTCATTTTTAACTCTATCACTTATTATCTACTCATATTTGCTAACTGGTGACTAAATTAGTCATTAATTTTAGTCGTTTATAGTTGGGTCAATCAAAATTGCTCATATTTAGTAGTAAATCACTTGAAAAACCTATGGTGACTAGAATTTTTAGTCACCTAGTAGCTAATTCCTCATTTTGTACTAGTGACTATTTAAAAAATCTCCACTAAGTATCTCACCTTAATCGGTTCGAATTCATATATTTAAGACCTCTCAGTTATGCTTGTAACTGATCATATCATTTTTTGTGAGAAAAATCAAGCACCTCAAGGCTCTTTCAAATTTGTTATTGGGGATTCGATGTCAGTATATTCTTATTAATTATTGATATTACATTTTGTGATTTCATGGATATTTTTAGAGGCTACATCATATTTTGGAGCTCAAGCATTCACTCTCCATGGTCTTAGGTCTGATGTCTCTTCCTGCTCAATCACATACTCATCTCCTCACAGTGCTAGAAATGATGGAGACCTATTGCATTCGCTTATATGCATGCTCCTCTCATCTGGAGTTGAATCTACTTCACATGCTTCGAAGTATCAAGCACATCAAGAATCATTTGATCTTGATTTGAAGATCAAGTTGAATGAGCACTATATTTTGCTATTTTTTCATATTATCTTAGTTGCTTTACACAGTCCCATAAACTCTTATGCAACTGTATATATTCCTAATCAATTTGAGAATATTCCTCTTCTTCCCAAGAAGAATATTCCTCCATACATCTAATCAAGTTCACACCTACTTGGATTTGGAGTAGTTTACTTTTGGTTTATCTCAGTCCATTTTTTAGGGAGGATTTTCCCCATGAGGTTTTTCCTTTTCCCTCAGTTTTTCATGAACAAATGATTTTTTCATTTATATTGTAATGGGTGAACTTTGGTCTTCGTTACCAAGGACTAGGTAGTCCAAAGTTAGGATTAAAGGGGGATATTGGGATTATTATTAATCCTCCCTTTGTCTCATTTTATCACATAAAGTCTATTTGATTAATTTCCCTAGCTTAGGAGGTCTCATCACTTCACCAATGCATGGGGGACATAACTAGTGGATATATGCCACTTATTGCACCTATCTGCATGAATTTTCGAGCTCCATGGAACAATCCCTATATATAGGAACCCACTCAGAGCTCCATAGGTAGTGTCCAGGATTTGAATCTAGTAGATCATCAGTTATCCTTAGTTAAACTCCAATCCTCGACAATTAGATCACTTCCAGTGTCTCTAGTGCCATTTTTTCATTTATGCAGGGAAAGTGGCACCTTTGTTCACCTACCCTCTTAGTTAATTGATTTTAACTGATTGTAACTAGTTATTAACTATTTTAGTGACTTGTATTTTCACTATTTAGCTATAATGGTGATTTTCCCACTCCTAGTTAGATCTAGAGTCAGTCTAGGTTGGTAGATTCAACTACCTGTGTAGGTATTCGAATTATTCATTGATGTTGTATTATATATTCACCCATAATGTGAATAATAATTAATGGAATATTTCTCATATTGTTCTTCAATTATTCTTCTCTTATTTTTCTTGTGCAATCTATGTGAAGACCATTTTTGTCCCAAGATCGTCCTGTCAGAATCTAATAATCTAAATTTGGGATCTGTACCAACAACATTTTCAGGTCTGGACTCATGTGTTGACTATCAATTTCAAGGACATCTATTTCTTGATCGTACTATCCTAAAGGGGGATTTCAATGGTACTTACAGACCCTAGGGGTGGAGATGTTCGTGGATGACCTTATAGATGAATATTGTGTGGTCGAGACTAGGTATCAAGGAGGAAAAATACCTATAAAACACATCGTAGAATGACCTCTGAGGACCATGGCCTTCACAATAGAGAAGGTAGAGGGAATCATGGCTCCCCACCAGAATACTCGTGCACATATGTTATATGCGGTGGATTGTATATCTCCTGCCGTATTTAACTAGAGTGAGGGGCTACTGGTGAGACTGAAGGATCTGTTGACCAAGTGCCAAAGGGGTCAACTAAAACAATTCAACTATGGGGCAGTGGTGCAATCCTTGTTATTAGAGTGTGTTCCTTTGATGCAACAGTAGGTTCCTTTGAATAGGTTGGATGCTGAGGATCCTAGGATACTAATATTTTTTGTGGCCATGGCTCGACATGGAGGCGGTGGAGGGCCAACCATCACATACAATGCAGTCATTTTTCAATCGCTATGAGGAAAAGTATTGAAGGTTGAATACTACGCTTATGCAAGAGCCAATTTCAAGGGTGGACCTGATCTCCCATTACCCAAGGACGATCATGGGATGACCGAGGTTAGAAGAATACCATCCCATGTGTATTTTTTGTGTGTTATGTTTCATGTTTTTTGTATTTTGAGTGATATTGAGATATACAATATTGTTATGTAGACATAGGACCTTCCTGTCTAGCGGGATCCTCTCCCATCGAGAAGCGAGGGGCAGTAAGGGATATGGTTGTTAGGAATGTGTAGGTTGAAGAAGAGATTCAAAAGATTGAAGAAAACCTTCAAAAATTGACTATGGTAGTTTCGACATTTCTATTGATGATATTCCTATGCGCTATCAACTTCATACTGCAAGAGTGTCTAGGTGCTTTGGGAGGCTACTCCAACCAATGGCCCATTCCATTATGTGTTATGATGAGCACAAGGATTAGTCCAGAATGGCTTCCTCATTTTTGTATTGTATTTACACTAAGACCTTCAAAGCTTCGTACTTTGCCTCTTTTATGTGCTAGAGACTTGATAGCTCCATATTTTGGGTGGACTGAAAGCTTATGGCTCTAATTTGTATCTCAGTATCAGTTTATATATAAAAAATTTATTATAGATATATGTGTGTGTGATTTGTTATGTGTATGAATGGTTACTTATGTGTTTACATGATTTTATGCATGTAATCAAAAAATAAAATTAACTTCAAACATGAGCCAGGTAACAATCCAAAACACAATTTGCCAGTGAATCAACTATTCTATTTAAATGTATTGGGATGTGATGGTAGAAAAAATGTTCAAAATACCTCTCCAAAATCTGAACTCTTTGGAACGTACGAAGGAGTAGGGGGTTCTGGATAGTGTAGGCTCATTTTAATTGATGTAAAACTAACTCTGAATCCAAGTCAACTCTAATCTAACTCACATCATTAGCTAAAGCTTCAGCTAGAAAACCAACCACTGCATGGTACTCCACAAGATTGTTTGTAGCAGGACCTAAACAAGTTCAACATGAGCTTACGAAATCACTGGTAGGTGAATACAATACCCAAGCTAACGATGTGATATTTATCATATAACAGATTGCACCATCCCCAAATCCTAAATAACTGGTCATCTATTCATTTTACAAAACACTATATAAGAAGGATTATTTAGGACACATCTTACATTCACACCAAATTCACACTTCAAACTACACACAACAATCTATAAACACTATATACAAAAAACCTATGCTACATGACCTAGGCATAGTATTTCTTGAGGTAAATCCTATTTCAGGGCTCATCTAGTGGTATTCCATCATAATCCATCAACTCATAAGATCCCTTTTTAATACATGACTAACAATGTAGGTCCCATGCCACATGGATTCCAACTTTCCACCCCCCAACTTATCATGTTTATGGTCATATGTCAGGACCACGTCACCTTCGTTGAAGAGGTGAGGTTGAATGGATCTGTCTTATTAAGATTTATTTTGTTGTTTATGCACCTCATTTTCCAAGGTAACGTCTTGACGAGTTTCATTGAGCTTGTTTAGGTATAAGAATCGTTCTTCCTTTGTAGTGGTATTGGGTAGAAATTCTACGGAAATATTTAGAGAAGGGGTTTCACATTCTATCGAGAGAGTAGCCTCCATCCCATACACCAAGTGGAAAGCTATGAAGTTAGTGGATGTCTTAACGGTATTCATGTATGCACATAATGCAGAAAATAATTATAAGTGCCAACTAGATTTGGCCTGCCCTACCATTCGTTGAATCATGGTTTTCAACACGTTGTTAATGGATTCAACCTGGCCATTTCCCTACAGGTAGTAGGGTGTAGATTTATGAAAAAAACTATTTTGGCACTCATCTCTAACATCATCCTATTTTGAAAGTGTTAACCATGATCGGTCACTATGGCTTGAGGGACTTCGAATATGGAAATAATGTGGTTGAAAAGAAATAGGGAAGTAGTTCTTCCATCTTTGGCATATGTAGGCATAAGCTCATCCCATTTTGTAAAGTAATCCACAGCTACAATGATGTAGCCATGTCCCCCGGTTGAGGTAGTCTTATAGTGCATGAAATTGATGCCCCATTTCGTGAATGGGTTAACAACTATGATGGATGTAAAGGAGAACGGTGGGTGCGCTTTTTGATGTGAAAAGTTGATACGATGGGAATTTTTTGAAGAATTCCATATAATATTTAAATATTGAGGGACAAAAGTACCCAACTCATTAAATGTTCTGGGTAGTAGCCATCCTAGAAAGATGATCTCCATAAGCTCCAAAGTGACAATAATTTAAAACCACTTCATCCTCTTTGTGAGTTAAGCAGCACTACAAAATTGCATCAATGCCACGTCGATCCAATGTATCATTTATGATAAGATATTACTTGGCATGATGATGAATACAATGACATTCATCTCTATTTGCATTAGGATGGAAGCGTTGAGTCTGGATATATAGAATCAAGACTCCATACCAGGGGTCAGACGTACTAATGAGGAATAGTGATTCATCCGACAATGAATCAAACACTAGTACATGTGGACCTTTTTCCCATGGAATATCATTGCTATTGGAACTCTTTTGTGTTGCAAAAGCGATGAACATGCCCCCTTCTTTTAGTGAAATTTTTCTTGTTGATGTAGCAACACTCTCCACAGTTTGCCACAATAATGACCGAAATGATATGGAACTTGTTTTGTTGAAAACATAAATTTATGTCTTTATAGTGACACATTTTCGTCACTATAGAAACACTTGTGTCATCTCTATAGCGATGGAGTGAAAACTATGAAAAATTTAAGCACCGGTATAGCGACAAAGGGGCGTTAGTGTAGCGACGAAGACTTCATTCATGTAGTGATTCATCCATGCAAGTATTCCATGGAACTAAAATTGTTTCTGCCCTATTGGTCTAGAGATGTCATACATAGTGATTCCATCCCATAACTTCAATAGCTCATCAATAAGAGGCTCAATATATACATTCATATATTTAACTTGGTACTTACCTAATTGATCAATAAACATACAATATTTATAATTAGTTATCCATCCAAATATATAAAAGGTGTTCTCATGCAGTAATTAAACAAATAACTTTATGAAATAATATAATTATAGCTTTCAAAAAAATAATTGGAATAATCATTGCGAACATTGTGTTCTTTCTCTTAATGGTCATCCAAGGAGGTAGCTTATTTTTTATGATGAAAATAGGCCACACTAAGTAAGAAGAATGAAGCTCACCAAATGGATTGAAACCATTAGCTTCCAATGAAAGTCTAACATTATGAGGTTCATCTTTAAAAATTGGTCATTTTTCTTTGATGTTCTTCAATGCAGAACCATCTGCATGCATTCGAAGAACACCATCTTCACTTATGTTCTTCGCATGGTAATCCATAAACTGTGCTATACTTTGGCACCTGAATATTCATTGGAAACGTGGAATTATGGGAATATAACAAATAACTTTGCGAGGGACCTCTTTTGTTAATTGATCAATTCGATATCTACTAATTTCACATTGTGGGAATTTATTTTCTGATGCATACTGCCCATAATAAATAATATGAGCATTAGGACATGTATCAATAGATTGATACTCCACTCCAATTTCTTTCATAATCAACAATACCTCTCAACTTGTGCATGGTAAATTATTTGATGGTGGTAAGAGAAATTCACCCAACAACCTGCAACATTGACAAAAAGTGAAATGTAAACAATATACGTCATAAATATTTCATATCCCTAATTTACAAATTAATTAACACTAAAAATAGAGGAAAATAATCAACTTTACATACCTTAGTATTTGTGTGAAACAAGTGTTTGATAAACCATTCAAAACCTTCAAGTTCACCAACAACAATCATAGCAGAAAGAATATTGGTTGTTGATCCTTCATAAAGAGGTTCTTGGGACTTATCGACAAGAGAAACATCATGAAAATCATGAAGGTTGTCCTCATCCAATGGAGAAAATGTGTCTTGCAGCAATCTATTTATCGTATATTCACCATTAGTATCAATAACGTCATATTCATCCATAGGATCATTAAGAACTCAATCTTCAATAGCATGATCTCCATGTTCGTCTATTATGTGCCAAATAGCTCTCTCGTGGTCGACATCTTGGGGGCATTGTCTTTATATTTACAAACAATGCAATAACATTAGTGTATACTATACAACACATATATTTAAAATGATAAAAAAAATTGTGAATACACTATCAGTCCTATTACAAGAAGTACAATATGTAATGAATAGCATCTTACCAAGGGATGATATTCATACCCCCCTTCAGCATGCCCCTTCTCCTTACAATGTTTTTCAGCTGATGTTCGTAAAATTATTCTCATTTGCAAACCTCTGCAATCATTGCAAGGGAAATAAGACTTTCCATCACCCTTCGCCTCTAATGCTTCCATAGCCTCAACATACCTCCTATTGTTTTCTTCCCATGTAAATTTATTTGGAATTCCAATAGTCTATAACAAAAAAAAACTCATTAATGAATATATAATGTACGTCTAAAAATAAATACATAATAATATTAATAATATCAATAATAATAATGCCCATATTCCATAGTCCATGCACCTAGTACAACATAACAACACAAATAATAATCACAACATATGTATAGGGGCTTAACGCAGTACGCTGGACATTACATTTAACAATAAAAGTTTATAATTAATTAATAATATTATTAATTAAAAACATGAATACTTAATTGCGGTGAATTATTTATAATTACCCACCACAATATTAACTAATAACTTAGGTATGCCACGTAGTGACATTTTTTGGGGTTGGATACATCAAATTGGTAAATTCAACAATGATTATGTCAAATTAGTACATAGAATGGATCTTGTCAAATTATGTCAAATTGGTACATAGGTTATATTAGTACACACATTGGATTATGTCAAATCGGGTACTAATTATGTCAATTTAGACCTACTAACTAAGTCAAATTAGCACACATGAGGTTGGGATATGTCAAATTAGGTTGGATTATGTTAGCAACATAGGTATGTCACGTAGTGATGCTAATTTAGGGTGGCCTATGTCAAATAAGTACAATCAACAATGCTTATGTCCCATATTGCATTGTGGAAGAATTATAATGTTTCATTACGAAATATTGTACATGGGTTATGCTTGTTGTAATGGTCTACTATGGATGTGTCGCATTGTGATGTTCATCTAGGCCAATTTCTCTATCAAAGTTATGCATTTGAATGGATATGTTGCATTGCTAGTTACCTCAAAAAGGGTTAGGTAGCAATGTGACTTTCTCAAAGTGTTATGGTGGATTTCAACATCTTGATATAGTTATGAAACAATACAATGGTCAATGTGTTTAACTATGTTTACCATGATTATCCATTATTGAACACATTAAACTATATATTGACTATGTTGACAATAGTTACAACAACCATAATGGAAACTGACTATGTTGACCATGGTTGACCATGCTCAACCATGCAAGAGTATGATAGAATTTTATAGATAAGGGATTACTATGGTTGGGAAATTTTATTCCTTATCAAACAAAGAGGAAGACTTCAATATCCCATTATGTTGCGACAACCATAAGTTGAAATGTATATTTCATGTTGCAATATTATCTTTGTTTAGTTGGTGTTAGATTTATACAATCATAAATGACTATGTCGAATAATAACCTTCCTCAATGTTCATGTTGGATTGCAATTATTATCGAATTTTATGTCAGATCAAGACATGCATTAGTTGAATTATATCAAATAGTTCCATTCATGATTAAGTACATACATCACATTGTAACATGATCTAAGGGCTATGTTGAAAGTGATATATCTAATTGGGGTTGTGTTGGGTTGTGATGTTCCTAAGTGTTGATGTCTCATTGTAACGTTCAATTACTATAGGGTTATGTTGAATTGACCATGGTTTATCATGTTGACTATGGATGAGCATGGTGAAATATGCTAACATTTTTGTGATTTGTTGAAAATGGTAGAATACGGTGAAGAGTTTCAATTCAAAATTATGAACCATTTTAATATAGAGATGATGTCCTCAAAAAGTTTCACATTCTAACATTTTGTGAGATTGCAAGCCTATATCAAATTTTGATATAAAGAAGGTTGAGAACATAGTTATGTCATATTGAAACGTTAATTTATGTCAAATTATGTCAAAATAGTACATTCAATGTACAATTATTATCTCCCATATTCCAATGTGCAAGGGTTATGTTTTATAGAAAAATATTGTATGGGTTAAGTTGGTTTTCATGGTCCACTATGTATATGTCACATTTTGACATTCATCTAGGTTGATGATGAGGATGGATTTCCATCGCTAAAAAAATTCAAGTGTGATAGACCTTGGTTGACACATTTGGGATATCAATACTATCTGAATGGACACATTTAAGGAATAGTAAAATAAAAATCAATTTTCAACATTATGTCAAATAGTGGAAGTCAAAGATAATTTGTTTGAGGTTAATTAAGGTAGTAAATATAGAAAGTAGTCAAATAATTATTTATTAAAATTAAAATTTTCCTCCAAGCCCTATATATTGTTGTTATATATATTCCTCACACAAAAATTAAATGATTTACTAAAAATAGAAATTTCTTTATACAAAAGAGAAGAAAAGGTTTCAACACTAATATAAATTCCTCACACTTATATTTTTCATGTTCGTTATACTAGAGATTAAAAGGTTTCAACACATTGACATGATATTGTCAAATGAGAATATGAATATAGATGTAGACCCTCCAAAATTGAAAGGATTATCAAATGCGATTATCGATATAGATGATAATGTCGATATTGTCAAATGACTATCAAACTTTGAAAGGATACACCATTTCGGTCTCATTGGTTATCTATATTGAGGGGGATAATTAAATCTAATTAGATTGTGTACTAGAAATCTACGATGATGGTCATTATATTAACATTTTTACACAAACCACCATTTAAAAAATTACATTTTAACATAAATAAAAAATTTTAATATTACTGTTTTGTCACAAAAATCCCAAACTATATAAACATTTTTTCCATTGCATTGAAACCATAGTTGGAACATAAATGGCGCAACAAAAAAATACTAGTGCATTGCAGTCAAACTAACCTAGAAAACGAATGAGAACAAAAACTCAATGTGTCGAACTAGTACTCGAATCTTCAAATTGCAGAACGAAAAAACAATAGAAAGATCGCTGCAACTCTAGCAAATGATTCTAAAAAAATGAACATGTATTTATATATCAATGAGGTTCCCGGTTCCGTAAAAATTGCACAACTTTCAAATTTCAAGTAAACAAAAATTCAAAATGATCATTAAAAAAGAAAAAACAATAAGAAAAGGTTTGTATTTGGTCGCTATAGTGACAATATAGAACTTTCGTCACAATAACGACGACAATGTGTAACTTTTGTCGCAATAGCGACGAACATCGAGAGAATTTTCTAATTTTTTTAAAAATTAAAATTGTTTTTCCATGAAAGGAATGATTTTAATTGTTTCATGGAAAAATTTCATGGGAATTTTGAGCAATATGTAGTACTGAAAGGGATGCATATCCTTAACAATAGGGGAAAGGTCACACATGAAGTCTGCAAAGACAAGAGACTCCTTTGAGCTAGATTTGGAAAATTCCAACCCGAATTCCTGGAGAACAACGATCCAACAAGAATATTTTCCCCCAAGCACTTGATGAGTTAAGATGTAATACATGGGGTTGGATCCTGGGTACAAAGTAGTGGTGCGGAGCAGGATCTAGTGACGGACTTTCTGGAATGCAATGATCGTGGCTAGAGATAACTTCTCCACATGCGATAACGAGCTTCAGAGTCAAGAAAACTCTTATTGAGGTTGTAAATCACATGTTCATGTTTTTGTACATCTGTCTGAACTAGCACCATCCCGATGGTGGTTAATGATGTTTCCACGTACAAGGATTAATCCCTAGTATAATCGGGTGGTTGCAGCACCGGTGCATGCATAATAGCGTGTTTGAGAGTGTCGCATGCATGTTGGGAAAGGTCATCCCAAACAAAGGATGTGTCCTTTTTAAACAGATGCATGAAACCATGGGTCTTTTTGGCATAGTTACAGATGAACTGATGCAAAAATGTTTCCTTCCCTTGTAAACTTTGAAGTTCAATAACATTTGTGGGATTCAATTTTTAGTGGGTCTATACGGATGCCATCCTTGGAAAGTATGAAACTAAGAATTCTTCTAGTATGGACATAAAAAACACATTTATATGGATTCAACCGTATGTTGTAATGGCGACATCGGAGAAATATGGCTCTCATATGGCCAACATCATGATCCTGATTCTGCAATTGGGAAGGAAGGTCGTCGAGGTAAGTTTCCATGATGGTTTTGATGTCATGGAATGCGTAGGAAATAATGCGTTGGAAAGTAGAAACACCGTTCTTTAATCCAAAAGGAAACTTCCTATAGGAAAAGATACCCCATGGGAAAATAAAGTCCATTTTATTTTGATCAAATGGGAGTATCTCTATGTGATTATAGCCAGAAAATCCATCCATTAATGAAAATATGACGTTTCCAACACAATTATCGATGATTTGATCAATGTAAGGAGTAGGGAAATTATCTTTAGGACAAGCCCTATTGAGGTCATGAAAATAAATACAAACCCCAATTGTTCCCTATTTTATGTTCACAAAGGAAATATTAGAAAACCATTATGTCAATGGTATATGAACCCATCCTTAATAAGTTTCTAAATTTCTTCCTTAATGGTTGTTGCTTTCAGTGGATGAACCCGACGCAACTTCTGACAGACCGGTTTGGAATCAAGGTAATTCTTAATCTCATGAACCATGATAGAAGGATCTATCATTAGAATTTCCTCATACGTCCAAGCAAAAATTTCTCTGAATTCCCTAAAAAGGGTCGTATAAGAACTAAGCTCTGAAGAAAAATAATTTTGGCCTACATGAATATTTTATACAAAGCCTAGCTTCACTAATATATCGATCGGAACGGTATTGGTAATATTACTCAGATTACCCTCAGCCTCAACATTGTGGATGAGTACCAATAACTAAGGAGTAGTTACAATATCATATGAAACTATCATTTCAAAATGATCTTCTACCATATGGTAACCAGGAAGGAAACAAGATCGATGATTATTGTCTTTCCAAGGCATCTCTTATAAATACATGAATTCCATTATTGATTCACCTAGTGTAAGGGTTTGCAAAAGATAATCCATATATGGGAGGGGGGGGAATCTGACCAATATGGTAGGTGGTAAGGGTCAGATGCCAGTGTTGGGGAAAAACATTAAACAATTTATAACATATATCCAATGATTTAATTGCCAACCCGGAGAGAGCATAAACTTGTGAGGTACAGACAAAATATACGTAGGGGAAGATTATTTCTAGCTTAATCTAATATTATAAGTGACTGAAATAAAAAATACATGCAGACGAAATTGAATTAAACTTGCAAAAGCAGGAAATGACATGAAAATAAATCTAATCTAGAAAAGCAAGAAATTGTAGGAAATAAATCTAATCTAAGAAAGCATAAGATTGCATGAAATAAAATGATATAAATCAATCAACATTAACTTGTGAGCTCACATAAAATCTATATTAACAATTCATAAGAAAGAAACTTGAATTAACATGAGAGAATGAAAGAATTTACATTAAGCATCATCTCCATTACATAACAATCAGAATCTACTCTATGACTAACTCTGAACTATTCTCTACTTCCAAACCACTAGAGAGGCCTCTAACCAAAATGAGGAGAGAGCCCTCCTATTTATACATGAAATCAAGATAACTAATCCATAATTACATATCCACTATTATCTCAACTTATCCCTCAAAATCCTCAAGAAAACCACTTTTCTCTCAACTTATTCCTTCAAATCCTCCAATAAATATTGGATGAGATATTCTCTCCACATTTCCATGATCTCCTTGAAATTAGCCCACATCTTGAAGATGAAATTCGAATTTGAGGCTAGGTGGTGACTTTTGAGCTTGTTAAAGTCTTCAAATACACTTGTAAGCATCACCAAACTCATCCAACTTTAAAGTATACTGAAAATATGTTATTTTTCTCAATAATTAACCACAAATTCAATCAAAATACTCAAAAATAAATGATTTGGAAAATAACAAGGTAACCCATATTTAGTCATGAAAATGATGGATGTTAATGGTTTTATGGAAGGATAAAATAGGAATAGGGTGACAAATGTTATATAAAAGATGAATAAAATGTGGTCTTTTTGAGGCTCAACATTCCCCCCAACTTGACTGGTTGCATGTCCTCATGCAACTATGCATTGATTCTCTTTAAAAATTTTGGCTTTGTAGCTGGGCTTTACATGATGATGGTATGTAACAGTAAATCACTCCATTATTTGAAATGCATGAGTGGCAGCATATATATATATATATA
>LPNX010822988.1:93551-171145 GCA_001517045.1 Pseudotsuga menziesii
CAAAACATTGATTTATATAAGCCTTTATATATACATGTTTAATATCATTAGGTTTTGTTAAATTAATGTATTAAAGCTAGAAAACTAATTTTGGAAAATTAACAAAAAAATAGAGAAATATTATATTTAATCTTTTAATATATATTTTTTTCGTTTTTAAATTTATTTTAAAGTATTCCTAAATGCAAACTAGATTTTTTTTTAGCTAACAAAATCAAAACCACTAGTAATCAAGACTACTAGAAATAAAATTTTAACAAATAGAAACATTAAAGCAAATTAAAGCATGCTAATTTTAAATTGGAAATAAAACTAAAACCTACTACTTTACTTTAATTAAAATTTACAAATGTGTAGTGAAATTTCCAGTGGAACCATACATGTAAAAGCAGTAAAAGAATGTTTACATACGATTTTACAAAATGAAATCTAGTATGTATAAAAATATGCAAAACTAAGTGCTGAAAATGTAAGTTAATGAAATAAAATAAAAAACAAAAATGATTTAAACTAGTACTTACCTCAAACCATTATTCAATGTAGCTATCATTTGCATGATGATCACTCGAGATCCCTTCTTCATCCTCCTCAATTTCATTCTCGCACGCTTGTTCCTTATCAGATGTATAGAACTCTTCATATATTGATTCTTCCTTCACTTCTGGAGGAGTAGTTGCATTTTTAATTGCAGTTAAGATCCCCTCTTCTTGGGAAGAGGAGATCCCATCTTTTGCAAGGATCTCAGTGAGTAATTCCAAGCTTACACTCATCAAATCAAATGCTTAAAAAAATGAAAGAAATTACATGACAAATGCAAAAGACTGTATAAAATGAGTTAGTACAAAATGAGCGCAAAAATAGAAATTAAAAGTGCACAAAAATTTGTACAAAACAAAAATGAACATATACAAAATTAAACCAAGTTAGTATGAAATATAGGCTAGCCCAAAAATGAAAGCGATCCAAACTTTATACTACAAAACCGTAAATGAAAAAAAAAGGAAAAACTTGCATAAAAACAAACTCACATTTGAAGAAAAATAAACACGCTTACGAAAACAACAAGGATTTGGGGTGACCCACTAAAGTGGATGTGTCTGGCTGTTACACCAAAGAAATTCCATAGTGAACTCATCCTTGCGTCTTACGGTTCCCCCTCCCCCTTTTTGTGTAAAAAAAATGAACTATCTACCTATCTAAACTCTGATCCATTTTAGCACCTCCCGGCAATGACACCAAAATGTTGGGGAAAAACTTTAAACAATTTATAACATATATCCAACAATTTAATTGTCAACCCGAAGAGAGTGTAAACTTGTGAGGTACAGACAAAATATATGTAGGGGCAGAGTATTGATAACCTAATCTAATATTCTAAGTGACTAAAATAAAAAATACATGCAACTGAAATTGAATTAAACTTGCAAAAGAAGGAAATGACATGAAAAGAAATCTAATCTAGAAAAGCAGGAAATTGCAAGAAATAAATCTGATCTAATAAAGCGTAAGATTGCATGAAATAAACTAATATAAAGCAATCAACATTAACTTGTGAGCTCACATAAAGTCTATATTAACAATTCATAAGAAAGAAACTCGAATTAACATGAGAGAATGAAAGAATTTGCATTATGCATCATCTCCATTACATAACAATCAAAATCTACTCTATGACTAACTCTAAACTATTATCTATTTCAAAACCACTAGAGAGGCATCTAACCAAAATGACGAGAGAGCCCTCCTATTTATACATGAATTCAAGATAGCTAATCCACAATTACAGATCCACTATTCTCTCAACTTATCCCTCAAAATCCTCAACAAATTTACTTTTTTCTCAACTTATCCCTTCAAATCCTCCAACAAATATTGTATGAGATATTCTCTCCACATTTCCATGATCTTTTCCTTGAAATTATCCCACATCTTGAAGATGAAATTCGAATTTGAGGCTAGGTGGTGACTTTTGATCTTGTTAAAGTCTTCAAATACACCTATAAGCATCACCAAACTCATCCAACTTTAAAGAATAATGAAAATATGTTATTTTTCTCAATAATTAACCATAAATTCACTCAATACTAAAAAATAAAATGATTTGGAAAATAACAAGGTAACCCATATTTAGTCATGAAAATGATGGATATTAATGGTTTTATGGAAGGATAAAATAGGAATAAGGTGACAAATGGTATATAAAAGATGAATAAAATGTGGTATTTTTGCGGCTGAACAACCACCAAAATATTATCATTAATGGTGGAGTCATTGGTGGACTGGATAGCATGGTAAGTTTCTTCAAAATAGGTAAACAATGTCGCATCAACAATTGATTTTCCTTTGTCTGAAGTGTCAAGAATCTTAGAGGAGATCATGTCGACAGACGTGGTCTGAGTAGAGGGAGTATTAGCTGATGGAAAGATTCCCATAAGTTAGGAATCTTTGAGAAGACCTATTCCTACGTTTTGGTACTATTGGGTCGTGGAATCTAAAAGAGGTACATTATTCATAGAATTAGAACTCGTTTCTAGGGAACAAAAATATAATTGGTCAATCGTGATGATCTTTCCCTAAAATGGGAATGGGACTATTTGTAGCACAGATGAGGCAACATCCTGCATAGACTAGAACAAAATTCCTTCCCATGAGAAGATTGTAGTCTAACGGGACATCGATGACTTGGATTTGAATGGACACCGATTTTCCCCCTAATTCAACTAGGAGGGAGGGCAATAATCTATAAGGATAAAAGCCACAACCATCAAAGGAATTCAAAGTCGTAGGTGAACGGTTTATATTAGGAGAGCCAATAGGTCTCCAGCATGACAAAGACAATGATAGAAGTCGAGGAACCTTCGTCTAACACAATACGATGGACTTTCTTCCCAATAAATTTTATTGATAGTTGAAAAGCTAACTAATGGGAGAGTATCGACTTAAAATAATCCATTTAAAAGGAGATAACATTATTATTTTCAAGATCCATATTTCTGAGAATTGACAACAAGTTTTTCCTTTGTGCAGAGAAAGTTTGGATTACTTCGAGGGTAGACATAGCACATGGTTCTTGGGCCAAATATTTGACTACATTGTAGTATTGAGGATCCCACACATTAGAGTTAAATACCATTTTTCGAATTGCACTCTTTGGAGGCCAAAAAATAGTGTCAAGGATAGGTTTTTCAATATCAATATTGTTGGTAGATGGAGGAGTGGAAACTGTAGGCTTATCATATGGAGGTGGTTCATAGCTATGGGATCTGGTAGAATATTAATCATTACACTAGACATAATTTTAACTCATCTTTAGAGGATCAGGAAGATCCGTGAAAATATTGATGTTCGATCAATTGTTGCTGGGTATGGAAAGGATCAGTCAAGACTGTCGAGGTGGGATAATTTTTCAAGAACTTGTTGACCTCTTCACGCCGAGGACATTCCTTAGTGAAGTGGTCACCTCCACATTTTTTTTCCATGGAAAAAAATCATATTTTATATACTATATACAAAACACATTTTGTGGATGATCCACTATCAAAAAAATATTGATAAGTGACTATATGATCCAAATATACAGCTCAAAATAAGCTAGTTCAAAAGCAAATAGTAGTGGTGTAATAACCAACACAAATATAAGTCTTAAAAGCATCACCTCCACATATGAGGTATGGAAACTTTAGATTTCTCTTATTCTTGGATTTGAAATCATGGTTTTGTGTTTTATTTCTCTCTTGTTGATTTTCATACTTTTTTATTTATTCTTTCCTTTCTTATTCGTTCCCGGAGATTCTGAGGATTGAACGGAATTTACCTTAGTAGAATAAATAGGAGGAGGGTTGGTTCTAGGATTTGTGATGGCCTAGACAGTAGGTTTTTTTTTATTTTTCATGGATTTAGTCATTGATTGTGTCTAAACAAAGCCAATAATGCCATCAACGGGTGGCTCTGTTGAAGGTATTGAGGGGTCCGAAGTAGGACGAGGAGCATGCGGGATCAGATCATAAAGAGTACCTGACTTGGAATAGACCAAGTATAGGTAATCAACTAAGCTAATGTCTTGATCTTCGATGATGACACCTCCCATAGAAACATCCTAGGAAATGGGTGAAATAAAATACTTAGTAAACCAATCGACAAGTAATTGGTTGAGAATAAGTTCTTTTATTAACCTACCACGTCGTGTCCACTCATGTATATGATTGGATATATGGATGGAAGTGGTGTGATGGAGGGAAGTTAAAATATCTGTACCCATTTCATACCATATTGGGATTTGAAAGTGTGTAAAAAATGTCATTCCAAAGGTGTTAAAATCCCAAAAAGAGTGTCGAGGAAATTCTATATACCACTTAGCGGCGGTTCTAGTGAGATTCCTTTGAAACAATATGAAACTGATTGAACCATCGATTAGAGAGTTGGATGAACACCATAAATGATAAGTCATTACATGATTCTTAGGGTCCTCACCATATTTTCCATCAAACTTAGGTATATCCGAAGGAAATTTCATTGGAATAGCAAGCTATGAAGGATCATGATGAATAGGATCATTGATCAAATGCGAAAAATCCAGAAGATCAAGTGTAGCCAGAAAGGGAAGTTGTTTATTTTGTTGCGGATACTGGTAATATTTATAAGGAATTTGAATACCAGTAGGGCCATAAGAAAATTGACAAAAAGGAATTGGCGATCCTCCAATCACAGGTGGGTTAGGTTGAGGTTTTTTTCCAAATGTGTTGCCTGATGGTCCCATAGGTGGTGGGACTATGGATGGTGGTCATCCAGGTGGTGGGCCTCAAAGTGGCAGAAACCCAGGTGGTACAAATCCATATAGAGGACCTCTAGATGGCGGTCCTCCATATGGAGGACCTATAGATGGCGGTCCTCCATAGGGAGGACCTCTAGACGAAGGTCCTCCATACAGGGGGCCTTTGCGTGGTCCCTTGGATGGGGGACGTCTAGGAATACCTCTAAAAGTGGGAGCTTCTAATGGAATTACATACATATTTGCAAAAAGGTATCCGTAAGTAAGGACATTTGACCAATTAGGTTGTCCCCATTGGGTATTCCTATTACCGGGATAAGGGGTGGCGAGAAAAGAATCAAGGTAACGGGTTGGTAATTTTGGGTAACCATTTCCATTTTATTTCCTGGATGAAGGTATCCCCATGTGGGTTGGTTGAACATTAGTTGTACCTGTGTGGAGGAAGGGACTATTGTGTTTTTAGTGTTGGAAGGTGGACCAACCATGCGAATCCCTAGAGAAACATTATTATGTTGATTTGAACTAGTTCTCATGGTCCTGGGGATTTCTTCCTAGTGACGGGATTAAAGGGAGAACTAGGGAGAGAACGAATGATTTGAGTTGATAGGGAATGGATAGAAGGCTGTACAAAAGCATAGGAAACTACACTTTGAACTGGTATTCCAGATACAGTAGAAACATTAGAATAAATAGTGGCATGGTGATATTCAAGAGTGGCTCTTTTCGAACAACTTGGAAAAGGAGAAACACTTCTCCTTCTAATGATCTCAACCCTTATGTGTAACTTGGACACCATCTCACTTATGGGTCTAAAATACTCATCATTAGATAGCAACAAACTTGAACTAGGTGGGTGGATAGTATTAGTTAAAATAGTGGTTTCATACTCGAAGATGGTATGTTGGAAGGAAGTCTCCCAAAAAGGAGCAGTTGGACCAAATTCTATTGCCAATAGGTCATCTGAGAGTGGGGAAAACACCTAATATTTTTCACTCTAATATCCTTTCGTAGGAAAGTGAAAATTTGAATCATGTCAGGGGGTTAATTATACCAATACCTAGGTAGAGGTAGGAAAATTCTTGGTATAAGAATACTCTTCTCCTGATTCAACAATAGAGACACCTTCCACAAAAGAATCAGTAGTGGTGGGTTGATCTGTGGTCACCCCTTGTCTTTATTCTAGTGTAGGAGGAAATTCATGTGGTAGACCCTGAAATATGCAAGATCTCCTCACAGGTGGCTCATCCAGAATGATGGCTAAACAATTCTACTCTAAATATCTTCTACTAAAAAAGGAACACAGAAATAATCCTATGCAAGCTAAGGTCACTAGAACACTTAAGTGATAGGAGGGGCTGAAACAAGATGGAACCTCACTAGGATTACCAATTTGTCACAACTCGTGATATATTGCAGGGTCCAATAGTAAAACATGACAAGGAGGATTGGTATTGTACCCTTTCCTGAATACTTGACTACCTAGACATGATGTGTATAGTAGATCCCCGAGTTTTGTTCTCGATGTGTTGCTCCAATAGGATTGCCACAAGGATTTTCTCAGTTGGTATCAGTTCCTAGAAGGATCTCCCTATATACAAAAGGTACATGGGAGTTCAAATCTATGTTAGTGTTATTAGATGCACAACCATTTGAAACGGGCCTTCCAATATACTATCAAGTATATGCATAAATGGTTGATATACCAGCTTGAAGGTATCTGAAAAGTCGTTCAATGTACCTATTGGTACGTGGAAGAACCACACGATCCTATGGATGCAGTGCATGAATATAAATGATATCTCCTATGATTATAGACTTCGGAACATGCTCAAATTACTAAGAATTTTAACCTATGCAACCGTTCAAATTTATCTTGATGGTTATTGAATGTTGTGCAATATGAAGTAAATTACAATATTCGAACTATCTAAATGCTCATGCAATTTTCCTTTCAATGAAATCTATTTGGAGAGAGGGAGAGGTTCTTTTTCCAAAACACAAGAATACATCCATGCAATAAAAAAACTCATTTCCTCAAACTTCAAGTACTTTCAGACAAGCAAAACTCTAAGTCTATGTTTTGAAATCCCTTCTACTACAAAAGGAAAAGACTTCGTAATGCAGAAATTCCTATTTTCTCTAATCAATATTCAAAAAATAAGAAAACTTCTAATGATATATCCAAACAAAAAGCAAGAAATCAAAATTTTCTTTTGTTTTTTTATACGATTTTCAAATAAAGAAATGCAAAAACTCACACTACAAAAGCAGAGAAGTCATACTATTTTTCTTTTTCATGGATCTGTAAAGGGATCCTAAAGGACTAATCATACAAAATGATACACCCAAACTCCAATTTTCACACAAAACTTATTCAATTTCAGATATCCTACTAAGACAACTTCTTAAGATCTAAGATTAAAAAGTACATCCAAGATAAAACACACAGCAAGACCTGTCAATCACCAGGGGAGAAAATTGGCCAAACCCAAAAAGAGGCAAATTTTTGGAAATAAATGACTCTAGAATTGAGAAATGCTACCTTGGTGCACACTAAAGGGCATAAACATGGATTTGTACAGTGATCAATGCATTGTGCCTCTTTCTAGATGGCATCAATGGATCTTTTTGAATATGGGAAGAAGGCATCGACAAAACTAGATGACAGTGGGAAACATACATCAGTAGGGGTTTGGCACTTCATCAAGCTCACTGAGGTGAGTCGGTGGATCTAGAGAAAAAAAGAGTCAAACAACCTTCAGGATAACCCAATGTGGATCAAACTGGAATTATGGTAAGTAAAATTACAAACCAGAGAAGGAAAATGAGAGTGAAGTAAGTTGGATTACTCACCTTAAATATTTAAATGAGGAAGAAAAATTTCATAATCTTGTAATCAAAAGTGACATCGAAAAACCCATAGATCTGATTGATTTATCTCCAGTATGGTCGCCAATTTTCTTACTGGGAATATTTCAATCAGTGCAGACACAGTTTGTTCCCCTAACCTGCATGGGGTATATCTAGAACAAAAAACCACAACGATGCATCCTTCTATGAGATAATTGATTTACTTGAATGTTTAAGATTTTCTTTCCTCAATGATGGAGTTTGTCCTTTCCTTATGGATCCTTTGTGATCAAATGTACCTGCAAAGAGCAAAAAGGACAAGAAAAAAGGGTGAAAACAATAAGACAATCCAAATATCTATACTAATAGTCAAGAAAAGGAGTAATAAAAAAATGTTATTAACATAAATTATTTATGGAAAGGAGAACATGTTTGTATTGATAATAAAAAGAGTAAGAAGCTTCAACCAAATCCTTGACATTGAAAGTTCAATCTTATAATACTTACAACATCAATCTTACACACACTCTACAAGCTTTTACAAACCTGACTCACACTGACACTTTCTTTCCTCCTACACCAACTATGATTCCAGCAGCATGAAGATGCTATGTTGGTCTCTCCCCTGTCACATGCTCCATGTAGGTTTATTTTATAGGTGAAAGGAATCCAAAAGGGGTTGAGTTATTTTGGGAGGAAGGTAGGGAATGATCCTTGTGGGACAAGATCTTGAGTGACACATATCCCAAGCATTTGGGACCATCCTCCACGAGGAATTTTATCTAGAAGGTTCTCAAATATTCTCTTTTTTTTCTCTTTTTGCACCGTTGACACTCTCTGCAAGTGGGATAGATGCATCGACACTCCTTGTGATTAGGTAAAAAGATACATCGACACACTCTGTCAATGGACAAGAGGTTCCAGGCCTATATGAATCCCTATGCAAGGAGGCAAGGTGTGTCAGGTTTCCTAGAATTGAGCAACAACTTCACCAAAAGAAATTTAGCTAAGGGGATTTAAAGGATTAAGCATTAAGACAGTTTTTGGGTGTAAGACCTATCCATGATATGGTGTCCAATTTACACATGAGGGGGGAAATCATAATAAGGAGAATTCTCTCTCCTTTTCCCAGTCGTTCGAAAAGAGACACTCTCGAATTCCATGCCCATGTTTGTATTATTCTTCTATCATATCTGGAATACCAGTTCAAAGTGTGTTTTCTTACGATCTTGACCAGCCTTCTATCCATGCCATGTCAACTTAATCTCTTTATTCTATTCCTAGTTCTCCCATGAACCTTATCGCTGGGGGGAAATACCTAGAACAAGTAGTCACCACGACCGTGAGAACTAGTCTAAATATTCGGCAAAGTGTTGCTTTAGGGAATCCCATGGTTGTATTACCCTCCACGACTGTAAATGTGATTATTTCTTCCACCTCGCTGAGACAACCATCGTGGGTTCAACTAATGTCTAATAAAACTACATGGGGGTACCTTTACCCAAGAAATCAACAGGAAATGGCTACTCAGAATTATCAACCTATTTCCTAGGGAATTTTTTTCCCCAACATCCCTTATCCTAAAAACCCTAATACCCCATGGCGAAAGCTAAGCGGTCGATGGGGAATGTAATTTGCAAACAAGTATGGATGTCCACCCGGAGGTCCCCCACCTAGAGTTTCACTTGAAGGACCCCCACCCAAAGGTCCACCCATAGGTCCCCGACCTAGAGGTCCACCTGAAGGTTCCCCAACTAAAGGTCCCCCACTCAGAGGTATACCACCTAGAGGTCCACCTGGAGGCCCCCCACTGGGAGGAATATCTTGGGGACCACTAGGTGGAACATTTTAAAACCAACCACAACCAAGCCAACCTATTATCATAGGATCATCAACACCCGTTTATTAATCCGCGTACAACCCTACTGGTACTCAGATGCCTTATTAAGTCTACCTATATCCTCAACCTAATCAACAAATTCCCTTTTTGGATACACTTGATCTTACATATTTTTCATGTTTGATCAACGACCGTATCCACCATGATCCTTCAGGGACCTCTATTCCGGTGAATTTTCCTTCGGATATACCCAAATTTTATGGAAAAGCTAGCAAGGACCCAAAAAACCACGTTATAACATATCATTTGTGTTGCTCATCCAACTCTCTAATGGATGGCTCCATCTGTTTGATACTATTTCAAAGAAATCTCATCGGAATCGCCTCCAAGTTCTATATAGAATTTCCCCAGTACCTTAGCAATGGAATTTTTAACACATTTTCAACTCCCAATTTGGTACGAAATAGGTACGGATATTTTAACCTTGCTTCATCAAATGACTTCCACCCATATATCAGATCACATACATGAATGGAGACAACAACACATATTTATTAAATCACCTTTTCCTTCCGCTCATTGCTCAATATGTTTCCACAGGAGGTTTTGTCATCGAAGAACAAGCCATTAATAGAGCTCAGTACTTGGACTTGGTTTATCCCTAGTTAGGTACTCTGTATGACTTGATCCCACATGCTTCCCATCCTACTTCAGACCCCTCAATACCTTTAATAGAATCACCTATCGATGGTGTACTTGGTTCTGTTCAAACAAAGTTGGCGACTAAATCTTTGAAAAATAAAAAACCAACCTGCTAGCCAGACCATCACAAATACCAAGGCCACTTCTCTTACTATTGCCTCTACCGAGTTAAATTCCATTCAATCCTTGAAATTTTTAGGAACAAAGAAAAAAGGAAAGAATAAATCAAAGAAGTATGAAAACCAACAAGAGAGTAATAAAACCCAAAACATAGATGTCAAATCCAAGAACAAGAGAAAGGTAAAATTTCCCAGCCTCATATGTGGAGGTGACCATTTAACCAAATAATGTCCTTGACATGAATAGGTCAATAAGTTTTTGAAAAAAAATCCCACCCCAACAGTCTTGACCAATCCTTTCCCTACCCAACAACAATTGATTGACCGTCAATCCTTTCACTGGTCTTCTTCATCTTCTATAGATGAGGTCAAAAACATTGTATAATGAATCATTTCGTATTACCACCAGATCTTAGAACTATGGCCCTCCTCCATAAAAAATAAAGATGATAATACTTCAACGGATAAGCCAATAGTTTCCACCCCTCTTTCTAACAAAAATATTCATATTGAAAAACCTGTTCTCGACATTGTCCTCCAGCCACCAAAGAGTACAATTAGAATATCGTTATTTAACCCAAGTGCAGGAGCCGCTCAATACTACAATGTAGTAGAAGTGTTATGTCCACCCTCAAAGTAATCCAAACATGCCTACCACAAAGGAAGAACTTGTTGTTGGTTCTTGGAGCTATGGATCCTAAGAATAGTAGTATCATTGCTTTTAAATTGGATGATTTTAAGTTGAGACTCTTCCATCAATTAGCTTTCCATCCGTCTATGAAATTCATTTGGGAGAAACTCTATCGTATTGTGTTTGACAAAGGTGCCTCGACTTTAGTCATGTCTATGTCATGTTAGAGAGACATAGGCTCTCCTAAAATTAACCGTTCACCTACATATTTGAACGCCTTTGATGATCATAGTTTTCAACCTTATGGATTATTGTATTCTCTCCTGATTGAAATAGGGGGAAAATCAGTGTTCATCCATGTCGAGGTCATCGATGCTCCTTTAGACTACAATCTCCTCTTAGGCAGGAATTGTTTCTATGCGATGTAAGGAGTTTCCTCATCCATATCTCTAGTGGTCCAATTCCCATTCCATGGGATTATTGTTATGGTTGATCAATTGGAGTTTTGTTCTCCATACATGAGTTACGATTATGTAAACAATGTACTGCTCTTGGATTCTATGACTTCGCAGTATCACATGTAGGGCTAGGTATTCTCAAATATTTCTCACTTATGGGATTCTTTTCGTTAACCAATACTCCCTCTACCCAAACCACGTCTGTGTACATTATCTCATGTAAGAGTCATGAAACTTTATACAAAGGAAAATTGATTGTTGTTTCGACACCTTTCAACCATTTTGAAGAGACTTACCAAGCCATCTATTCCACTAGTGACCCCACCATTAATGATCATATTTTAGTGGAATATGACCCTTATCACCTACCATATTGGTTAGATACCCTCCATCTCTATATTACCTTTTCACATCCTTCCATTAGATGAACCCATCATGGAAGTCCTGTCCTTAGAGGAGATTCCTTGTAAATACCACCATCACCAATCCTCTTTCCTTCCTGGTTACCATATGGTAGAATATCATTTTGAAACAATGGTTTCGTATGATATTGTAACAACAACTCAATCACCGGTACTCATTCACACTATTGATTTTGAGGGTAATCTCAGTAATATTACTAAGACTATTTCAGTCGACATATCAGTAAAGACTGGAGTTATAGAGAATATCCATTTGGGCCAGAACTATTCTCCTCCAGAAATTAGGTCTTATATGAACCTTTTTAGGGAGTTTAGAAACATTTTTGCTTGGACGTATGAATAAATTCCAAGGATAGATCCTTCGATCATTGTTCATGATATTAGAAATTACCTTGATGCCAAACCAGTTCGTCAAAAGTTACGTCAAGTACATCCCCGAAAAACAACAACCATCAAGGAAGAAGTTGAAAAGCTTCTCAAGGCTGGGTTCATTTAACCTATGTTGTTGACAGGATAGATTTCTAATATTGTTCCCGTGAACAAAAAACAGGGAACGATTAGGGTTTGTATCAATTTTTGAGATCTCAACAGGGCTTGTCCTAAGGATAATTTCCCTACTCCTTACATCAATAATTGTGTTAGAAGAGTCATCTTTTGATTCATGGATGGATTTTTTGGCTATAATCAGATAGAAATACTCCCTTTCGATCAACATAAAATGACTTTCATTTTCTCATGGGGGACCTTTTCCTATAGAAAGATTCCTTTTGGCCTAAAAAACGTTGGTGTTACTTTCCAATGCGTTATGTGTTATGATTTCCATGGCATCAATCATATCATGGAACCCTAACTTGATTACTTATCTTCCCATTCCCAGCATCGAGAGCACCATGCTGAGCATATGAGAGCCATTTTTCTTAGGTGTCACCATTACAACATTCGATTGAATCCACACAGATGTATTTTTTGTGTTGAGACTAGAAGGCCGATTGGATTCATCATTTCCAAGGATGACATCCGTAAAGAACCACTGAAGATTGAAGCCATATTTCCCCCACTATGAATTTTACTAAAATTCAAAGTTTGCAAGGGAAGGAAAACTTTTTACGTCTTTTCGTATGTAACTACACCGAGAAGACAAATGGTTTCATGCTCTATTAAAAAAGGACACGCCCTTTGTTTTGGATGACCTTGCACAATGTGCATTTGACACTCTCAAACATGTGATTACACACGCACTTGTGTTGCATCCACCTGATTACATTAGGGATTACTCCTTGTATGTAATTATGTCCTTAACCACCATCAGCATGGTATTATTTCAATCATATGTACACGACCAATAACATGTGATTTATTACCTAAGAAAATCCTTCTTGACTCTAAAACATCTTATTCGCATGTTGATAAGTTAGCTATGGTCACTGTTATCGTACTCCATAGATTTAGTCACTACATCTTTCTCCACACAACTACTGTGTACATAGATTCTAACCCCATGTATTACATCTTGACTCGTCAAGTGATTAGGGGAAAATACTCTCACTGAATTTTTATTCTCGAGGAATTCAAGTTAGATTTTCCAAAATCCAGTTCAAATAAGTCCCTTGTATTTGCATAGCTTATGTGTGATCTTCCCCATTTTACTGAGGACACACAACCCTTGGATTTGTTACCCAACAAATCATATTCCTCATTACTACATATGACCCCTGGTATAGAGATCTAATTTTATATCTCCATACTCAATATTTTCATCCTATAGAAACCCATGACGAATGTCATCGTATTCATCATCATGCCAAATACCACCTTATCGTCAATGATACATTGTACCATCATGGCATTGATGCAATTTTGTGGCATTGCTTAACTCATGAATAGGCTGCAATAGTCTTGAATGATTGCCACTTTGGAGCATGTGGAGGTCATATTTATAGGATGGCTACTCCTCAAAAACATTTATGGGATGGGTACTTTTTTCCCTCAATATTCAAATATTGCATGGAGGCCATGGAAAAATGCCCACCCTGCCAGCTTTTCCAATCCAAAAAGTGCACCCACCCCACTCCTTTACATCCTATCATTGCTTTCAACCCTTTTTTGAAATGGGGATTCCATTTTATGCATTGTAGGCCTACCTTAGCTAGGGGACATGGTTACATCATTATAGCCATGGACTACTTTACAAAATGGGTTGAGGCAATGCCTACATATGTCGAAGATGGAAAAATTGCTTCCCTATTTATCTTCAATAACATAAATTCTAGGTTTAGAGTCCCTCAAGCTATTGTGACCGATCATGGATCACATTTTAAAAACCATATGATCTTGGAATTAAGTGCCAAACTAGGTTTTCCTCGTGATAACTCTACAACCTACTACCCGTAGGCCAATGGACAGGTTGAAGCTATCAACAAGGTATTGAAAACTATGCTTCAACGGATGGTAGGATGAGCAAAGTCTAGTTGGAACTTGCCTCATTATGGGATTATAGGACTACCATGAAGACATATAATGGATTCACCCCATTCCAATTGGTGAATGGGATAGAATCTACTTTCTTGATCGAATGTGAAATTCCTTCTCTAAACTCATTGTAGAATTGTTACCCAATACCACTTTAGAGGAAGAATGATTCTTGTACTTGAATATTATTGATGAGACTCGTCAAGATGCTACATTATCTAATGAGCTACATAAACGAAAAATTAAATCTCAGTACGATCGATCCATTCAACCTCGCCTCTTCAATGAAGGTGAGTTGATCCTGATGTCTGACCAAAAACATGAAAATTTGGGAGGTGGTAATATTGAATCCATGTGGCACGGGACTTATGTCGTCAGTCATCTTTTAGAAAAAGGATATTAAGAGCTTATAGAATATGATGGGATACTACTGGGTGAGCCCCGAAATGGGATTACCTCAAGAAATATTATGCCTAGGTCATATAGCATAGGTACTTTGTACGTATTATTTATAGATTGTTGTGTGTAGTTTGGATTGTGAATTTGTTGTGAATGTAAGAGGTGTATTAGGGAAGCATTCTTATATAGTGTTATGTTTAAATAAACATATGACCACTTACTCTGGTTTTGCGGATGGTGCTATTCGTTATACTATGAATCTCGCATCGACGTCCTAAATATTGTATTCCACTATCGACAATTTGGTAAGCTCAGGTGGAACATGTTTGGGTCCCACTATGAACATTATTACATGCAGTGATTGGTTTATTAACTGAATCTTTAACTATTAATGTGAGCCATATTAGGGTTTATCTAGATTTAGAGTTAGTTGTGCATTACCTTAACCGGGTCTACACCATCCGTAACCCTGTACTGCTTTGTATGTTTCAAATATTTTGGCTTTTAGAAAGGTATTTTGACTATGTATCCTATAATCAAATCCGAATACATTTAAACGAAGTTGTTGATTCATTAGTGAACTATGTTTTGGATTGGTACTTATCTCATGTCTAAATGTTCATTTTTAATTTTTGGTCACATATAAAAGATCAAAAAAGAAAACACATATAGGTATTTATTCATGCACATAACACATCACACAAAAATTTGTAAAAAGAGTGTTTTATATATAACTGATAGAGAGACACAAACCGAAGCCATAAGCTTCTGGTAAGAAAAAAATTTAGAACCATCAAGTTTTTAGTACATCAAAAGGTCAAAATATGAAGCTTTGAAGCGTACAGTATCTATACAATACAAAAAATAGGAGTCACTCTGGACTAATCCTCATGCTCATGATAACACATAACAACATGATCCACTCTACAGAGTAGTCTTCCAAAATGTCTTGACACTCCTATAGTATGGTGTTGATAACGCCTAGGAAGGTCATTAATGGAAATATCAAGAACCCCCATATTCAGCCGCTGGAGGTTGTCTTCAATTTATTGAAGCTCCTCCTCTTCATCCACATTATTGATAGATATGTATCTAACCAGTCCTCACCTCTCGATAGGAGAGTCCCCTGCAAGCCTCAACGGACCTATGTCTACAAATTTTTGTAAGATATGTCTTAGTATCCCAAAAAATACAAAAAAAATGAAATATGATATAAAACAAAAAAACAGAATGTGGTAGTATATTTTTCACCTCGGTCATCTCCCTGCTTACCCTCGGGAAACGAGAGATCATGTTCACCCCTGAAGTCAATCCCCATGTAGGTATATTCCTCAACCATCAATAGTTGGCCCTGTATCCAACAAAAAAATTCATAACCATAGATCACAGTGGGTCATCCACCACCTTCGTGATGAGCCATATCCTCGACCCACTGCAACATCCATGGATCCTAGGGATCCAATATGTTGAGAGGCACCTACGGATGAAACAAAGGCACCCTCTCTATGAAGAATGATACCACCACTACCCCGTAGCCAAAATGATTCAGCTCACCCTGATGACACTTTGTGAGTTGATATTTGAGGCTTACTAGTATCCCCTCGCTCCAGTTGAATATGGTTGGGGCGATGCATTCTAATGCATATAACATATGTGCTTGAGTAGTCTTGTGAGCATCTCGACTACCTGTTACCTTATCTATATTAAAGGCCATGGTCCTTAATGGTCGGTCGATAATATGTTTAATCGAGTTCTTTCCCCCTTGGGACCTTGTCTCGACTACACAAAAATTGTCTATGAGGTCATCAACGAACCTGTCTCCTCCACTAGGAAATGTGAGTGATATCAGGCTCCCTCTCATGGATAATCCAATTAAAAATTATCTCCTCAACATAAATCGTCAGAACGTGGGTCCCAACTTGGAAATTTTGTTGATCTGTATCACACATCTATATCAGATGATCCAACAAACCCACATGGGCTATATTTCCCGACACCCTAAAGTATTTTAGGATCCCGCATTCCCTTAGGGCCCTCATGGTCATAGAATCATTGAACATCTATGAATCATCTAGTTCATGCTCATGTTCCTTCCAAATCACCATTTTTTGGGTCAAAACCCTATGGGATATCCACGAGGTAACCATTAGACCCTATGCATTAAAACAAATTCTTGAAATTGGTTTTTGAGAGGCCACGGTCGGTGACACTCTTTCCTTAGGTAACATAGAGACAACATTGTCTCTCCTAGGAGATAGAGCGCCCTTAATTTTCTTTCCCCTTTCGAGGGGTGCATCGATGCACCTCCCGAAAGGGAAAAGAGCGTCATCCTAGGTGTGTCTTTCCCTTTCAAAAATCCTCCTAAAACTCTAATAAAACAAGATAAAACCCAAATTTTAAACCGTGAAAAGGAAGGCTAAGGGGTTAGTTATTACCTACTTTTGACGAATCAATGACCAGTTTCCTGTAGCCCTCAGAATATCCATCACAATTTCCTCTCCGAAACTCAATTTTCACTCTAACTCTATTGTAAAAAACACAATGGTTAAATGTTTTTCACTATTTCACTATTTATATGTTGTTTTTTTATTTTTAATTAAAAATAATTAGTGGAATATTTAACATTTTTCGGTTTTCATTATGTTTTTCCTATAATTTTCATGGTTAAATTATTCTAACATTGTTTTGAGGATTTCAATGAGTTATTGAGCATGTTTTGTTGTGATCGAGTTTCTTTTTGTCTTTTCCACACTCTAGCTTAAGTTGAAAAAGTATCGAGCACCTCTTATATCCTCAGTGTGCTCGTTAAAAATCCAGAGAAAAGGTATCGCGTATGGATTACGACAAAAGAAAACTCCATGATGGATTCATATTTAAGCTCTTTTCAGGATCCTTAAACACAAAAATATTTCCAAGTGAACTTGATTCTTTCATGCTTGTAAAAGTACTTGAAAGGTCGTCTATTTGGTGATAGTTTACCCATTTTTCAAACCGATTAGACTTATTAACGAAAAAGGCATACCCTAGTTTTTCGTGACTAGAAGAGTTATCCTAGGTATCAATTTATACTTTTTTCAGACCTTGGGGACTAAGTTTACGAAAAAATTCCATTACAGAGTCTTCTTAGTCATTTCAAACTCTCTAAATATGTAACGATGAGTGATTTTACCTTCTTCAGACTCGTTAAATTAAAATTTGGAGAGCCCTTTTTTGGGAATCAACCCCTCCCTTCTCAAGTTCATAAAACATATGACAATGGACTCATCCTCTGATTAGCTATATCAAGTGTTTGTTACCCTTTTCAAGCTTGTTAAAAATAAAAGAGGTACTCATCCATCGTGACGGCGAAATCGAGGGATTGGGGAATGTCTTTCATTTATGTTAATGTCATCTTGTTATCCACCTTTGAACATGGAACATGTTTGCATTTTTATATGAACATTTGGGTATTCATATTATCATCAAATCGATCCACTTTCATGAGTCATTTAACTCCTTTGAGCCAATTCAAAGAATGCATCATCTTTCCTTTTCAATATTTTGGTTTCTGCCTCGATTGAGTCAATGTTTCCAAGTGACTTGTCATTCCATTCAAATGTTCAAAGGGAGTCTTTACTACAGTCTAACTCTACAGTTATATTACCATCCTTCATGTTAGTCCTGTCTGAGTCAGTCTTATGGTTATTCCTATATCATGATCACCTCAAAATCACAATTGTTCTTATATTTTATGTCGATTATTGGGGAAAAATGATGTCCCTCCTTCGATGAGTTTGTTCCCGTCGACAACAACACATCATCTGGGAATTATTCTTAGAAATTGGTCAGGTAACTTTGATCCTGCATTCCCCAATGGCAGGTTTCCTTACTTTTGACATTGAGCTTTCAGCATGGGCCTCTGATCGAGATATTCCACTGATTATTCAACTTCATCTTATCTATTCACATTCAGAGGAATGTACTAGCACTAGTGGAAAATGAGATATTAGTGACCAGGAGACCAAAATTTTTGGTCACCACAGTTTTTTTCAAGGGATAAATAACCAAAATCGATAAATTTAAGTGAGCTAACTAAAAAAGACCAAGATAAATGACCACCTTTGGTCACGGGATAAAAACCAACTAAAAACGACCAAGATAAATGACCAAATTTGGTCACGGGATATCTAGACTAAAAATGACCACATAACAATTGGCCATTTATTTGGTCATTTTTAGTTGTCACTTCGGCAATGAAAAAAATTATAAATTTGACAATGAATTTGTACATTTTACTAAATTATAACACTATAGATGGATTCAGAGACCCCCTGAAAAGGGGGTCTCTTAATACATCGGCAGTGTTATAATTTAGTAAAATCTAACATATATATAATATATATTTACACGTCCCTATATTAACAAAATTGAATTAATGCAACCCAGCTATATGTTAATTTGGACATGACCTTGGAATATAAAAAAACCCACTAAACCTTGGCATATAATGTTAATTATAAGGCTATTTTGCATGACCTTGGCATATGGTTATAGTTTTTATAGGCTAATTTGGACACAACCTTGGCACCTTGGCACTTTGGCATATAATTATAGTTTTTATAGGCTTTTTACATGACCTTGGCATATAATTATATAAGTTTTTATAAGGATTGACAAAACCGCTAGTGGAAAAAACGAAAGCAATAAAACATATGGGTGATATAAACAGTGTCATAATTTGCAAGTTATAATTAACACATGTTAGGGCGATGTACTATGAAAGTTATAATTAAACAGTGTTATAATTTGCAAGTTATTCTATCCACAATTTTAAAGTAACATCCAAAAATACAACTTTCGAAGACTAGGATGTTGAGTCGTGAACCGAAAGCCCAATTGACCTTGACCCATGGTCGTGGTCCAATCCACCATTGTTTCGGCTGGGATTAATAGACACGATGACTTTATTGAATAGTCATTTGGTGTATCTTAGAGAAAGAGTATGGAGATTCCACTGGGTTTGATCGCTTCTTTCTTCTTGTTGTTGTCATGGATATAATGGAATGCATGGTCGTCTCAGTGTTGGCGAAACCCACCAACAAAGCTTCATCAATAGGGGTTCCCACTCTATCGATGCCCTACAACGCAACCTCCCTAAGCACCGGCCCAGAAAATTTTTACCCTCCCCAGTAACGTCTGCGGAGTAGATGAGGTCTCACCTAAGGCATTCAAGGGAGAGTTATCATAACTGAGTTTTTGATAGTGGGAAAGGAGGATATGGGGATTCGACGGAGGGACACCATAACTTTTGCAATCATCAATTCCTCACACAATATCACAATATCATAGCATTATTCATGGAACATCATTACTCACAGTGCATCAAACAGTTCCAGAAACACAGATTGCATCAACATAAAAGCAACAAATCTCATCAATATAGCAGAAAGAGACTGAATCACATCTATATTATGCTATTGTAACAAAATAGAGTCGCAGCATCATAACAGATCTATAACAACAGACAATAATTGAGCCATACTCATCGCATCATATTAACCTTGCGCAAATGTACCACATACACAATTCTTCTCCAAAACTGGAGACTACATACATCAGGAAGAAAACCATATAAATCACAGTTAAGATAGAAAATTCTCCATAAAACAAATTGCACTAGATCTTATCCCATACACTCGCGCCTAGATATCCTCAACAATAGATCTATAAATAGGCTTACACATTTACATTGAGGGTCCACTACTAACTGAATTCTAACCTCTACTGACCTATTGCAACAAAACATGGTCAAATATACATAAAATATTCAAAAAGCGGTTATTCTTCCACTCATCACGTTGATCTACCCTTGTGCGGTACCGCATGAGCTTGCATAGCTACCACGATGCTGCGAAAATTACTTAACCCAAAGCCCTTTCCAACAGGCCCCCAACACAGTTTTTTGGCTCACCCTCAAGCCACGTTAAGTTGACAGGGTGTGTGCTGAAGTCTTGTCCTTAAAATATTCAAATTGTTGCGCAATTTCCTGAACATGAAGCTGGACTTTACTGGAAAGTCCATGACAATTAGTTAAGTTCGCTAGATGGGGTGTTCCTCACTGGCCTTTCTGTCGACCATTTTTTGATTCTCTCGAACAACCTGGAGCGTGGTGACGGCCTTAACATCCAGCTGGCCACCGATTTGTTGGAATTCGTCAAGCTGCTTGTGACGCTTTTGTTGGATTTCTTGTGCATGGGAAGCTTGCTGTTGTATATCCTACAGTTCTATGGCCCGAATGATCTGCACCATTAGTGGCATGGCTTTCAATGATGTCTTTAGGGTTGAAAGTTGGCCTTCTTCCTCTTGCACCTACGCAGTCAGTTGATCAAGTTGCTCATCCTAAACAATACTTTGCCAAAACTGTGTGGTCACCTCCAAAATAGTTTTAGCCTCTTGCTCCATGGTGCCGAACTGAGTGGCAATTTATTCAATGGAGGTCTTGCGTTTCGTAACCTGCTCCGACGGCGTGGTGGATTGAACTAAGGCATTGAACATGAGGTTAGTGTCCTACAGTTGAAACAGAGTTTTCCCCAATCGTTTGGCCTTTTCGACTGGGTTGAGCCTTGCAGTGTTGTCAAAAATGTTATGGCAGGCATCAGAAATATCCTGCTCAACTTCCCTTCACCGGGAACACAGCTACGCCTGTTCAACAATCAGGTGGTCTTGCGCCTTCTTGAGGTTGGTAATCTCTTTAGCATCCTTCAACTGTAACTCGGCTTGTTGTACCTTCAAATTGTTGATTTCTAGTAAATTTTCCTCTTTCAACTGTACGCGGACCTGGTGCAGCTCCTATGCTTCCTTCTACAGCTTCTCAATGGTATTCCGAGACTGGACAAAGCCCTCAGTCAAATGTTTTTTCCATGTCGCCAAATCCAGTGCGATGCCATGCTGCAACTCAACCAACCTATAGCTAACAGTTTGTTCAGATCCAAAGTCACGCTCTTGATTGGGTGCAGCTGCTGGTGAACTTCTTCATTTCCGACGTCGATCGCAGTCGAGGGAACTTGCACATTCCTATCCCAAGACTTGGTGCTGATCGACGGGATGTCCTACGGCAAAGGTATTGGTGATGTTTGTTTGGAAATAATATAAAAAATGGACTCTTGGCTATCTCTTACCACGTCAAATTCTTCATGGTTGGATTCATGAATCACCATATTCATAGCCGTAGATGAATCTGGGATGGCTTTGATAAGCCGCTGTAGTTAGTCTTCCATCCCCGATTTGGTACCACTGCCCACCTCGTACTCCTGATGCCATTTGGTGTGAGTATCCTCCCACATACGCTGTGCTGCATCTTCAGGATCTGTCGATGACTCATTTTCAGAGTCATGGGTGCTCAATTCCTACGGGGAAGGTTCTTTAGGGACATCCAGGGGAAACTCCTTAGATCACTCCTCCTAAATCACTGGGATGCGCTAGTCCCCTGGCAAGTTTGTTAGAGAAACCCACCAACAAAGCTTCATCGATAGGGGTTCCCACTATATCAATGCCCTACAGTGCAACCTCCGTGAGCACCGACCCAGACAGGATTTACCCTTCCCAGCAACGTCTATGGAGGAGACGAGGTCTCACCTGAGGCATTCAAGGGAGAGTTGTCAGAACTGAGTTTTCGACAGTGGGAAAGGAGGATATGGGGATCTAATGGAGGGACACCATAACTTTTTCAATCATCGCTTCCTCACACAATATCACAATATCATAGCATTATTCATGGAACATCATTACTCACAGCGCATCAAACAGTTATAGAAACACAGATTGCATCAACATAAAAGCAACAGATCACATCAATATAGTAGAAAGAGACTGAATCACATCTATATTATGCCACTGTAACAAAATAGAGTCGCATCATCATAACAGATCTATAACAACAAGTAAGAATTGAGCCATACTCATCGCATCATATTAACCTTGTGCAAATGTACCACATACACAATTTTTCTCCAAAACCGGAGACTACATACATCAGGAAGAAACTCAGATAAATCACTGTTAAGACAGAAAATTATCCATAAAATAGATCACACCAGATATTATCCCATACAATCGCACCCAGATATCCTCAACAATAGATCTATAAATAGTCTTACACATTTACATTGAGGTTCCACTACTAACTGACTTCTAACCACTACTGACCTATTGGAACAAAACTTGGTCAAAATATACATAAAATATTCAAAAAGTGGTTATTCTTCCGCTCATCGTGCTGATCTACCATTGCATGATACCACGTGATCTTGCGCAACGTTGCGCAACTCACTTACCTTAAATCCCTTTCCAACACTTGGCTTACTGGATCCTGTCTGGTGCCCCAGCCCCGAGCTACTGTAAAGGAAAAAGCTTCTATACCTACAATTCCTTCATTGCTGCATCCAATTGGTTTTCATAGTTTGGAAACGGAACATTGGATGATTCCAAGAGGGAATTTGCGGCATTTCTCGCTAATGTAGTTCACAAGAGTTAGGGTGAAATTCATTGAACCTATGCATCCTTTTCTTTCTCTTCCATTCGCTTCATCTTATAAACTACATGGGTTCTTTATGGTTACAGAATTCTACTATATTTCTCAATAAAATGCTCAGTCTTACTGCAGTCAAAGCTCCTATATATATCCCTATGTCAAAGGAAAGCGTTATTATGATCGCACCCTATTAGGATTAACTTGGCGTGTTTTATTTAAATACATTGTTCCATGTACAATGAAAGGTTTAGCTTATTTGTGAAAAAAAAATCCTTTTAGGTTTTACGGAGAATTCCAAGCGGAGCGATTGTTATGAATGTTGTCTGGTTATCTGTAGAAACGAAAACTACAGAGTTACAAGGAAATATATTTAATTGGACTTATTGGGGAACCCAGACAAGGTTTCTGAAAATTCCACAATCTCCTTCCAGACGGCAATATGGTTATGGACACATGGTTCTAAATCTCATAATGTCATTATTTCTGGAAAAAGGATTTGCATAGACTGTAAAATCTCTCAACTATACGACATGCGATGATAGTGCCAAACTCAATACTATGGTGAATAAATATAAATAATACTGTAATTATTTTAGGGTAAACCCAGGATCGAAACTTCTAAGCTACTATCCAAATACACCAACATTTCCTCCATGGAAAATAAACTTTCCAAGAAGCAGAAGAAATACGGAGAGCTTGAATTCGAAATTATTAGGAAGCATTGGGGGAACAACTCTCGTATCTTGCTTGGTCTTTTTCATATGTTGGTTGTGCGTGAGATGGAGAAGGAGATATAATAGAGTAGGTATACATATCTAGTCCATCATTTTTTATGATTTTTTATTTTGAACTTGCACAATACACGTAATCACCTGACAAAAACATGCATGGGAAGGTGAAGGTGAAGGTGAAAGATAAGAATCCATACTTGTTTATTTTGATTACCATATTCTTAGAGAAGAAACCAAAGGCTTTGAGTCTCATAACAAGAAAGGGCAAGGAGGGTTCGGTGAAGTGTACAAGGTAAACAAAATTAATATTTGTTTGAATTTGTGATCTATTTCATTTTATTTTTACTCTTTTTTATTTAAATTAATAGATCTGCTATTGGATTGAAGAAGGATAAAAATTCTTGACGTGCATAAGCATCTTCATACACTCAAATTAATTAACTTCTTTCACCTTAAAAATGCATAGCACCTTGTTCTTGCAGCAATATATCACTCACTTTATAGCAGAGTTTCAATTATACCTGGAGTCAAAATTAAAGTCTAAATATTGATACAAAAATTGTAAGAAACCCGCATTGTAGTCCTACGAGCCTTTTTCAATGACCTTTGCTTATGTACACATAAATGTATTGCAACAGATAGACATCGATGGAAATGGAAATGAATTATTGATTAATCCCTTTTCTCATTTTATTCATACTCTGGCACCTTTGTGTGAATAAAAATATGCTCTTTGGCCTTCATTGTAATCCTCTAGACTCTATATGGTCACTCCTTCAATTTTGGATACCTCTTTCTGGATGTTTCTATTTTGATATCCCTTTTTTGGGTGTTTGTATGAGTGTTTTTTAATCGACTTTGCTTATATGCATACATAAATGCACTACAACACAAGGACATCTATGGAAATGGAAATGAATTATTGATGAATCACTCTTTTCATCTTTATTTATACTCCAACACTTTTCTGTGAATAAAATTCTACTCTTTGGTCCTCATTGTAATCCTCTAGACTCTATATGGTCACTTCTTCAGTATTGGATACCTCTTTTGGATGTTTCTATTTGGATACCCCTTTTTGAGTGTTTCTATGAGTCTTTTTTAATGGCCTTTCCTTATGTATATGTAAGTGCACTACAACAGATGGGAATCTATGGAAATGGAAATGAATTATTGTTGAATCATTATTTTAATCTTTATTCATACTCTAGCACCTTCCTGTGATTAAAATTATGCTCTTTGGCCTAGATATGATTAGTGTAGGCTTGGCCAAGATCTGCTTAGTGCAGGTTGCTCTTTAGATACACTGGAGTAAGTGAATTTTGTAACGAAAGAAGTCTAACAAATTTGATAGAAATTTCAGACATGAACAGAGTTCCATTAATATTAAATTAGCTATATGGTGAAATGTTGTTCATTGATTTTGTCCAATCTAAATCTATCCAAGTCTTTGAAAAATAAAAAATTAATATTTTAGAGTCATCGAAGATTAATCCCCTTTTTCCTAGAAATGATATTTCATGTATCACGCAATTTTGACAGTTGGATAGAACTTCACTATATGATTCAAGGGCTCCATATCTGATTAGTGGACTAACAAAAACGAGTTTGTGTGTTGGTATGTAGCATCAATATAATAGTTTTGCTTCATTCTGTGTGGATTTGGCTCAAAATGGGTGTTTTACTCATGTGATTTTTATCAGCCCTAATCATTTTCAAATTTTTTACTCAATTTTGCTCATGGGAGAGATTTTGTTGTATTGTAATGTATTAGATGTTAATTTCTACAACAGAATTATTTTCAAGCAATTCAAAAGGAGGCTCCAGTCAAATGTCAAAAGTTCCTTGTTCATGCTACTAAGTATCAAGCAGGACAAAAGTGCAAGGTATAAATGAGTCTCCTTCACCTCTACTTGGTACTTTGGAATATATGTGGAAAATGTTATGCCTGGGCTTAAAATTTGAAGTCTAATGGAAAAATGCATACAATAGGTGAGAAATGTAGAATGCACTTCATTTTACATTCTATAACTGATATTACATTTTAAATCCTATAGATACTCAGAATTATTTTAGATGTACAACATTTGGTTGTCAATTTTTAATGCCTTTTCCTGATGACCTAAGCTCATCTTCCTTGGTGAATAAAAACACAATAGTTTTTGACATACTCCAATTTACACAGTATAAAAAATTTCTTGCTTTCACCTGTCATACTTTGCATGTAGGTCTCACCCAATCTCAGAAGAAAACCTCATCTTCCAAGAAAGGGGATTCATTGTGAGGAAGGTGATCCCCTTTCCAAGTAAGCTAAACCACTTTGTCCTTTCTCAAAGTGGAATAGCTTCCCTTTAGATGTTAGTAGAACTGTGAGGGGTGCTTGAAAAATAATCTTTTTATAGATTATTTGATTTTTATTTTGAGCTTGTAAAGTTAAGGGCTCAAACATGACTCTACGCTCAGTAGCCACCTTTGTTTTCCATGACTTGAGAGGTCCACACTAATGGAAATATTTTGTTTTCCCATATCCTCGTAAGCTAGCTTGAAAATTATTATGGCCACTGTTATGTTCATTCCACATGGAAATTTTTATATGCCCTTCAATTTTGTGTCTTTGTTAGGTTTAAGTTTGCATATTTTTTAGTGTGATTTAGAATAGGATTGAAGTGTATATGTTCTAAGGTTGTGGATTATTCCACCACTATTTTATTTAGTTAAAATGCTAATAAAAACAACCTAAAATTTCCTTTACTATTCAGATAGGGAAAACCAAGGTTTTTCTCAGAGCGGGTCGAATGGATGAATTAGATGTTAGAAGAACTGAGGTATTTTGAAATTTGGAAAAACTTGTTCAATGCAAATTTTGTTCATAGATTGCTCGGAAGGAATTTCTTGCTTTGCGCAATGCTCCCATTGATATTTAGGCCTTAGGGAGAGGTATTTCATGTTCATGTATTTGTAGGGCTGCTGGTTCTAAATGTTTATGCATTTTGAATACACCTGTTGTTTGTTGGAATTGTTTCTTTTTTCCATGTTAAATCTTGTGAAATTATTATGTACATTTTTCAGTTATTTGTTTTCTCTTTAAATAGCGAGCAACAAAATTTATTACTTAACATGTGTTGTTTGTAGGTAACCTTACTCACAAGATTTATAACAACATGAGGAGGGAGGCTGATGCAGTGTGGATGTAGAAGTATGTGCACATATATAGAGCTTAGAAAGCTCAGAAGCATGTGCAATGCATATATAGAAGCATGTGCGCATATAGAAAGCTCAGAAAGTGGGCCATTGAGTATGAAGAGACTGTTGCTGAGGATGTTATAACTGATTTTACCACACATGGTTGATCACATATTTATGGCCTTCCCTATCCCTTTGCAGACTCTTTAGACCCCATGGACTTATATTATGATTTGTTGTTCCAAGATCATCCCTAAAAAATCCATGTTTATTTCTGTACGTGACATTTAACCCCATACTCACGTATACACATGAATTTTGACTTCAAATCCGCATACATCGGGATGTGTGCATAAGTCCAAACATTTTTGGAATTTTCCTCATATGAGTCTGAAGATCCTAACTCTTGGCCTTCCAAATTCCTTGAGAACGCTCAGATTCAACCCTTCATTGCCCTTTTGGAGTGCTATATAAGGAACCCCTTGGATACATTGAAGAGGAGGAATTGAAGAGAAAAGAAACTATAGTCCATTGTTGCCTCGGTTTACTTAAACTTGAGTCTGGATCCCTTTGTCCCTTTGGAGCACTTTGTGTTCTTCCCAAGCTTTCCTTTTCTTTGTGAGCTTGCTATCGAGATATGGAGGATTGAGGTGTTGGAGGCCTAGGTGGAGGACTCAGTTTCTTCGGTTTGTAGACGTGCTGACAGAGGTTGTCACTCTTGTAATCTCTAATTTTATTACTAGATATATCTTGTCCTATCCAATTAATGTGCATTTGAATATGAATATTGTATCCATGGATGTATTTAATTTCTTATACATTAATGTAGGGTTTTTTCGGAGAATCCACAATAGTCATTTTGTAAGTCGACGTTTCAATTCCGAATCAGGAACCATCATCAAGACAAGTAGTCAGGTAGATTAGCTGCAGTTCCAGAGTAATAAATAAGGGTTTGTTAGTTAAGTTATTTTATTTTAATTATAATTTGCCGACTATTTCTAAGTTTAGGTAAAGTTTTTTATTTTTTATTTAAAAATTGAAACTTTTACAAAAAAAATTTAATTTTTTAATTTTTTTTTAAATTTTAAAAACTTAAATAATAAAATATTATAATTTTTAATTATTAATTTATTAAGATCTAAACTTGTAAGATTTAAATTCAATCTTATTAAGATTAGCATTCTATAATCCTTTTTTAGTATTTAGAAACTATGAGTTAGTATTAATTAAATTATTATAATATATAATTATAATAATATGTTATAAAGGTTTTTTTTTATTAAAATTTTTATTATTTATTTAAAAGTTTTAAAATGTTTCAAAGGAAGACTTTAATAAAGGTTTTAAAATTTTAATAAGGTATTTTGAAAATTGTTAAAGTTTTTAGGTTTTTCTTTTTTAATTTTTGAAAATTATTAAAGTTTTTTAGGTTTTTTGAGTCTTTTTATAAAAAGTTTTATATTAAGTTTTAGGTTATGTGTTCTAGTTGGACACACGGAGTCCTTCATTAAGGGGATCTTGGTAAATAGACTCACGACATCAAAGCTCACCATGATGTCATTGGGGTTAATTTTCTCCTATGAAATTAGTTGAACAAAGCCACTTGAGTCTTTAATGAAGGACTTCGTGTGTCCAACAAGAGGACCTAACCTAAAACTTTTTATAAAAAAACTTAAAACACCTAAAAAACTTTAATAATTTTCAAAAATTAAAAAAGAAAAACCTAAAAACTTTAACAATTTTCAAAATACCTTATTAAAATTTTAAAACCTTAATTAAAATATTCCTTTTAAACATTTTAACATTTTTTAATAATTAATAAACTTTTCAATAAAAAAAATATTATAACATATTATTATAATTATATATTATAATAATTTAATTAATACTAACTTATAGTTTCTAAATACTAAAAAAGGATTATATAATGTTAATCTTAATAATATTGAATTTAAATCTTAAAATTTTAGATCTTAATAAATTAATAATTAAAAATTTTAATATTTTATTATTTATGTTCTTAAAAATTTTAAAGTTTTATAAAAGTTTAATTTTTAAATAAAAACTAAAAAAAATTTACCTAAACCTTGAAATAGTCGGCCAATTATAATTAAAATAAAATAATTTAACTAACAAGCCCTTATTTATGACTCTGGAATTGCAGCTAATCTACCCGACTACTTGTCCTGATGATGGTTCCTAATTCAGAATCAAAATGTTGACTTCCAAAATGACTACTGCGGATTCTCCGAAAAAAAACCCTACATTAATATACCTCACTGCAGAAACTTACAAACTTAAATTGCTCATACATTATTGAATATATATGCTAGAGTAGGCCTAACACATTATAGAGCATGCTTGCCTTGTTTGTTGTTGTTGAATGCAAATTGCTAAAGCAAGCATGAATTGGAAAAGCTCAATGGGGATCTACTTCAACCGTCCGGAACGAGGTACGATTCGATGTCCCTTAGTGTTAGATGTTTGGTTTCTCTTGTATATTGGGAAATATTGATTTCTAGTGTCAAACTGCCTGTTGTGGTATGCCCCAAGCCATAGGAAGTTTCTCTCCGTAACAGAATTAGCGAATCCACTGGGGAGAGTTCCTAGTTGTTTTTCTTTTGGGTTTTGGTATTCAATGTACTTGAATTGCTCTTGATTTCTCTATTTTTGTGTTAGATCTGGGGGCATATTTGCCCAGTAGGGTCCTAAAGAAGTAAATTTGGTCTTGGCTTGTCTGTTTGCCCTATTTTTATGCCTTTTTCTTCATGTACGCAGGTTTTGCATTCACAGTCGCATATACAAGCAGGGTTTCCTTGAACAGTCGCGTATGTACACTCTTTTACTAAGAACAGTTGCGTATGCTTTGTTTTTTAGCCTTAGTTGGAGGACTAAGTGTTGTTGGGTGATTTCTGGTGATTGCTAAGTCTTCTTGGATGCTTCTGGTGTCTATATACACCCTCTGTTTATGACTAGAGACTTCTTTTAGTTTATTTTTTAAGCTTTGTTCTTGTCATCCATTTATCCATTTTTTGTTTTGAGATTAGTGCATTAGGTCTCGTTTACCTTAGTGCCTTGCTTGGTTGTTGTTTGTGAGTGGTGTTCTGGGGGTTTTGGAGTCATTTATTTGCTTTCATATCTCATTTATTGCAAAAAATATTTTTTCTTTTGCATAGTTATGCATCTCTTGCATTTTGTAGGGCACGATACTTGCACTAGGTTTGCTTACTATTATTATAGTTAGATTTTCATATAAGCATGATTGCACTTATATTTGAAAGAAAAATATTGCACCTCATGTAGTGGCATACCATGTTCTTCGTTCTACACATTGCACTTGGAATTGCTTGTTAGTTGTGCATATTTACTTCACTGCTGAGTCATAACATCATTAGTTGCACGACCATTTACCCTTTGAGTAATCACAACCAACTAAAATCAATGCTTAATAAAATGAATTACACTCTTTTCTTTTTTAGGGTGCATCAACAAGAATAGNTGATAAACCTAGTGTTTCTCAAGACACTCCCCTTACACGGGAGTTAAGCATGAGGCAGTGCACGCGATTGTGATTGGGATGACCCCTGGTCACTTTCTGTGAGCATCGGAGATATTTTCAGTATTGTATTCGTATCTGGGGGCCTTTGAGGTATTGATTGGTGCAACCTTGGGGTACCAATTGTGCTTTTAGGCTTTAGGATTTTCCACCATTCCCATACAATCGATCCCATATGTGATTGTCCACCTAAGCATTGGTTATATTGAGGTGACCTTAGTTTCCTTACCTAGGTTATCGAGGGGGTATTTGCAGAGGTTATTCTATAGGTGTCCTGGCTAGGTAGGGGTTGGACAACACATTCTCTATATGCATTGAAGCTGAGGGCCACTATAAGTGGTTACGAACCTCTGCTTGTTGTGTATGGGAGTCTCAAGCCTCTCCTGGGTGAGACATACCTGCTTCATTTGGGAGCTGACTTATCCTACCCTTGTTTTTCTTATGATTTGGCTTTAGATTTTATTAGGTGTATGATCTGTGCATGCTAGTTTTCTTAGGGTTGCATAGCTGGACTAAGTATTTTTTTTTTTATTCATTGTGGATCCACGTGTGGCACCTCGTCGTTCTCGTCGTTTAGCAGGGCTTCCACCTTCCACGTTTCCTCCTCCTTCAGGAGAGAGAACCGGACATTCTGGGTGGACTTATTCTCACTTTGATTCACACACCATGGGCGATCATGAGTCTAAGATTCTGGAGCATCCCACTTCACCTCGCCATTTGTGCGAGGATGAACCCCAGAGCACATATGGGACTCCGTCAGGGTCTGGTCATCATTCGGCTGGGCCGTCACATGAATACCTTTCACACTACATAGACCATGCGCACATACATCGTCGATATTTTCTTCTGGGTGATGAGACTCACCACGCACCCACGAGCACTAGCACTATTAGGTATGGCATGCCTGATGTTCCCGAGACTAGCCCGGCACCCCATGTCAAGTTGGATGTTGACCCTGGTACTGTGCCTATGGGTAGTTCCATTCCTTTCCATGCATATAGGTTTCGTAGCACTAGTCACATTACACCTTCCATCCCCGCGGTGGAATTTCCTTCACACACACATCCAAGGCCTAGCACTAGTGTTCCTATTCAAGGACCAGAACCTAGACATGTGAATATTGGGGACACAAGTTATATTCCTTCACATATTCCATCGTATTCAACACCAATCCCTTCAAATGATTTTTTTTCCATGCATCATCTTCCTAACTCTATTGAGCCTTCTGGCCAAAGTTTGACTACTAGCCATGTCCATTCTACTTCTGCTAACACTGTAGTGTCATAGGGCCATGTGCCTCCTTATGTGTCAGCGGGAAATGTACCTTCCTATGTACCTTCCCATGGACCTTCCCATGGACCATCTCATGGTCTAGTTTATGGAACCTCTTATGGACCTTCTTACAAACCATCCTAAGGAAAAACCTACACACTTTATGGGTCAGGGTATCAACCCGCATATCAGTCACCTAATTATGGCTTTGTAGAACCCTAATCTCAAGGTACTCAAACTCACAATCCTTACATGCAACCCTATATGGGTCAAATGGGAGGAGGTTATTATCCCACTGGCCAAGGCCATGGTGTATATAGCAATCAACCTTATGCGACCCAGTCCTATCAGGGAGCATGGAACCAACTGTCTCAACCTAGGATCCCTTTCCTTGCGAATTTGAATCTACCCGATCTGTCAAGATTGACAAATGATCCTGTCACTCTCATAACCCAGCATGGTCGACAGTTCCTACCAAACTTCCTTCATACATTCCCAAATTCGAAGGTAAGTATGGTGAAGATCCTGGTGAGCATGTTACGACCTTCCATATTTGGTACTCTTCAAACTCCTTGAACGATGATTCTGTTCATTTGAGACTATTTCAATGCACCCTCATGGGTCCTGCCATGAAATGGTATATAGAGTTACCTAGGGGGACACATTATTCATTTCATGACCTTGCTATGACTTTTCTTAACCACTTCCAGCTACCCGTGCATTAGAATGTCTGTATCGAACTCGTGTCGAGATTTTGGCAAGACAAAGACACCCGCATTTTGGATCATATTCAAGAGTGGCATAGATGGAAGAGGATGATTAAAGCCTTTATACCACCATAGTTTCTTCTAAAGTGGTTCCTCAAGTCGTTGTTACCCTATATCATGAAGGATGTTTCTACATCCACAGTGCAAAATGAAGAAAACACTCTTTTTAGGGCCCAGCAGTTGGACTTGATTTATGATCAGTCTGGGCTCCTTTATGAGATCATACCTAATTCTCCACATTCCAATTTCGACCCCAAGTTCAAACCTGGGCCACATGCCGATGGTATTATTGGCTCCACAAGTACCAAACCCGCGGATTCGGTTACGAAACAAGTGAGCTAGTTATCGCTTAACCAATATGTGTTGGGACAAGCTACAGCTTCGTCCCTTCCTACCCAGTCGACGAATGTACTTTTCGTGCAATCGTCGAACCCAAAAGGTAACCAACAACCTGGAAAGAATAAAAAGAAGGGAAAAAATAATAAAAAATGGTGGGAATAAAAATGACAATGAGACTAATGACAAGAACAATAAAAATAATAATACCGGGGGGACAAGAAGTATAAGAGGAAGGTAAAATTTCATTGCAAGTTGTGCGGGGATGACCACCTCACTCACTTTTGCCATCGTATGGAAGATGCCTCAAAGTTCATAGCACAAGGCCCAGCTACATTTACAAATCCTTTAGCAAGTAATCAAAATATGAACTCGAGGACTGTGGATCCTGGTTGCGCGTCTAGTGGAACTCAAAATCCGTCGGATGCCGCTAGTGGTCACAGTTGCATCAACATGGTGAATGCTACTAGTGTTGAGGATTTGGGCCAGACTCCTTGTGTGATTTCCGCATTAGAAGTACTTCAGACTTGTCCTTCGTAGAGAAAGGCCCTTTTGTCGGCTCTTGGGGTGGGTGATGATAGCTCTTCTTCCATGATCAAATTTGAAACTCATGGAATACAGCCTTGCTTTCCTTACTATGTGTCTCTTCTGATTCACATAGAGTGTCTAAACCACACCATCAAACGCATTGTGATTGATGAAGGTGTGACCACTTCTGTGATGTCTTTGGATTGCTGGAAGGGCTTAGGTTCTCCCATGTTGTCTAAATATGCGAACATGTTGACTTCTTTTTATTGAATATCATTTCAGCCGCATGGTATACTTCCTTCCCTAGAGGTCCAATCGGTGGGGAAGACTTTTGCGATTGAGGTCGAGGTGGTTGATGTGCCCCTTGACTACAATATTTTGTTGGGTAGGAACTGGATGTACAATATGCAAGTTGTATCCTCTTCCCTATTCTGAGTGGTTTGTTTTCCTTTGGATGGGAAGATCATTACTATTGATCAAAAATATTTCCTGAATCCGAGTGTAAAAGCATCATCGAGAGCTTCTATCCTAATTATCGATCATTCTCAGCCGACAACTGAGAATGTGGGTGTGGGTATGTTTCCTTCTCTCATGGGAACCTTTAGTTGTCCTGCGCCTGTTCTTATGATTGGGTCTATTATTGGTATGGATTCGACCTCGTTGAATTCGGTCTCCTTTCACACCTCTCATATGGAGGATACTTGGATTCTTCCTTCATCGAGTAGTTCGAGTGATAATTCTATACCTGCCAAGACAGACTTGTCGTTTCCTCCAACATTGGTGGTGTATCAAGCTAATCTTGATCATGTTGTAGAGCCTAGTCCTTCCTCTTCATGGAAAGAGAAGGAGGAATCTTATGTGCTTCCTGCTTGGGCAGTAGAGTCATCTCACTCTCAAGACTGCCTTGATGATGTTTTTCCATCATAAGAATCTATTCTTGAGGCTATGTTTAGGATATAAAAACCTTGGGGAGAGCTGCACCATAGATCATATTTCCTCCCTAAGCTTGATCGTTTAGAGTGTGATGACTTTAAGGAAATTCTGAGCGAGAAAGTTGGTAGCCATGTGGTCCCATTAAGCTCTCCTAGTCAGATTGTTGAAGGGAACATGGCTAACATGTCACCAACGATACCTATCAATGTTTGTCATGATCCTGGTAAGATTGAGAACATTTACATTGGGGCAGATTGTTCTCCCGATGAGATTAAAGAGTACACTGATATTTTCAAGGAATTTCATGATACAAAACAGGTTCGACAACATTTGCGTGCCGTGAATCCTAGGAAAGTGCCCGTTATTAAAACAGAGATAGAGAAACTGTTCAAATATGGTTTTATCTATCCTGTTCCCTTGATGGAGTGGGTTTCAAATCCTATTCCAGTGGATAAGAAGTAGGGAGTGATTCACATATGCACTCATTTCCGTGATTTAAATAGAGCCTTTCCTAAACATAATTTCCCTACACCATTTATTGATCAAATTTTGGATGAGTGTGTGCGAAGTGAGGTTTTCTCTTTTATGGATGGATTTTTTGGATATAATCAGATACAGATTAAACTCGAGGACCAACATAAGACTTCATTTATTTGTGCTTGTGGAACTTTTGCATATCGGAAGATTCCCTTTGGCCTTAAAAACGCTGGAGCTACATTTCAACGGGCCATGACCTTTGCCTTTCATGATCTTAAAAATATTATTGAAGTGTATTTGGATGATCTAGCTGCTCACTCGTGTTTGAGAGTGCGTCGTCCTTATCATTTGCGATTCGTTTTCAAAAGATGTCATCATTATCAAATTTGGTTAATTCTTCACAAGTGCATCTTTTGTGTGAAGGTTGGTCATTTACTAGGATTCATCATGTCCAAGGAGGGTATTAGAGTCGATCCCTTGAAGGTTGAGGCAATACTTCAATTGTCTCCCCCACGTAACATTCGACATATTCAATGTTTACAAGGTATGGAAAACTTCTTGCGAAGGTTCATAGTGGACTTTTTCCAATTTGACTAAAGGATTCATGTGCTTGTTGAAGAAAGACACCCCTTTTTACTGGGATGAGCAAGCCCATGAGCCTTTCAATGCTCTTAAGAAATCCTTGGCATCGACCCCTGTGCTTAGTCCACCAGACTATAGCCATGAATTTTTTATTTATGTGGTCACGTCTCAAGAGACGGTTGGTATGGTATTGGTTCAAGAGGATGAGGAGATCCATGAGCATGTCATATACTCTGTTAGCTGAAACCTTATTGAAGTGGAACTTTGTTATACCCATATTGAGAAGCTAACCTTAGCCACCGTCCATGTGGTTCATCGTTTGAGGCATTACATCCTCCTTCACCAAAATTTGGTCATAGCTCACATCAATCAATTTCAATTCGTCCTCACTAGAAGGATGATTAGGGGGAAATATAATAAATGGATTGTGATATTGCAGAAGTTTGATCTCAAGTTTGTTTTGGCAGAATCGAATAAATCATTAATTTTTGCTAACCTCATATCGGATTTTCCAAATTTGGATGAAGAAGAGGTTCATGAGGATTCTCTTGTTGATGAGCATATATTTCTCATCTCAACCACATACCCTTGGTATGGGGATATTATTGTTTATTTGCAAACATTGAAGGTTCCTACTCACCTCTCATGAGATGAGCATTGACGACTGCGTCACGTAGCAAAGAACTACCTCATAGTGGATGATACTTTGTACCGCTATGGGGATGATTCCATTTTACATCGTTTCTTAACTCATGAGGAGGTTGAGGTTGTGATTAATGATTTCCACGGAGGGGCATGTGGTGGCCATTTATCTAGCCACTTTTCTACAGCTCAAAAAAATTTGAGAGCGGGTTATTTTTGGCCGTCCATATTTAAATATTACATTAATGCGGTAAAGAGGTGCCACCCTTTCTAGGTGCTTGCATGTAAAATGCACTCGCGTATGGCCCCTTTGCATCCTATTATCACTGCCGGTCCCTTCACCAAGTGGGGCATCGAATTTATGGATTGTAACCCAACTTCGGCTGGGGGGAACCATCATATTATTGTAGCTATTGATTATTTCATGAAATAGGAAGAGGTTATTCCCACTATCAAATCCGACGGTGAAATAGCCGTGCATTTCATAATTAACCATATTATCACTTGGTTCGGAATTATGAGGGAGATTGGCACTGACCATGGCAGGCACTTTCACAAAAAAATGATGGAAGAGTTGTCTTCGAAGTTAGGGTATAAGAAAAAACATTCCTCTTCTTATTATCCTTAAGTGAATGGACAGGTTGAAGCAGTGAACAAGTCACTTAAGTCCATTATACAACAAATCATCGCACATAGAAAGAATAATTGGCATATCATGTTGTATACTGATTTATGGTCCTATAGAACTGTGGTTAATATTGCCACTGGTTTTTCTCCCTATTAGCTTATGCATGGGGTGGAGTCAGTATTACTTGTTGATTATGAAATCCCTTATTTGAAGCTAGTTTTGGATCTTTTACCAGAGACTTCCGCATTGGAAGAACGTCTGGTCCGCTTGGAGTAGCTTGATGAGCAGCGTCGAGATGCTTTGGTGGATCTTGAGGTGAACAAGCATTGTGTTAAAGTCCAGTACGATAAGTATGTCTATCCTAGGAGGTTTAGTGAAGGTGAATTGGTCATTTTGTGGGATCAAGCTAAGGAACCTTTGGGGGCAGGAAACTTCAACTCGATGTGGCATGGTCCTTACATGGTTAAGCGTGTCTTATAGAAAGGTTCCTATGAGTTAGTGGATTATGAAGGGATGGCCTTGGCGAAGCCTAGAAATGGGATCTATCTTAAAATGTATTATGCATGCTCTTGAGCCAAGGATGATTTTTTGTATATTATTGTTCATTTTTGCATTGCATAGTTAGGTCTTCTTATGGTGATCAGGTTTGTTCATTAGCTTTCATTTGTTATGGTAGATGTCGATGGAGTCTTCCATTTACATAGGATTCGCTGATGGTGCTATCCACCACACTCAAAACTTAGCTTCAACTGCTTGGGTGATCTATACTCCTACGGGTCAAGTGTTGTCTTCAGGAGGCGTATGTCTACGACCTTCGTCGAACAATGTTGCTAAATATAGTGTCATGATTGAGTTATTATATGATGTCATTTCACATGGTTTTATTTCTCTTGAGGTACATCTTGATTCACAGTTAGTGGTCTCTCAACTTAATGGCTTGTATCGGGTTAGAAATCTGACATTGTTACGAATATTCTTGCATGTAAGATTGCTAGAACAGCAACTTGAAAGCATAACATACATTCACATTTCAAGAAATTTTAATCAAGTTGTTGATTCATATGCTAACTATGTACTAGATTGGAATTTGTTTCATAGACCATAAGCATTTAAAAAAAACATTTTACACATGTAAATAGAATAATAATTGATCATCATAAATATTTTTCATTAAGTCCAAAAAAGGTGACATCATAATACATAAGTGTCATATTCAAAATTGGGGCTTCCGAGCCACCAAAATATACTACACGGTCATACAAAAATATACACCTAGGTCTCTAAGCCTAAGGTGGAGGAGGGTGCTAATCATGGTAGCACACCACGGCTCTATTTAGCCGGTGAAATAACCAAACCCATGCCCATGGTACCCCAACCACCTGGCGCTGCATAGCCTCAGGAAAGTCCTCAACTTGCACCATGAAAACCCTATGTGTCAGCCGAAAATTTTTTGTGTGGATTCTCTCGAGTGTTTGCTCCGCATCTACACCCATGATCTCATTGCATCTTCCCCTCTATCGATGACGAGGAAATCCTTATGTCCATCATGGTCCCACGTCTACATGACAGAGTATCATTATGTGTCATCACACCAAAACATGTCTTTTGATTTCATATATCAAAAAATACAATAAAATTTAATGACTAAAGAAACAAAAGTGAGTTGGGATTCGTTAACTATGTCTCCATATGCTGATCCTGGTGGTAGGGACATATCCAGATCTCCACGGAAGTCTATCCCTGCATAGGGGTAGTCATCTATGTCGATGATCTGTCTCCACCATAAGAGGAAGAAGTCTGATGGATAGGGTTTAGCCACCCTTCCCCCTGCCAATCTTCACATGATATTTGTTGGAATATATTAAACCCACTCACAACTTAGGATAAATAATTAATCATTATTTGATTAATTATTCACCCACTATCTTAATTAGTTGGCATCCACTTGCACCTTAAAGTCAATACATGCCATCTATATCCTAGGAATGATTTATTTCCAATTCTGGGTTGATCTTGACCACCTTTTGGCCATCCAGAATTAATATACAGGACTTTACAGCAGATTCTGCTTTATTCTTCTTTTCCTGCTTTTCCTGCTTTTCTATGGTTAAGATAAAAGCTAGTCAACTAGGAAACTATGAGCTTTTGTTTCCAACCCATCCTCCATTATTTTTTCTCCATTTTCTAGGATTAGCATGTGTTTTCCATCTCCTTGAAAACTCACTCATGATTTTTCCAACTCGTGAGGTCCTTGATAGATTTGGTAAGTGCTTTAGCCAACTATGGGGATTTGGTATATTTTGGTAAGTCGGCCTTTTTGAGATTTATGAGTTGTTTCCATATAATTTGATTTTCCTATGAGGGATGTACTATTTATGTACACTATTATTCATCATTATTCAATGGAAGGATACACACCAATATTCATCTCTTCATTCATGTGATTCAGTCTCTTTTCTTCTCTCTATTTTTCCTGTGTATGCTTGTGAGAATTCTTAGTAGCAAGATCTATTTCCTGTGATTCTTCTTAGCATCATTGATCATAGCACTGATCTATTATTTCTACATGGTATCAGAGCTACATGGATCACAACCTTGCCATCTTCTACAACAACAAGGTTTATCAAGTTCTACAGAGTTGAGGAGTGCTTCCAGTCTCCTATCCCTCTCTAAAGAAGAGCTTGTCTAGCTTACAAGATTTTATCCTAGTTTTTTTTGCAAGTTGCAGAGAGTATCTCCTCGATAATATCAACAACTTCAATATGGATTCAAAATTTCCTCTACTATCTCCCTTCAACTATGCTGATTGGAAGCCAAATATGAGTGCATACTTGAAGAGGCAATGTCTCTTTGATGTCTCCATTGGTGCATTGAGTGAACCTGAGTCTTATGAAGAGAAGATTGATTGGATAAATAATTGTGATAGAGCTTATGGAATTATGGGTTTGGGAATGTCTCCAAATATATACTATCTCATAGATTCTGCTGAATTTCCATTTGAGCTTTGGAAAATTTTGGACAAAGCTTTTGGTTTGCAGGAAATTGAAGATGAAGCATGAAGCGAACCTAGCATCTCCTCTTGTTCTCTCTCTCAAGATTTCTTGGCCTCTACATTCTCTGATGAACTTGATCATGATGAATAATTTTCTCATACAGTTCATGTTTCTTCTGCCCTCTTTGATTCGAATGCTTCCTCCTTCAATGAAGAAGCAAATATTGAAGAGCCATCTTTTTTTGTGTCTCTTGAAGGTTATTTTTCTTCTTGTGATACTATTGATGAAAAAGAAGTAACGTATGGAGCTGCTGCTAATATTGATTATGATCCTATAACCCATTCATTTTTCTCTAAATCTCCTATCTTAGATTCTGATATCTATGTGCCAGATTCTTCACACCTTGCATACCTCTCTCATTGATGGTGCGCAACCCAGTGACTTCCAGGATGTTTTCTTAGCCACATCAAGCCTTATTTGTGTCATACCACTTACCTTACTTGATCTCATGTGCTTCATCATATCCTCATTTGTTCTTGGCATCAATACTCAGAGCCTTCTTGAATATTTTGAACATCTCCTTATTTCCTCCTTTCATATAGAGAATTCATTACCAGTGTATTCCCATGAGTCTATTGACATGCTTATATGTGATCCTTTGGATTCTGATTTAGAATAATATATGCAGGTTGATACACATATAATACCACCATCCATACCATCTACCATATCTCTGAATAATCCAAAGACTATACAAATTCCAAGCTCACTAGTTGATTCCTCATTGGTCTCTTATGCAGTGATATTTATCTTACATGGTTTGAAGTCTTTCCTAACTTTCAGTGGCTGGTTATCCATGTCCTTAGTAATATATGGACTGATATTAAACATGTTTGGATATATTCTAAACACTTATGGTTCAGATCTTATGCCCATCCATCATTCATATTTTTACACCTATCAGTTTTCCCTAGTTGCTCATAATTTTCCTAGTCTAGCCCTGTATCCTCATGGAGCCACCGAAACCTTTGTCCTTGCTGTTCCATATGCTACTATTTCTGATATATCATAGTTTTATCATCTTCATATCATATCTATATAGGTGCTACATCATATTGGAATATTGACATGTGATTCACATCACAATTTTGCAGCTATTCAAGGAATTGGGTGTGAAATAAATTGTCTTAAATTTTGTACTCTTTGGGAAGGAGTATGCACAGATCTCTTTTCCATTTCAGATTATTTTTGTAGATCAGAGTTTGACAGCAGAAAGAAGCATTTAGATAATGCTCCTACTTCATCAGTTGATGAGATACAAGGAGTCTCTCATATTCCTTCTTGCAGGTTCTACACTCCAGTGCATGATCATGGAGTTCATGATTTCTTCAACAAGTCCTTCATCCAGAAGTAGTTTAGCCAGCTAATTAAAGTGAAGATGAAGATATGTTGAAGACATATTTCAAATTTTGTGCCTTTTCCTATCTTGAGGGAGGATTTTCCCCATGTGGTTTTGCCTCTTTCCTCACTTTTCTGGACATAATAATTGTTAAAGGGTGACCATAGCCTTGTTGCTGGGCCTACATGCATATATATGCATCTATATTTTTTTCCATACCATCATAAAGTCAGACTTATAGAGGGGTGTTGGAATATATTAAACCCACTCACAACTTAGGATAAATAATTAATCATTATTTGATTAATTATACACCCACTAGCTTAATTAGTTGGCATCCACTTGCACCTTAAAGTCAATACATGCCATCTATATCCTAGGAATGATTTATTCCCAATTCTGGGTTGATATTGACCACCTTTTGGCCATCAAGAATTAGTATATAGGCCTTTACAGCAGATTCTGCTTTATTCTACTTTTTCTGCTTTTCCTGCTTTTCTATGGATAAGATAAAAGCTAGTCAACTAGGAAACTGGGATCTTTTGTTTCCAACCCATCCTCCATTATTTTTTCTCCATTTTATAGGATTAGCATGTTTTTTCCATCTCCTTGACAAATCACTCATGCTTTTTCCAACTCGTGATGTCCTTGATAGATTTGGTAAGTGCTTTAGCCACCTATGGGGGTTTGCTATATTTTGGTAAGTCAGCCTTTTTGAGCTTTATGAGTTGTTTCCACATAATTTGATTTTCCTATGAGGGATGTACTATTTATGTACACTATTATTCATCATTATTCAATGGAAGGATACACACCAATATTCATCTCTTCATTCATGTGATTCGGTCTCTTTTCTTCTCTCTCTTTTTCCTCTGTATGCTTGTGAGAATTCTTAGTAGCAAGATCTATTTCCTGTGCTTATTCTTAGAATCATTGCTCATAGAATTGATCTATTATTTATACAAAATTGTCCCAGTGTAGTTGAGTCAGATCCCTAACTCTGTGTGGAGCAATGTCAACTCTAGGGACTAGCCCCGACACCGTCTCAAAAAAGAATGCACTCAGTATGCTGTCGAACCCAAAGTTTTGTACCCTGCCCATCTTGCAGTCACTGAGTTGTTGCTTCATGTTTCTTGGTAGTGAGGTACTCTAGTCATATATAATAGTTTGTGTGCACTAGAACATCATTGGCCTTGAGTCCTGATGGAGTGATGCTAAACCTGCAATCCTGCCCATTTCTAATAGTATGGATTTCAGCCCCAGGTTCTGAACCGCGTTTTTTGGGATTTGAATCCCAACCTTCTCTATATCGGTAAGGAAATACACAAATATGTACTCTTCTATAGCCAACCCACCTCCTAGACTATGGGATCGAAGGTTCACCACCTCCCCTCACTGGGACAAACCTGTGATAAAATATATGTCCTCAACCTCGATGCTGAGTGAAATTCCATCCAACTGAAAGGTCACAAAATTGGGATCCTCGTAGTCTACTAGCAGTTGGAGTAGCCTTGGATTAGCTCTTAAGCTTACAAGGCACCAAAATTTGTATAACCCACAGGCCCTTAGAACTTGTTGAGCCATTAGATCTCCTTGCACAACCTCTTCGACATCACCATGTTCTCTCTCTATCCATGCTAGCACCATCCTACACAAACATTTTTGAGTTTCATCAGTATTTGCCTTTGAAAATTACATTGGCGGCCCTGTACGCGACTATTTGCAGAACAGCCGTGTATGAATGCAGGTATCGTGGTCTTTTCCGTGTATACCCATCCCTATACGCGGAAAAAGACCTGATTTTTGCGTGGGTCAAAATGCACAATTTGGGGTGGCCTAAATAAAAAAATTGACCACTAAAATTAAAAAAATTTGCATGAAAGTGAAAGAGGGGGGTGTGGGAAATTAACTGGACCAAACGCGGAGTGATTTCGTCGGACGATGCTCCCGGAATCAGCTCTTGAAATTCCAAACACAAAAGCACTATGGTGGGTGAATTTTCAAATGGTATGAAAATTTTTAATTTTTCACTATTTTATAGAAAAAAAATTTGAAATTTTTACCCACTTCCTATATTTTTTGACCATTTCTTACCATTTTGGACCGTTTGGACTGATATGATGTTGTAGGATCCCGTTTTGAGTGCAGTTTGATCGAGACTTCGACCCCTTTGTGTCTATTTCAGGTATCATGTCTAAACTGGCATATAGGTTAGGACTTCGCATCCGCTTGCATTTTGCATGACCTTATGACTATTTCATCTTAAACTTAGGTACAAACCCATTCCATGATGTCACAGAACCTTCATGTTGCTTTTATAGGTGGTGTTATGTGAATGGTAGAGCTATCCCATACATGGGTACCCTAGTTAGGTCCTATATTGCATTTCGTGCCCATGCTAATATTTCTCCTTTAGGGTGTGGGAGTCCCTTTTTAGTCTCACCATGTCCTTGAGCAAGAGCTTTATACTCCTCTTGAACTTTATGCAAGCCATTTCCCTCGGGACTCCCTTGTATATATAAAGTTGTAATTGCATTTTCATGAGTTTTTCTTGCCTTCTTGAGCTTTATGTTGGCTCCCTGACTTCGAGTTATCAGCCATATAGCCCAAGATTGTCTCATGTCTATCCAAGCAGAGACCTTTTACATAGCTTTCAAAGCTTGATCATCTAGATATCTTGACCTATTATATACTATGGAGATTCTGATCTATTTTATATTGTACGTGGTGATGACCACACTTGACACATTTTGTATATCATGCCTATACATGGCCATTGTACTCTTATGTATCCAGGACTAGTCCATGTATTTGCAGTCAGATGCAGAGATTTATCATTGTATTGTACTGATAAGTGGCTGGTTCTTCCACTTGGGTCTTCATTAATCCACTTTCGGGATTGATTTTATAATGTATTTTGGCCATCATGTTACCCCTTTGACCTCACACATTAGGGGGCATCTGTTATAGCTGAATTTTCAACACATTGTTGATCACATATTTATGGCCTTCCATGTCCCTCTACAAACTCTTTAGACCCCATGGACTTATATTAACCTTTGATGTTACAAGATCATCCTTAAAAAATCCTTGTTTATTGTTGTACATGACTTTTAACCCAATAATCGCATGTACACGCAAATTTTGACCTCAAATCCACGTACATCGGGATGTGTGCATAAGTCCAATTTTTTTTGGAATTTTCCTGATATTACTCTGAAGATCCTGCCTCTTGGCCTTCCAAATTCCTTGAGAATTCTTGGATTCGACCCTCCATTTCCCTTTTGGAGTTCTATATAAGGAACCCCTTGGATACATTGAAGAGGAAGAATTCAAGAGCAAAGAAACTATAGTCCATTGTTGCCTCAGTTTGCTTATACTTGAGTCTGCATCCCTTTGTCCCTTTGGAGCACTTTGTGTTCTTCCCAAGCTTTCCTTTCCTTTGTGAGCTTGCTATCGAGAGATGGAGGATTGAGGTGGTGGAGGCCTAGGTGGAGGACTCAGTTTCTCCAATTTGTAGATGTGCCGACAGAGGTTTTCACTCTTGTAATCTCTTATTTTATTAATAGAAATATATTTTCTTGTCCAATTAATGTGCATTTGAATATGAATATTGTATCCATGGATGTATTTAATCGCTTATACATTATTGAATATATATTCTAGAGTAGGTCTACCACATTATTATAGAGCATGCTTACCTTTTTTGTTGTTGTTGAGAGTGAATTGATAAAGCAAGCGTGAATTGGAGAACCTCAACGGGGATCTACTTCAACCATCTGAAATGAGGTACAATTCAATATCCCTTAGTGTTAGATGTTTGGTTTCTCTTGCATATTGGAAAAGATTGATTTCTGGTGTCAAGCTGTATGTTGTGGTATGCCCCAAGCCATAGGAAGTTTCTTTCTAAAACAAAGGCTTTTCCATTGAGTATGAAGAGCCTGTTGTTGATGGTTTCAAGCTACTAAGTATGGTTTTGAAGCAGCCACGAGATCTAAGTATGGCTTATAAGACAAGTACAAGTGGGATGGTTTAGCCATTGTAATATTTTGAAAAGTCATCGATGTACTAGATTATTTTCATGTAAAATTATATGGAGATAGTTTTTGAGAAAACTCATATTTATTGTAATACTTGACATTTCATATAATATAATTTGTGTGGTTTAAAACTTATATGGTTGTACTTTATATTATTTGTAAGTGTTGTAATTAACTAATTAATGTGACATTGCATAATTCACATGTGTATTAGATGATGATAATTAATGTATGATTTTTTTTAATTTAAACATAATATCATATTAAAAATTTATATTGATTAATAATGGACACCACTAAAACTAATAAAATATAATAACCACGCATAAAATGACTAAAAATGACTAAATTAGTGACCAATAAATGAGATTAATGACCAAAATTTGCATATAAAATGACAAAAAAATGAGATATATGTGACCAAACAATGAGATATAAATGATCAAAAAACGACCAAAATTCGCATATCAATGACCAAAAAGTAGTTTTGGTGGCTAATTTACGGTCTTTTATTACAAAACCAAATTTGGCCATATTCTAGTTTGTGATGTGGTCATTAATTTAGACATAAATGTGGTAATATATTTGGTCATTGATTCAAATATATGACCAAATTAATGACCCACTGGCAAACTATAAATGAGCAAAATAAAAATGATCAATTTTGGTCACGTAATAAAAGACAGTAAATTAGCCACCAGCGATTGCCAAACCAAAAGTGGTCATTGATATGTGGATTTTGGTCATTTGTTTGGTCACTAATATCTCATTTTCCACTAGGGTACCTTGGGAATCATTGAAATTAATGGTGATTTCCCTCGCACTTGTCAACAGTATACATTAATGACCAATAATCAAATGGTTTCTTCCATGTTCGGCGTCAGGACATCTACTCACATGGACATAATCGTACTATTTGGAATTCAAATGAATACCCTAAATGGTTAGGTATTTGCTTGAATATGTATCTATATTCAGCTTGCGATCGATTATTTCTTGAGTCATTGCATGCATCCACATTGTATGTTTGGTGGCTATGCTAAAGTTTGGGTCAAGATTGTTATAGCGGATTTCACCACTCTAGGTGAATCACACTTTGTATGGCCTTCCCCTGTCCCGCTGCAGACTCTTTAGACCCCATGGACCATTTTTTGTCCTTTGATGTTTCCTTGACCATCCCTAAAAACACATGAAAAATGCTATACATGGATTTTAATGCGATAACCGCGTACATACGCGGGTTTGACCCATATAACCGTGTACATCGGGATGTGTGCATAATCCAAATCCTTTTGGAGTTCTCCTTGACATGGATCCAACTCATTCGACTCCTGGCCTTCCCTATGCCTTGAGATCGCTTAGATTCGACCTTTCATTACCCCTTTGAAAAGTTATATAAGGAACCCCTTGGTACATTGAAGGCATAAGAGAGAATTGAGAGCAAAGAAACTATAGTCCATGGTTGCCAAAACTTATACTTGAGTCTGCATCCCTTTTTCCCTTGGAGCACTTTGGTGTTCTTCCCAAGCTTGCATTTTACTTGTGAGCTTGCTATTGAGAGATGAAGGATTGAAGTGGTGGAGGCCCAAGTGGGGGATTCAGTTTCTCCGGTTCGGAGACGTGCCGTCAGAGGTTGTATCTATCTTGTAACCTCTGATTTATATTAATAGAAATATCTTTTCCTATCCAATAATGTGTGTTTGAATGCATATTGTATCCATTGGATTATCTCAAATGCTTTTAGATTATTGATTTTATATGCTAGAATAGATCTAAAACCATGATATATAGTATGCTTGTATTGTTTACTTGTTGTTGAGGGAGTGTTATAGCAATTCAAGCTAAAGATTGGATAGCTCAATGGGGATCTACTTCAACCGTCTGGAATAAGGTACGAGGTCTGATCCTTTAGTGTTAGACATTTAATTTCTATTGTATATTGGAAAGGATTGATTTCTGGAGTCAAGCTGTTTGTTGTGGTACCCCAAGCCATAGGAATTTCTCTCCGTAACAGAATTGGCGACTCTGTTGGGGAGTTCCTAGTCATTTTGCCTTTAGGGGTTTTTATCGGAATAATGGGCTTGATATTATTGATTTGCTCTTGGTTTATCCCTATTTCTGTGTCGCATTTTATAGTATGTTTGTCCATTGACACTCCCCTTTATTGGTTTGGCCTTGGCCTGATTTTTACCACTGCCTTCTCTGTATACGCAGGTTTTTGACCAAAAGTCGCATACATACGCGGATTTTTGGCCAAAAGTCGTGTAAATACGTAGTTGTTCTTTATACAGTCGCGTACATCCTCCCTTTTGGTGAGTTTGGTGTTATGGGAATTTGTTGGGTGGGTTGTGAGTGTGGTTGGGTCTTCCTTGGGTCTAATGTTGTCTGTTGGATGCTTCTTTTGTGACCAGAGATCGCTTTTTGATTGATTTTTCTTTGAAAGTAGTTTTAGTCATTTTTCCTTTTTGTTTTTCCATTAGTGCATTACTCTTTTTGTCTTGGTGTCTTGCTGGGCTTGTCTTTTATACTTGCTGCAGAGGCTGAGAGTTTTAAATGACTTTTATTGCATTTTTCATTCTTTTATATTGAAAAATACAAAGTAGTTGCACTCTTAGTTGCATCTTAGATATGGATTTGAGGAGGTACTTGCATTGGATTGCTTGGATGAGAGTTGTTTTTAGGCTTTCATATAGGAAGGATTGCATTGGCATTCAGAAAGGGATATATATTTATGCATCTCATGTAGTGGCATACCCTATTTTTCATTTGACAAAGATTGCACTTAGCATTGTTTGTTATGGTGTGCATATTTATTTCACTGCTGAGTCATACTGTCACTAGTTGCACAACCATTTCTCTTTGAGTAATTACAGCCAATTAAAATCAACTCTAAAATAAAATGAATTACACTCTTTTCTTTTCTAGGGTGCACCAACAAGCTTAGGTTTTAGGTTCTTGGAATAGTTCATTGTAAGTCAATTCTCCAAGATCACTAAACAATAACATCTAGGTGTTTGTCCAGGTGAGTGCATGAAATCCTTGGTATAACCAGTGTTTCTCAGGATCCTCCTCTCAAAAGGGAGTTAAGCACGAGGCAGTGTGAGCAGTTATTGATTGGGATGACCCCTAGTCATAACTGAGTAGCACCGGAGATATTTCCAGGATTTTATTTGTATCTGGGGGCTCTTTCGAGAGTTTCGGGCTTTGCTACCCTGCCCATACGGTCAATCCCGCCTGCAACTGTCCACTTGAGCATTGAGTATATTAAGGTGACCTTAGTGGCCTTACCTAGGATATCAAGGGGGTACTTGTAGAGGTTAGTCTGCTGGTGTCTCAGCCAGGTTGGGGTCGGACAGCACAGTCACTTTACGCGTTGAAACTGAGGGCCACTATAATTGGTTACGTACCTCCGCTTGTAGTGTATGGGAGTTTCGAGCCTCTCCTAGGTGATACATACCTGCTGCATTCGGGAGCTCACATATCCCCCCCTTGGTTTGCTTGTATTTTGGTTGTAGATTTTCTTAGGAGTGTGCTCTTTATGCACTAGTTGGCCTTTGGGATCATGATGACTTAAGTATATTTATGCTCTCTTGAGTTTGGGTCCTTTTATTTTCGGCATGCCTGGTATCTTATCACCCGTCCTTTGTCCTAGTATGGACTCTGGTGTCATACTTGGGGGCATCATAGCCCCTTGCCATGCTCATAGATTTGGGAATGGTCATATTCCATCCTCTACTCCATTTGTGGAGGATTTTTTTTATTTTTATTTTTTGCTCGGTCTTTACACCAGCAGTCACCCTCATGGGGGTGGCAGTGGATGCATGAATGTTGGGTCTACACCTATGTTTCTTTTTATGTCCTATCGTTCACCGTACTGCTTCCTTTGGGTGCAGTTTTCATTATCATTCCTCCCTATATCTTATAGTTTGGATTATTTATTGACTATTTTGGGTTGTTTTGGACTAATATGGTTACCATGTAGGGTCCAGTTTTGTACACTCTCTCCGAGGTTTCGACCCGTTCATTCCTGTCATAGGTATTATGTCTGAATTGGCATATAGGTTAGGATTTCACATCCTCTTGCACTTATGCATTTCCTTATGACCGTTCCATTTGAACCTTAGGTACGAACCCATTCCATGGTATCACGGAACCTTCATGCTGCTATTAGAAGTGGTACTATGTCAATGGTAGAGCTTTCCTTTACATGGGTGACCTAGTTAGCTCCTTTTTGCATTTGGTACCCATGTTGTGAGTCCTCTCTTAGGTTCGGGAGTCCCTTTTAGTCCTGCCATGTCCTTGAGCAAGAGCTTCATACTCCTCTTGAATCTTATGCTGGCCTATTTCCCTCAGGACTCCCTCATGTCAAGTTGTGAATGCATTATCATGAGCTTTATGCCGGCTCCCCTGACATTGCGTTTCAGCCATATAGCCCGAGCTTGTCTCATGTCTAGCCATGCAGAGCCATCTTTTATATCCTTCGCAGCTTGTTTCCCTTTTTACCAGGAGGGGATTTTCCCCCGAGTGTCGATATCCTACACATGTATCCTTGCATTGAGCATAGGTATGTTCCACTGCTTAGAGCTAGTTTGTTTTCCCTTATGACACTCATCTCCTCCTAGTTTGTAACTATAAATCTAGTTTATTCTTTTTTCAAGCTTTTCAAATAATTGAAAAAGTCCAAAAAAATCAAAAAACCAAAAATACGAACAAGGAAAGATGTTATCTTTGGCAACTGTCAAGTCGTGTCACCTTCGAATAGAGCACTGTATATCACATCCATTGGTTGGGTTATAGTTTGAATTTAGGAGTTGTACTCGTTTATCTGAGTTTATCTCCACCGACTGGTTAAGCTTCCAGTCCCTATGGAGTCTCTATTGATGCCTCCTGTGTCACAGAGATGTCACAGTTTGTATATCAAGTCTATGCTACCTTCATTCAGTCACCATACGTCGTTATGCTCTTGTTCGAAGGAAGTTGAAACTTGTGTCAGCCATTCCTTAGTTATCTTGACTTTGCATGTCGGCCATTCCCGGTACAGTTACTGGTTCGTGCACTTTATGATCGAGTCCTTCCATATTATACAGCCTTGCTGAGTACCTCATGTTGGATGATGGGGGATGCCTTAATGCCCTCCTTCTAGCGGATTTCATCCCATCGACTTCAGATCATTTATTCTGGGATTATAATCTAGAGTCATGTTGAGTGCCTTGAGACTTGTAGTCATTAGTGGCAGGTTCTCTCGCCATCAACAGTTTCTTGGGAATACATCAATGTCCCCTGATCGATGGATCCTCTCAAGTGTTCGACCTCAACACATTTATTCACACTTGTTAGTTTGCACTCTAGTACCTTGATTCCCATTTTCATCATTGGTGGGTGATCTCGCGTCTATTAACGGTATACATCAATGACCGGTAATCAGACGATGGACTACTATGTTCGACCTCGACACCTCTATTCACATAGTAGTACATGTACTCGTAGCGGTTTGTGTAGAATACTTTCCATATTGGTGGCATCTCTTATATGCTACCTCCTTGATCGTGCCAATGTTCATGAGATCTCAGCTCTTATGACTTGATTCCAGTATATGTCAGACATTTCTAGCCATTATGGAGATCTTGATCTGTTATATATCTTCAGCCATTTCAGAGATCATGGTCCTTTGTATATCTTCATCATGGAGATTCTGATCTATGTATATTGTACGTGGCTATTACCACATATGTGACATCATGTATCATGCCTATTTATGGCCATTGTACTCTTATGTATCTGGGACTGCTATATGTACTTGCAGTTATATGCAGAGTTGTATTATGGTACTATGTTGATTGGGTGGCTGGTATTCCATTTGGGATCCTTCATTACTCCACTTCTGGGATGGACTTATAATGTATTTCGTCCATCGTATGATGCCTCTGACCTCACACATTAGGGGGCATCTGTTATAGCATATTTCACCACTCTAGGTGAATCACACTTTGTATGGCCTTCTCCTGTCCCGTTGCAGACTCTTTAGACCCCATGGACCATTTTTTGTCCTTTGATGTTTCCTTGACCATCCCTAAAAACACATGAAAAATGCTATACACGGATTTTAACCCAATAACCGCATACATACGCGGGTTTGACCCATATAACCGCGTACATCGGGATGTGTGCATAATCCAAATCCTTTTGGAGTTTTCCTTGACATGGATCTGACTCATTCAACACCTGGCCTTCCCTATGCCTTGAGATCGCTCGGATTCGACCTTTCATTACCCCTTTGAAAAGCTATATAAGGAACCCCTTGGTACATTGAAGGCATAAGAGAGAATTGAGAGCAAAGAAACTATAGTCCATTGTTGCCAGAACTTATACTTGAGTCTACATCCCTTTGTCCCTTGGAGCACTTTGGTGTTCTTCCCAAGCTTTCCTTTTAGTTGTGAGCTTTCTATCAAGAGATGGAGGATTGAAGTGGTGGAGGCCCAAGTGGGGGATTCAGTTTCTCCAGTTTGTAGACGTGCCATCAAAGGTTGTATCTATCTTGTAATCTCTGATTTATATTAATAGAAATATATTTTTCTGTCCAATAATGTGTGTTTGAATGCATATTGTATCCATTGGATTATGTCAAATGCTTTTACATTATTGATTATATATGCTAGAATAGATCTAACACCATGATATATAGTATGCTTGTATTGTTTACTTGTTGTTGAGGGAGTGTTATAGCAATTCAAGATGAAGATTGGATAGCTCAATGGGGATCTACTTCAACCGTCCGGAATAAGGTACGAGGTCTAATCCTTAAGTGTTAGACATTTAATTTCTATTGCATATTGGAAAGGATTGATTTCTAGAGTCAAGATGTCTGTTGTGGTACCCCAAGCCATAGGAATTTCTCTCTGTAACAAAGATGACATAGATCTATAGTTTATATTTCCTATCTATGTCCTAATTTGAGTCTTGTATATCATGGATCTATGGTGTATTATTGGTAGCCATGGCATGGTCATTATACATGGATCTGCAGTGTATTGGTCATCAAGCATGATTTGAGTCACGTGTTTTGTAACTGGTGTTATGTCAAGTCTTCGATCACCACTCTTTTACCTATGATTCTAGATTACATCTACTAAAGCATTTCACCTATCATACCCTTCTAGATTAATACTTTGGGAGCATTCTGTTACACCTAAAATTAGTTTCTATGCTCAATCCTCTGAAGTGACATGTCCAAGACTGTTAAAAAGGAAAGAAAAAAAGTAGATTTTGAGAACCTTCTAGATGAAAGTCCTCATAGAGACTTATCCCAAATGCTTGGAATATGTGGAACTCGTACCCCTAGCCTATAGGGATCATCCCCTACCTTCCTCTCAAAATATCTCAACCCATTTGGGATTTTTTTGGCCTATTTATACAAGATTCCTGTTGAGCCTCGAAATTGTCTTTTATAATGGCCTTATTTACATTAATTTCCTGGCCTATTTACCGAAATTTAATACCTTTATCTTTAATTTGTCTATCTTTTACTATGTTTTCATCAATTATAACTTATAAATGTAAAAGAAGCTTAATTCATCATTTTTTATGTGTTATTGCATTTAGTGTGCATTTTGGCACTCCATTCAGCCCTTTCTTTCGGTCCTAAGTACCGTACTAGGTTTAATGGCATGTTTCTTATTAGGTTCTTGGTTTGTTTTATCCTCGCCTTCTATTTCTCGCCAGTCCCATAAACACCTGCATATGCAAAAACCATGAGTAATGATGAACTATTGAGTATTGGTTTAAAATTAAATAAAAAAGAAAACATTAAAAAAAGAAATTAAATAAAGATAACAAAAATATTAAAAATATGGGAATTAATAAAGAAAATACAAAACAGGAATCAAATATTAAAACATTAACCAACCCATAAAGTGGATTGTAATAAACTTATTCATTATTTAGAACCATATGTCACATGCTAAAAGTGAGTTCATGTATATCACTTATTTAATGATATAAATATTACCATGTTTCTGAATTCTTATCTATATATGAAACTGAGTTTATATACCATGAATGCTTATTACCATGTTTCTGAATGCTTATTTATATATGTATATCACGTTTATATATGATATATATGATATGATCCATTTTCTTAAAACTTCATGTTTCATATATATTACTATTTCATGTTTTGGTAACTAATGGATTGTATGTTTTATGCATGACGTAAAGGGATCTACATGCATGTGAATATGGAGGATGAGCTCGCATACCATGAAGAAGAGGGTCACACCCAGTCATAACTAAACCAATCTCCCAGCAAATAAAAATCGACCATTATTTAAACCTGGCATCCAGCTCGTTATGTAGTGTGTCCAGTTTGTTTTCCAGTTCTCCATATAGATCACCAATCATCTTGCGCGCTATTAATCAAAGATTCCAGTCATTAAAATCTGAAACAGTTTTGAAAATCACTTGCTGTCCACATGGAACGATCTTCATTTTAGAAGATCTGTTGTGTATGCTTCTTGCGCTCAACAACTCACCACTAGTCCATGCATTGAATAAGGAACGACCTACGTTCTAGAAACTTATCATCGTGTGCTCTCTTTTGCTCAAACACACCACCATCAACCACGCTAAAAAAGGGACTGATGCCGCATCACACGAAAGGGGGAGATCTGTCCACACAAAAAGAGGAGCAAGTATACCATATCATGCCAACGCTCACGCTGAAGAAAAACGGAATCACGCTGAAGGAGGAAGATGCTATGCGTTGGCATGTGGATTAATTATGTGCCTTTTACGATTTACTAAATTTAGAGAGCAGTCGACCACTAAAGGGTTGACTTTCTCATCTCCCATATACGCTATATATACAAGCCTCTTATTGAGAGCTGAGGTAACTAGCAGTTGGGTAGCTAGTCGCCGGTGTGTAAAAACTCTATAAAATTCTGCTCAGATTTAATAAAATTCTATGCTCAACTATGTATGCATGTTTCACTCTTCTGTGAAGTAATTCATTGACGTAGACTAGCCTCTGATTGCTGAGAAGGGCCCCTCAACAACCGAAGGTTCCATTTGTACATATTCAGCATTTATCTTTCTTTTTTGCAGATAAGTAGTTTTGTTTTTATGTATATATTCAGCTTTCCCATAGATGATGTTTTGTTGTTAATAAACTGTAATTTTCTGTGTTTTCAGTGCAATTTTCCATATGGCCAACCATTCATCCCTCTGTGCAGACTGTCTCTTCAACCTTCTGTTCGTTCCTCTGTGTGAACTGTTTTTCAGCCTTCTATTCGTCCCTCTGTGCAGATTATTTTTCAACCTTCTAATTGTACCTTCATCGAGTCTATCTTCCAGCCTTTAATTCGAATTTAGATAGAATTTTACAGAATTTTCATTCATTTCCATTATTTCTAATATTATGTTTTGTGTAGAAATAATTAGCTAGGGTATAGCTTAATTTTCCATCATTTTATTGTGTTTTGTAGATTAGTAGGGATTTGAATCCATCTTCAGCATTTCATATTTAGTTTTATATTAATGTATAATATTTATTGTTTCAGTTTTAATAAAATTCAAAATATAAATGAGTGTAAATGTTCTCTTCTTTTATCTATTAATTTTGTATCATGTTAATAAAGTAATTTGAATTGGTTTATAATTATTTTTTAATATAGTTTAAAGTGTTTCTTTATAATTGAATTTATTTTATGCAAGTGAGAATTTATATAACTATATTATCTTTTGTATTTAATATGTATTTTGTATTTTGAATTTTTCAAGTTTTCATTTATATTTTATTATTGAATTGCTTAATATGTTATTTCATGATAAATTTGTTTTAGGTTATTTTAATTAACTTAGTTTATTTTCACTATTTCGTTTAGTTTCATTCTAGTTTAGTTTATGAAATTCTTTTAGTTTAGTTTAGTTGTATTTTTAGTGTGAATTCTATTTATTTGCATTAGTCTAATTTATTTTATTTTGGGTTAGTTTAGTCTCCTTTATTTTTATTTTTCAACTTTAATTTAGTTTTGTGCTCATCTTTTTCTTTGTATTAAATGTATTAGTTTCATTTTACGAGTTCTCATAGCTTGGTTTTATAGCTTAGTTTACTTTTCAAATTCATAGATTAGTTGTTGATTAGATTAGATTTGTTAAATTAGTTTGCTTACATTTAGTTTATGATTCATTGCAAAGTATTTGTTTACACTTGGTCCTTAGATTAGTGTCTCAATTTTATTTATACGATTTCAATAAGTTCAATAACTACAGTAGGATAGTTAGTTAGTTTGATCTTTTGAAAATATAGAGTAGTTTCGCTCATAGGACAGATAGATTATTTTCTCTTTTCACTTATAGCATAATTTCTTGTTTTATAGTAATTAATTTCAGTATTTGCTTTCATAGTTAATCGTATGGTTAATTCTCATCCCTGCATAAGCATATAGTTGATGCATTCATGAAATAGTTTAGTTGATTTGTTTTTCATTCTGAATAGTTAAATTTACTTTCATTACATTAGATTGCTTTTGGACCAAGTGACTGCTTTCCTAGATTAATTGTTGCAATTTCATTTCATATAATAGATTACCGTAGCATTAGACTAGTTTGAATCCTAGTTGTTAATCCATTTCCTTCCTTTATAGAATATATTAATATAATATTAGATTAGATTTGAATTTATAGTTACTTTTCAAGTTCTTAGTTAATTTCTTGTTTTCATAGATAGATTAAATTCTTGCATTTAACTCATGATAGCCATGCATGTAGATTAAAATCATATAGTTGCATGTTAGTGCATCTGCATATTTAGTTAGCTTAGGTTAGTTCAAGCCTTCAATTCTGCACATACAGTGATTGCATGTCACAAGCTCCCTCCCCGGGTTGACAATTAAGTGTTGAATTAAATAGTCCATATTTTTCCCAACATTTTGGCATCGTTGCCGGGGAGGTGCTAAAGGGATTGGAGTCTAGGTAGATAAGGGTAGGTAGGTTGCCTTTACATTACACGGTAAGGGGGAGGGGAAACGATAAGACACAAAGATGACTTCACTATGTAATTTCCATAGCGTGACAGCTTGACGCATCCACTTTAGTGGGTTTTCCCAAAGCCTTGTTGTTCCTTTTCCACACAAGTGTGTTTACTTCATCCAAAGTTTGATTTACTTATCTTAAGTGTACTTTTTATGTAGGTGTTTTAGTGTGTTGTTTTTAGATCACAAATTTGTTTTATTAGTATATAGTTTCTTAAAAACACATAAAAAAAAATTGGGTACTGTAAGAACCCCAGGGACTAATCCTTGTGTGAAGCAGGAACTACCAACCAGCGACATGGACTCAAAGGTGCTCATTAGTATAAGAGAACTTTCTCAACTCCTAGAAACAACTAGGATCTTGATCTCTACCTCTCAAGAATAGAAGCTCTTGATATCAATGGAGAGCTTATCATCTGCTCCTGAAATGACAAATGAACCAAGATCCCAAAAACTACAAAAAGATGTTCTTTGTGAGACTATAAAAGAAGCTGATACAATGGGGATTACATCTGAAGGAGAGCAACCAGAAATTAAAGAGTTCTTTACATGCAAGCTAACAGATCCATCATATGCTCAAACAACTGCTCAACTAGAAGAAGAGGATCTGTATGACATAGCGAAGGAAGGCGAGTACCAGGACTACATCGAAAGATGGTTTCAGGAGGTAACTCGACCGCAATACAATTCCTTCATTCGACACCTTTTGATGCAAAGAAAAATAAGTTGGTTTAAATTCCACATTCATGTAATCACTGCAATAACCATCGCATATGTGGATCATAAAGGTAGAATTCTCATTTTGCTTCACACTTGGTTTCATTGGAAAAGCTCATACACTTGAATAAACATGTTTTATTTCTTCTTAGGGTAGGGAAATATGTATATAAATAAAATGTTTCATTCTTAGTTTAGGGGATAATGCAACTTCGTTTTCTGTTTTATTTTTCAAATAAAAGAACTATGAAAAATATCATGTTAATGACTAAACCAAACAATTTTGCATCATTATTCATTTTCATACATGGATATTTTTAACTATACTAGTTACTCAAGACCAACTTTAAACCTCATGGGGATTTGTCATAAATTAAGGTCCATATAAAACTTATAGGTCACTTGTAAATCCTAGATTCTTTATCAGGGCATGTTATTTAAGCATCTCTACTACAGGGTAGCATACGGGTGAATGAAATTCCTAGTTTGTGGGGAACACTACTTTAATTCTATATGAAAGCAACAAATTTTGGGACTAGAGACACATTTACTTCATTATCTTATAGCTTCATCCACTTTACACTAAATCCATAAATCTTGTGTATCTTTGATTCAATAGATTCCTCTTCCATCCTTTATTTTTCCATGATGATAAAAAAGAGAAGACTAGATGTTGTCCAATCCATACACCATCCCACCTTGTAGCATGGTTTTCATATCTACTCTCCCACCACTCCTTCATAGGAAAAATCATTTGTCGAATATCTATAGGGACTGGAAACATTAGGACAAGAGCCTCTTATAGAAAACGAGTTTAAGAGGTTAACCCGTCGGGGTACTGAACAGGCTTGCTGGCAGCGAATACCAACCTATGGTATGACCAGGTAAACCCAACGGGGTACTGAACAGGCCCGACTCAAAGAGGGGAATATTCCTGGGGAGGACATCTTGTTAAAAAAAGAAGAAAAATCTAAAAAAGAGAGAAAAAATATGAAAATGACTCTGTGATAATAAAGGTTGTTGTGGGTCTACTGGAGGAAGGTGTGCATGGTTGATCTAAATAAAATTAACTCCATCAATCTTCCATTTGAGAATTTTTGTAAGTTGCACTTGAGACCCTACTGTCTAATTCATACTATACCTAGGATAGCACTATCCTAGAAGTGGGACCCATAAACTTAGGAGTCGAATGAACTTGAAATGCAAACTTCGTCCATAATTACTTGAATAATGGTAAACCTTTGAGAAGTAGTAGGGATGACTGGTTTCCTATAGACTTTCCTGACTATCTATACCCTCATGTTTTCCATTTTTACCCAGCCTTAATTCATTCATGGAACGAGTACATGCCATACCTTTGGTCTGGGGGAGGGAGTCTCGATTTATATGGTCTTCATAAGCATGAATTATTACTAGTAGCAGAATTGTATGTATTAAGAAATATTAAATAATACGAAGTTGTTTTTACCATCTCATAACATAACTTTTTTTTTCTAAGTTCTAGTTTTTATGCAGTAATAAAGATGGATTCATTTTGCTAAACGGTTTCCTATAAACTATTTATGAACAAGCAGAGTGTTTGAATAAATAAAAGATAACTTCCGATTCATTCATGACACGAGGACGTGCCATATCTTTGGTCTGGGGGTATGTTGAGCCTCGAAATTGTCTTTTATAATGGCCTTATTTACATTAATTTCCTGGTCTATTTACTGAAATCTAATACATTTTATCTTTACTTTGTCTATTTTTTACTATGTTTTCATCAATTATAACTTATAAATGTAAAAGAAGCTTAATTCATCATTTTTGATGTGTTATTGCATTTAGTGCACATTTTGGCACTCCATTCAGTGCGTTTTTCGGTCCTAAGTACCGTACTAGGTTTAATGGCATGTTTCTTATTAGGTTTTTGATTTGTTTTATCCTCGCCTTCTATTTCTCGATGGTCCCGTAAATACCTGTACATGCAAAAACCATGAGTAATGATGAACTATTGAATATTGGTTTCAAATTAAATAAGAAAGAAAACATTAAAAAAAAGAAATTAAATAAAGATAACAAAAATATTAAAAATATGGGAATTAATAAAGAAAATACAAAATATTAATTAAATATTAATAATAAACTTATTCATTATTTAGAACCATATGTCACGTGCTAAAAGTGAGTTCATGTATATCACTTATTTAATGATATAAATATTACCATGTTTCCAAATGCTTATTAGTCCCTGCCATCGGCTAGCAGGGACTCTATGAGCAGCCTTGCCATCATTTTCAATTTACCAGCACGCAAACCAAAAAAACTTTCAAAATTTTATTCTAAGTTTGCATTGGCATTTATTAGGCATTTACTAATAATGCTTTTAATAAGAAAATCAATATGCCAACACCGTTATTTTAACCTATCAACAAAATCTTCTTCTTATTTGGCCTCATGTCGAGGCATACAGTTCATTTTTCCTTAAAAAGCTTATGATAAGTTAAGCTTTATGCATGCTAAGTTTATAAAACCAAGTAATGATAGATAAATTCTAGCATTACTTCTAACATTTCTTCTGATATTTTCCTGTTAGACTTCTATGTAGCCTAAGAACACCATTTTGTAGTTTATTTTTTTGGCATGACACATGTTTTATTTTTGCCATGACACATGTTTTATTGCAGTGCATTGCATGCACCACTTGACAGATTCGCTGAGGAGGGAAATAGATGAAGAGGGAAATCAACTATATATATAAGAGCTCGCCACATTCTTCAACATTCTTCAACTACAATGTTTCATAGATTTGCAAGAGATTCTTAGCTCCAGTCAGGGATCCATCAGCTCCAATTTGGATTCCTGCTCCACTGAGGGATCCATGGTGCAGTGAGTGTGAAGCTTCGACTCAGAAAAGATAGTTGAACTCAGACATGTACAACAATATACTATTATTTGTATGCATTAAAATTTAATAGTCCAACATATGTTTAGTGTATAAATTTATAAAAATTTTGTTTTCGACTTTGCAGAAATGTATTGTGCAGCCAAAGCCACAGTCATAGAACATGTACCAGTACAAGCCACCATCGAATACACAATCATTCAAAAGAACAAAGACAATCAACAACAAATTCTAATATAACCCTTGTTATTAAACATTTGAAAATAACATAGCTTGGACTCATTGAAATTGGTTTTAATGCAATCTGCCTAGTTTATATACAACTGAAGCTATCAATGCAATCTACTTAGTTTATATACACTTAGTTTATATACACTCCAATTTAGATTTTATGAATTTTATGGAAATTCGATGCTAACTTTAAAGATATTTGTTTTTTTTTTATTTATCTTAATCTATGAAGAGTCTATTTAGGTTGATAATCTTGCTGCTTCCTTGCAGGAGTTGCATATTGTCAAAGTTTAATTTGGCTCCCATAAGTTGCTGGGAAATGGGTTGGAGCGTAAGGACAAGCAGAGTATGTGCATGTTTCCCTGTCAGGCTATTGTAAATGGAGTTGATTGGTACTACTTACACACGGCACACATTTTCTCAAACAGTCGCTACTGGGAAAAGGGGATGCGATTTTGTATATGCTCTATTTTATTCCAGGCATAGGCTTACATGAAGAATTATATAACTTCATTAAATCCACAGATTGTTGCCTTTCCTCTTGTATTTGGGTTGAAAATCAAAGGCAAAAAAGGTCTGTAAAGGAGTTGTTTGGACAAAATATTGCATGTGACCTTGGTTTGAAAACCGTTAATTTTAAAGGTAAATACCCTAACTGGTTTACTATTATTCTGGATATCATGACAATATGCTTTTTTTCTAGTGTAGTCCATGGCTGTATATTTAATTCCTTCAATTCCTTTCCAGGACATCTCCTTCCTATGATGATGCTAGCCTTGGAGTGAAATTCCAATGGATCTAAGACTCATACAATTAACTAAACATTAGGGCATAATTTGTATAATCAAAAGGTTCTATGAGGTTCTATGTTTTCTGTTTCTAGACACATTTTCTTTGTATTTCATCTTTTCTCTACATTTCAGCTGTATTTCAGCACTAAAGTAAATATGTATTTCAGCTCTAAAGTAAATATATCAAGTGACCAAAATTAAAAAAGAGGGTGGTTAATTATGAACATATTGCACAACAATTATGAACAGGTTGCACAATCAAAATTTCAAATTCAAACTAAACAATTAAAACTAAACATATAGCAATTCAAATCAATAATAAATTCACTGTCAATTTATTTTTGTTTTATGATCATTAAATGAGTTTTTCCAAAAGCATTTTACCGTGAATCAATGTCTTGGGTTCATATTTCTTGAAAACGCCTGTTATTGTTACTGCCTTTTCGCTCCAACCACTAGTCGATCCATTTCATTGTTTCATGCTAATTTTCTTGATCTTTCGCATACATCTAGGAATTTTGTTGTACTATTAGGTAAGATAATCTTCTTGAGAGGTCTCTCTGCTCTAACCCACATAGGAGTTCTAGTTTCGTTCTTGCAAAATGGACAGGGTCTACACCATTTTTAGGGTCCCACAAGTTTCACATCTGCAAGCCTAAAGCCAATGCAGTAAAAGGAAAACTGATACAGACCGGCGCTGTTGACATTCCACCATGCCAGCCAGTATGTTCCTTTCCACAAAAATGACACCACACACCTCTCATCTGATTTATTCTCCTATTCATATTCCTTCGAAGGACCACAATGAAATATTCTCGATTCCTTCGTCCTAATACTCTTCTTCTTGGCTATTCCGAATTCTTGTTCGAGGACACAGAAATATATCTCCAGAGATTGATTCTTCTCCGCATTTGTAAGATTGTATTCGAACATGCTATTTCATATCCTTATCAGTGTTTTCATGGCCCATGCCCTTGCAGAGAACTATGGTGAACCTGCATTGAATAACAATGAAGAAGCAGGAATATACTAAGTTCTGGAAGCCATTAATCCAGAAATAGATTGGAAATCCTCATACCCAGATAATCTGTGCACGGGTGGATCTCATGGAATAGTATGTGGCATCAACATGGCACATCGTAGAAATTAATATTGGATGGGTGTCAGAGTTCTCTAATAATCCCTCTTGTAGCAGGAATGCTTCCTTCAGCCCTTCGATTTTACAGTTCCCTCGTTTGAGGAAGCTATTCTTCTATAAATGTTTCATCTTGGATGCCGAAATCACCCTCAAACAAGAATTGCTAAATATGATAAGTAGTCCACAGACATAAAGGAAATCATTTTTAGAACACTTGTTTCACACCATGAGCCACTTGGCCAAAACAGACTACCAGCTGTTATATATCTCCATGGGATGCAATGACTACTTGTCAAATGAATAAATAAGTACTCTCAGGACGCGTAACGAGGAGAATAGTGTTGAAGGCATGGCATAGAAAGTGTCGCTTAGACAGTTGCAAGGTGTCCAGGAGCGTAGTGTTAAATTTAATGATTATAATTAATAGTTAATTTTAAAAATTAATATATATAAGTAATTAAACTTCAAATAAAATTCAATTGAAAACCAGGACACAATTCAGCTTCGCTCATTCAATGGAGACGACCCATTATATGAACCATAGTTAATGGTGTCCGAGTATGTTATATATCTTTATTTGGAAAATACCGATTTTATTTGGCAAATACCAGGCACTCACTGGACAAGTTAAGAATATTCATATAATTAGATTAATATAGAACAAGAACAACATTGGACGATGCCAGCGATTGATCACTAATAACTTCGGGTAGAGCTTCCCTCCAATAACAAATCAAAAGCTTAGTTGATCTCAGAAAAAGGAAAAAGGAAGCAAAAGCTTCGTTGATATCAGAAAAAGGTAAAAGGTAGCTTATGTATAATAAATTCTTCAACTCTGATCTCCTGCTATCAAAACTTCTTCTAAAAAATACATTGATAATGTGTGAGAAGAATTTATATTTATAAAGGTCATTGCTTAGAGAAACCATATTATCATAAAATACCTAGCCTTTTCAACACAAACCGGAGAACCAAGGCTCCTATCCGTGGGCAATCTGCTCTGCAGTGCCTGCTACTAACTACCTGTACTCTTTACCTCCTCTGCATATATTTCCTTACTCAATCTTGTGGATATAGGAGGATAATTATTGACTTTTTTTCTACATTTTATTAATTAAAACACGCAGAATAACATTAGAAGTACTACCACTACCAGTGTTAAATTCAATATGCAAATAAACCAAAATAACACTCAAGATGCTATGGAAAAATTACATTCAAAGCACTCAGGCTGGCACTATTAAATAATACGCCAAAGTACCATGGCAAGGCACTATGTCCAACACTGCTGCAATATACCACATCGTACACATGATTGAATATTCGCATTCTTTCTCATATTTTAATAATTAAAATATAAGCACTATGTCCAAACGGTATGCTTTTGACCTATTATATGGGACATTATTCTATCATTCTATTATCCAAATGAACGTTTCAATAGTTTTGACCTTGAGGCTTGGACATTTTAATTTAGTTCATTGTTATTATAACATTGATGCTTTTGTTAGATTATAAATATTAGAATCCAAAGAATATTATGTAGTACTTGAACCCTTTGTAATAGTTAGTATTTTTTTCTATCAACTTTCAATGTTAAATTTTGCATTTCATATCAGCCAGCAACTAGTCCACGATACGGTGAAGGCCCTGGAAACAATCCCATTCAGATCTACGATCTGTCCAAATCTATGCATGCTAAATATCATTAGTGTATGAGGTTATTAAAGCTTCAATTTTGTTTTCAGGAAGGATCGATAGGATGCCAGGAGGTTTTGCACAGAGCTCATTCTTGATTGAAACATATAATTTTTAAATGCCATACTCCAAAAATAGTCGGTGTGCTGTAACTTTTGCTTTTCCTACTTATAAAAATTCCGTCAAAAATGAAAACTTGTTTTGGCCACTATTAACATTTGTAGAACACCAAAAGTAGCTCAAATTAATACAAGTAGTTTTATAGTAGCTTCGAGCTATCTTTTCTTAAGCTATATCCATTATTTGCTGCCAGCTACCACATATGGCAGGGACTTGCTGCATTAGAAGCTCTCCTTTTTTATATATGTATATCACGTTTATATATGATATGATCCATTTTCTTAAAACTTCATGTTTCATATATATTACTATTTCATGTTTTGGTAACTAATGGATTGTATGTTTTATGCAGGCCATAAAGGGATCTACACGCACACGAATATGGAGGATGAGCTCACATGCCGTGAAGAAGAGGAGCACACCCAACCATAATTATACCAAGCTCCCAACAAATAAAACTTGGCATTATTTAAACCTGGGATCCAGCTCGTTATGTAGCGTGTCCAGTTTGATGTCCATTTCTTCGTACATATCGCCAATCAACCTGCATGTTGTTAATAAAAGATTCCAGGCATTAAAATATGAAACAGTTTTGAAAATCACCTGCTGTCCACATGGAACGATCTACATTTTAGAATATCTGCTGTGTATGCTTCTTGCACTCAGCAACTCACCACCAGTCCATGCATAAAATAAGGAATGACCTGTGTTCTAGAAACTTATCATCGTGTGCTCTCTTCTTCTCAAACACACAGCCATCAACCATGCTAAAGAAGGGACTAATGCCACATCATGCGAAAGGGGGAGATCTGTCCACACAAAAAGAGGAGCAAGTATAGCATATCATGCCAATGCTCACGCTGCAAAAAAATGGAATCGCACTGAAGGAGGAAGATGATATGCGTTGGCATGTGGATTAATTATGTGCCTTTTATGATTTACTAAATTTAGAGAGAATTTTACCACTAAAGGGTCGAATTGCTCATCTCCCGTATACGCTATATATACCAGCCTCTTCTTGAGAGCTGAGGTAACTAGCAGCTGGGTAGCCAGTCGCCGGTGTGTAAAAACTCTATAAAATTCTGCTCATATTTAATAAAATTCTATGCTCAGCTGTGTATGCATGTTTCAATCTTCTGTGAAGTAATTCATTGACGTAGACTAGCCTATGATTGCTGAGAAGGGCCCCTAAAAAACCAAAGGTTCCATTTGTACATATTCAGCATTTATCTTTCCTTTTTGCATATAAGTAGTTTTGTTTTTATGTATATATATTTATTTTTCCTGTAGATGATGTTTTGTTGTTAATAAACAGTAATTTTCTGAGTTTTTATGCAATTTTCCATACGGCCGACCATTTGTCCCTCTATGCAGACTGTCTCTTCAACCTTCTGTCCATTCCTCTATGCAGACTATTTTTCAGCCTTCTGTTCGTCCCTCTGTGTAGACTATTTTTCAGCCTTCTGTTCGAACCTTCATCCAGTCTATCTTCTAACCTTTAATTCGAATTTAGATAGAATTTTACAGAATTTTCATTCATTTCCAGAATTTCTAATATTATGTTTTGTGTAGAAATAATTAGCTAGGGTATAGGTTAATTTTCCATCATTTTATTGTGTTTTGTAGATTAGAAGGGATTCGAATCCATCTTTAGCATTTCATATTTAGTTTTATATTAATGCATAAGACTTATTGTTTCAGTGTTAATGAAATTCAGAATATAAATGAGTGTAAATGTTCTCTTCGTTTATATGTTAATTTTGTATCATGTTAATAAAGTAATTTGAATTGGTTTATAATTATTTTTTAATATAGGTTAAAGTGTTTCTTTATAATTGAATTTATTTTATGCAAGTGAGAATTTATATAACTATATTATCTTTTGTATTTAATATGTTTTTGAATTTTGAATTTTTCATGTTTTCATTTATATTTTGTTATTGAATTGCTCAGATGTGTTATTTCATGATAAATTTGTTTTAGGTTATTTTAATTAACTTAGTTTATTTTCACTATTTCGTTTAGTTTCATTCTAGTTTAGTTTAGTTTTATTTTTAGTGTGAATTCTATTTATTTGCATTAGTCTAATTTATTTTATTTTGGGTTAGTTTAGTCTCCTTTATTTTTATTTTTCAACTTTAATTTAGTTTTGTGCTCATCCTTTCCTTTCTATTAAATGTATTAGTTTCATTTTACGAGTTCTCATATCTTGGTTTTATAGCTTAGTTTACTTTTCAAATTCACAAATTAGTTGTTGATTAGATTAGATTTGTTAAATTAGTTTGTTTACATTTAGTTTATGATTCATTGCAAAGTATTTGTTTACACTTGGTCCTTATATTAGTGTCTCAATTTGCTTTATATGCTTGCATAAGTTCAATAACTAGAGTAGGATAGTTAGTTAGTTCTCTCTTTTGAAAATATAGAGTAGTTTTTTATTTCTTGTTTTATAGTAATTAATTTCAGTATTTGCTTTCATAGTTAATCGTATGGTTAATTCTCATCCTTGCATAAGCATATAGCTCATGCATTGATGAAATAGTTTAGTTGATTTGTTTCCCATTCTGAATAGTTAAATTTACTTTCATCACATTAGATTGCTTTCGAACCAAGTGACCACTTTCCTAGATTAATTGTTGCAATTTCATTTCATAGAATAGATTAGTGTAGCATTAGACTAGTTTGAATCTTAGTTGTTAATCCGTTTCCTGCCTTTATAGAATAGATTAATATAATATTAGATTAGATTTGAATTTATATTTACTTTTCAAGTTCTTAGTTAACTTTCGGTTTTCATAGATAGATTAAATTCTTGCATTTAACTCATGATAGCCATGCATGTAGATTAAAATCATATAGTTGCATGTTAGCGCCACAGGGGATTCACTTGTTGACCAATATCCTATCACGTTAGTTCATATTGTGGGTTTTAAAATTATTAAAAATTGAACCAATATATTGCAGGTATTGGGGGGATGAGGGGTTTAAGGTGGGGGTGGGTAGGGTGTTTCATAAGGATTGAGGTATAAAAAGGGGTGGGGAGGAGGTTTTAAGTATTGGGAGGGGGTTTCAACAAAAAGAGTTTGGGTCAATATCTCTGGAAATTAAGGGTATTCTTTAATATCCCATGATCACACATGCTATGTGAAATGTTCACTACGTGAAGTCCCCATGGTTAGCGCATATGCATATTTAGTTAGCTTAGGTTAGTTCAAGCCTTCAATTCTACACATATAGTGATTGCACCTCACAAGCTCCCTCCCCGGGTTGACAATTAAGTGTTGAATTAAATAGTGCATATTTTTCCCAACACTTCCCCTCATGGGTAAGGGGAGGAAATATAACAAAGAGAGCACCTTTATGCTGTTGGAATCATTGATGGTATATGAGGCAAAGAGTGTGGTTGTGAGTGAGGCTCGTTATCCTTGTAGTGTATATATGGAAGTGATGTCAAAGGAATTGTGAGAATAAGGATTCAACGTCAAGGCTTCCATTGTAGTTTCATTCTCTTATGTTATTAATACAAACATGTTCTCCTTCTCCATGAACGATTTCTGTCAATATCAATTGTTCATTACTTTTATCCTTAACTATTCGTATAGATCTTTGGATTGTCTTGTTGCTTTCATCGTTTTGTCATGTTCTTCATTTTCTTTGCAGGTATAAATGACTGTGACAATATCTATAAGTCAAGGACAACCTTCACCACTAAGGTAAGGAAAGCTTGGCATTCAAGTAATTCAATTATCTATGAAAAGGATGCATCGATGTGGCTTTTTGTTCTAGATCTTCCCCATGTAGACTAGGGAAACAATCTTTGTCTACAATGATTGAAAATTTATGGTAACAACCCGATATTTTTGTTAAAATGAACCTTTCCCTCTACATATTGACCTATTTAATGAAGAATCATAGTGGGTTCTCTCTTTGTGTCAGTTTTTAGGGGTCAATAGTGATAGGTTTATTCTTGAAGTCTTATTGAGCTTATTTTTTAGGTTGAGTGTGAATCACTGTTGGGCTTAGGGCAGACCCAGGTTCTATACTTTTGTCTTCGCACCAAAAAAATACCCACAGTGTTGGCCCTTTCAGCAACAACCTGCGAACAGGTTGCAGTCTCACCCGAAACAGCTATGGGGTGTTGCAGAATCAGGTTTCTGCAAGTAGAAGAGGGATATTACTGTACCTTTAGCTTCTAACAAATGATAATCATAAAATACAGAGCTTTGACATTCACTTATTTATCTTCGTGGTTAGATAAACAAATAGTGCCTTGCTTAACCCTTTACTGGGAATTCACAGCGAAGTTAGTATTTAGCAGTGATCTTACTTATCAATTATATATTTATCAATGCATAAAAGAACATAACAACAACAAAAAAGAACCACAACACAAGATATAACATGGTTCACCCCCAGTTTACGGGTTATGTCCAAGAACTGTGTTTTATTCAACTCTTTACAAAAACCATAGTTCTGATCTGTACACTCAGGTGCAAATCCCTTCAATTCCTCAAAGTTGTGCGCTAAGCTGCAGATATCTACGTACACAGCTGGAGATCTTCGTAATCACCCAAAACCCTCTACGCACACAGCTGCAGAGGTCGTCCACGCACACAGCTAGGACTTAACCTTCCTTACAAAACAAGCCTTAGCTTCACATCAATTCATCTTACATCAAAATCCTAACCTGACTCTTTTACAAAAGTGCTTATTTATACAAGTGCACTTATTACAAAACCATGGGCACCTCGAACCCTAAACCATGGAATTAATCCATGGGTTAATTACAAAAAGAGGGATTTTACTCAACCCCGACACCCCTAAGACTACTTTGAGTCGCAACTCCGCTTAGAAGCTTCCACAAAAACCACGGAGTTACCAAAATTAAGGACCGTTAAGGTGCGTGCCCCAATAGGCCCCTAAGACTCACCAGTGTCCCGTCTCAGGACACTCTGGTGCTTTTCTGGTGGTAGAACTTTGTTGGCGAAGATAGTAAATGGCTTGCTACGGCTGCATTGCCATCCCCTCTGCTACTGCTACCACGGCCATGGCTTTCTTGATCCTTCATCCTTTCATCCTTAGTAGAATATGACCATCTCTCATGCTGATGTCTGCCTCCGTCATATTTATGGTGGTCATGGGGGTCATTGGGCCTTCTAAATCTATCAGCGACCCCATCCTTCGAACTGCCTCCCGTTCATGTCCTATCGAACATTTGACCATCCAAAACTTGGGGTCCTTAACAAGCGGTGCCCCTGTGATTGCATGCCACTATAATTTTGCATAAGACAAACAACATGCCTCCATTCTGTTGGGCCAGGAGGATACATCTCGAGATCCTCCTGAGTCTTTCCTGAGGGGTTGTGCCTTTCTTCGTTCCACTTAGAGCGAACTTCTGCCTTAAATTTCTTTCTGGTTGATCGTATCTGCATTGGATGCTTTGGCACTAGAGACGCCTCCTTGCAAGGAGGATTTCTCATGAGGTTCTGCAGACCTCTCTCCCTGAGCTCTCGTAACAATTCCTGGACTTCACGATCATTCGACATGGTGCTAATTGCAAACTCAAAGAAGTGCACAATGCAGGAGTCGAAGGCTGGTGTAGCTTCTTATAGAATCCCGCAACAAAATCTGTCATCATGGTGCATTAATGAAGCCAAATCTGATGGAACGACGATAAATCCGGTCCACACAGCGCTAGATTTTCCCAAGATCTCATCATGACAGATAGTTCACGTGCCGACGCCGCCAAGTCAAGTTTGTCCCGTCAGTCACATTTTAGGCTACGACACACCTTTATTCTTCAACATAACCACTAACTGCAGCTTCGCCTCAATGAGTACCCTCGACATAATATTCGCCTTCGACCCATCCTGACCCACACGGCAACCAAACTTCAACCTTCAAACTTTGACAGTCTTCAACACTTCGTAGCTTTGAGAATAGCTTCATTATAGTCTAGTACCCAATTCCAACTGTGTTTGGTACTTAGACTGTCTTTCTTGCTGTTACTTCTGATTAAGGGGTCTCGGCTTGTCCCTGTACTTCTTTAACCTACTTCCATTCACCATGGAAGGTAAAATTTATCCATTCAATTTATCTAACTGGACTGCGCCACCGTCAGTAACTCTCTACACTATGTATGGTCATTTCCAATGTGTCTTGAACTTCCCAAGGAATTTCATGAATTTACTGTCATATAAAAGCACAAGATCACCATTCTAGAACTGCTTCCTCTTAATGTGTCTATCATGCCATGCTTTTTCTCTAGCTTTCTGCACTTGCTGCTAGAACCCTGCAATGAATCTATCCTCTTCAAGTTCTAGTATCTTTTCCATCCTTTATTTCATCATATCTGGGTCATCCATCTCTGTGAAAGCAGATATTCTGAGGCTAGGAACAATGTACTCCATGGGCATGACTGCTTCTTGTCCATAAACCAGCCTAAAAGGTGTATGGCCTATCAACTTCTTGCAGATGGTTCTATAAGCCCATAGTACTGCTGGAATTCTAAGATCCCAATCATTTCTGTTAACATTGCAAACCTTCGTCAGAGCATGTTCAAGGATCTTGTTAAAGGCTTCGACAGTTCCATTTGCTTAAGGATGATAGGCAGTACTCTTCTAATGATATACTTGAAATTTTTCAGTCAATACTTCAATAGTCTTATTTAAGAAATGTGATCCTTGATCACTCATAATAATTTTAGGACACCCAAATCTTGACAAGATGTTATTGAAGATGAACTTCGCGACTGTAGCAGCACTACAGTTCTTGACTAGTTGAGCTTCGTCCCAACGAGTAAGGTAGTCAGTTGTTGTAATAATGTATCTTGCTCCAGATTTCTTCGCAGGGGGGTTGATAGGTCCAACAAAATCAATAGCCCATTTGTCAAAGGGTTGTAAAGTTACCTGTGGAACTAGAGGCATCTCATCCCTCCTAGATGGTTTTCATTTCCTTTGACAGATGTCGCAGCTGTGGCAATACTCTCTTGCATCCTTATGAATTGTGGGCCACCACAATCTGGCTATCAGAATCTTCTGTGATGTATCTTTTCTTGCGTAATGACCTCCTGCTACTCCAGAATGTGCCTCAGCCAAAATTAATGGATTTTCATGCTCCAGGACACATCTGCGCAGTATTTCATCTGGTCCCATCTTATATAGTTGTCCTGCTATTAAGGTAAAGTCAGCTGCTCTAACCACCAGCTGCTTCTTCTGCTGTGTTGTCATTTCGGCGGGTGCAAAACCTGTAGACAAGTATTGAACAATATCCTAGAAATAATCATCAACCATCTGGATGGAAAACAACTAGGCATCAGGAAGACCTTCGTCCAAACTAATGGGCTCTTCTCCTGACTCTAGCCTCGACAAGTGGTCAGGACCTAGATTCAGTCTTCCAAGTTTGACTATGATCTCAAAGTCATATTCCTGAAACAGAATCAACCATCTGCATATCCTTCCACCTAGCACAGGCTTGTTAACCAAATACTTCAAAGCAGAATGGTCAGTGAACATCTTAAAATGAGATGCTAACAGATAATGTCGAAACTTCTCCAATGCATAAACCATAGCTAGACCTTCTCGTTTTGTCGTAGTATAATTTTTTTTCTGATGTGGACAATTTTCTACTTGTAAAAGAAATAGGGTGATCAATATTACCTTCACCTAACTGAGCCAATACTATACCCAGAGAAATGGAGGATGCATCGACATGCACATGAAACTCCTTATTCTAGTCAGGGAATACTAAGATAGGGGCGGTTACCATCTTTTCCTTCAAAATATCCAAGCTTGCTTGACACTCAGGTGTTCATTCAAACTTAATATCTTTCTTCAACTGCTTTTCCATAGGGGCTGTAATCTGAGCATATCCTTTAATGAATTTCCTATAATATCCAGTATGACCAAGCGTAGTGCAAAGTTTTTTAACACACTTCGGAGGTGGAAGGTTCACAATAATGGCTATCTTCGTAGGATCCATCATTAATCCTTGCTTACATACAATGTAACCTAGAAGAATTCCAAAAGGGGCACAAAAGATACACTTTTTCAAGTTCAAGGAAATCTGATGCTGTCTACATTTGTCCAGCATAAGTCTTAAACTAGCTATATGTTCTTTTAGTAACCCGAAGATAGTCCAATCATCAAAATAAACTTCTAAGAATTTATGTATAAATTCCTTAAATGCAGAGATGACTACTCTAGAAAACATAGCAGGTGCATTCTTCAATCCAAAGGGCATAATTGTATACTGAAAGGATCCCATTTCTGTAGTGAAGGTTGTCTTATGTCGATCTTCTGGGGCAATTCTAATATGATGGTAACCTGAAAATCCATCAGTAAAAGAGTACACTTCTTGACCTCCAACATTGTCTAAAACTTCACCTGTAAAGGGAGTGGGGAAAGGATCATGTAAACAGGCATCATTCAGCTTTCTCAGATCAACACAGATTCTGATTTCTCCCTTAGTCTTCTTTTCTTACACCACCATAGGTTTGACCCATTCGGATTCTTCAACAGGCTCCATCTTATCTAGCTCCATTCTGACTTTTTCTTTATACTTAGGGTTCAGCCTATAAGGGCATTGTTTCACAGGCTTCACATCAAGTTTCAAAGGGATATTTATCACTCCTATATCACCAAGTATACCTTTCATCTCTGAGCACTTCGTCGGAAATAGGTCCTGATACTCATGGAGAAGTTGGGTCACCTTGCTCACCATTTCGTCATCCCAATAATCTCCAATGGTAGCATACTTAGGGTTTTCGTCTGATCCAATGTTTACTGTCTGCGTCTTCAAGGGCTGAGTCACTTCAGGTGCTTCAACTACTGGTCCATGTACTTCATAGTGTCCTTCTGACTCAGGAATGTTAATGTTGTGCGGATTGTCATCCTCGTCAATTGTGAGGTTATAACATTCTACTGCATTGGCTTCTTGTTCCTTCCAATCAGGTTGGTATTCTACTATTTCTTGATCATCAAATACTTTAGTATGGATCAACCTAACAGCTGCTTCCAAAGCAGGACAAACCTCATTAATAGAAAATGTCAGCACAAAACTATCAACAAGAATACCCCAACTTACAGTACCATGGCGAAGCTCGACCTCCGCATACCAGTTCTTTCCTATAGGTTCCAGGGTGTGCACAAACCTATGTACCCATTCTTCACGAGGTACATGCTTCCATGCTTCATAGCATTGCTCCAAATGTCCCTGAGGACTAGTCTTACCATTAAACCTGCTTCGCACCTCCTGAGGTTGGTCCCTAAATCTTAGGCAAAGGAACTTTTGGCATGCTTCCCAACTATGAATGTACTTTTTGTGACCATTCCACCATCTGGCTGTTGTGGCTCTGAATGTTGAATCTAGAGTCTCCATTTTCTGTGAGTCTGGTACCTGCTCTGAGAATTGCACAATAAACTCTTATGGGTCTGTCGAACCATCAAAAACAGGTAATGTTCTTGTCTATGAACTAAGCCATCTGAGAGACTTGGTAATTCTTGCACATCGATGTCCATGTAGCTCATATAGTCTATTCTACCAATTCTCTAGACCGTCATCTGAATCTGTCATGCAGGAGCTGTCACACTGCCACTCCATGATACCTTCGGTAGTAGGATCAACATAATATTCTTCCTTAGCTGTGATGTTGTAGATATGGTCCAAAACATCATGATCTTCATCTCTGAGTGGTTATGTGTACCTTTCTCCTTGAGAAGGGTCCAGTGGTACTATGACTCTCAAACCTTTCGCTTCAAAAGTCATCTGCCTCTTCTTCAGGTTGATTACTACATCATTATCTATTTCCCATTCAATGCCTAGCAGTGCTAGATAGGGGTTGCTGTCATCAATTATTTCAATTATCTCAAAGTCTGCCAAGGTACTGACTCCATCAATATCTACTGATACGCACTAGTACAAGTGATCAATTTTGCCACGGCAAAACGTGGCAATATCCACGGAAAAGCGTGGATATTGCCACATCTAAGTGTTTTTTTTCCCATGGAAACAATTTCATCGCAATAGAGACGACCCATAATTTGCGTCGCAAGAGCGAAAATGTTCTATATTTTGTTAGATGTCTAAGCCGTCGCTATATCCATGCCTGTCCGTCTCTGTATCCACGCCTGGCCGTCTCTATATCCACGCCTGGCCATCTCTGTACCCACGCCTGTTCGTCTCTGTATCCATGCAAGGGCATCGTTGTATCCACGCCAAGGCGTCGTTGTATCCACGGCAAGGCGTGCTGTATCCATGGCTGTGAAATTTTTTTAAAAATTGCCGTTGCTGTATCCACGGCTATAACTGTTTTAAAAAAAAAATTACAAATGCCACAAGACCAATTCCATGTGGCAGGAAAAACAAGAAATAGGGCAGGCGAGATCCACATTCAATTATAGTTCTTTTAGGGTAAGAGTTTGTCCTTGTCGAAGTGACATTGGCCCACTGAAGATTAGGGCTACGGATTACATCTTGGCCCTGCTCGCCTATGTAGATCATTTCATTGCATTATAAGATGCAATTTCTCAAAACAAGGGGTTTTTACTATTGAGTATGAGCAACAGCACAGTGGACAGAATACCTGGTTCTCTTGACAAATTTCCAGATGCTTGCACAGGTAGACTCTTCACTGTATATTTCACATTAAGTTCTGACATTGCCTTCATGATACATCTGATTAAACAATCAAAAACACATGACTGCAGCTCTACATCATTTCTGTTTCTGCAGAAAGTTCCTACATGCACAGGATCTCGAATACTCTCTACTTCCATGTCATTAATTTTATTCTCAACTATGTTATTGGAGAATAAAAATAACAATTTAGACCAAAGCTCCACATAATGCTTCCACAACGGAGCACCAGAGTCCCTGTCCTCAACGGGTTCCATTGCCCTCTCAAGAGACGACCAAACTGTGCCATAAAGCATTCAATGCATAAGAACCTGAATAAATATTATGCTCAAATTTTACATGTCTTAATAAACACAACATAGCAATTTCCCCTTTCCAAAAACGATGCATGCATTTCCTTTGTAATAATAGTAGTCACAAGATTTAACATTGCAGGAATTAGACCAGAAACAAAGGTTCATTCTAAAGGGCATTTCAGGGCTACCAATAAGAATATGAACATTTACCAATAAATACCCATAAACATGATTCATCAAACCCAGGTGGGGGATTTGGAGTGTTTTGAATGCAGAAAATGACCAGGGCACACTTGGAAACAAAGAAAAGAAAGACCGAAAATCATGATAGTTTGTCCCAGATAATTTCAGAGATATCCAATTTTTTTCAGATGATCCCACAAGCATTCTAGTCTCACTTAAGGGCTAGCATTAAGAATTTGATCATTTACCCATGAATATGATACAGGAACTCTAGAGGGAAATTGGGGGCGTTTTGAAGGCAGGAAATGGCCAGGGCACGCTCAGAAACTGCTCCTGGACATACTATGAAAGCAGGCATGACCAAGAAAGATTCTTTGTATTAAAAAAATTTCAAATATAAACTACATTATTATTCGCTGATAGGTTGCTGGTAGGTTTCTTCACTATAAATGCCATCGAAACTTCACCTGCTTCTTCATCTGGGTATCTGCCAACACATCCGCTCACCATTGTCAATAAAAAAAATAATGATTTATATTCTCTTTTGTGTCAATTTATTCCAGTTTTTCTATTCACTGAATCAAATTCTGCTCTCTTGACAAAAAGTGCAATGGAAAGCTGAGAAGTCTCACGGTATTACTGCAGAGTCTTCAATATCTGGATTGCAGAGCATAAGCGCTTCCAATTCTGCTGGTGCTACCTAAAAAGATTTTTCATGCCATAATAAACATTCAGGAAATGAAGTGGCTCAAAAAATTTTGCAAAGCCTGGAAGTTCAAACACACTACCATACTTACCAACCGCAAGAAACATGTAATCTACTATAATGCCCCACATAAAAATGATGATAAAATTATTAGGTACAAATCTTTCCTGCAGAGCTTGACCCTGCAACAATGAACTCCTGACTAGAACAAGAGCTTGTGGAAGAACCCTGTCACATACTACAGCACCAACATTTCAGTGACGATTTTGATCATCCATCATTGTACAGCAAAGTTCCAATGCTAAAGTAGTCATATGTAGGTCTGCATCACTGGAAACCATTAACGTACCATCAGAACCCAACCAAGTAAATAAAATATCCCTACGACTACATTATGTTATGTATAGAAGCAAGCACTAAATTGTCCATGGGCCCAAACCTGATAAGTAAGGGAAGCTCTGTGATAATAGCCTCAAATGTAGATGAAGTGATTTTATCACCATAAGCAACAACTAAACAATTAAGAGTCCCCAATGAAGCTTGCCTTAATGCACGATTGGCCTATGTGAAAGTTCAAATGCAATAAGAAATTTTTTAGGAAGTAAAATAAAAAATTAAAGCAAAGTCAAGCCCAATGGCTTGTATTAAAACAATGTTCAAAGGCGAGGCACGGCTGCAATGCAAAGGTAAAGCTTACCTTTCACAAAAATGTTGTTAGTTCTGCAAAAACATGCTCCAGTACACATGACAAATCAATCCAAAGAGAAGATCCAGCAATAATAGCAAATGCCTGATGCATGCATCAACAACAAATGGTCATTAGGAATGTTAATGAACTTTCATTCAAAATGACAACAGGAAAGAAGAATACAATCAAACATGACAGAAACAATGGTAAAACCAATAAAATGCTCAGAAAAGACCAATAATTAACCACAATTGGTATAAACACAATCTAATATTGTGTCCTTGTATCCAATGTCTACAATTAAACCATACTGCATGCTAAATGATACAACCTGCTAAGAAATTATAAGAAGCCAAGTAAATAATCATCTTCTTTGCAATGATTGCTTTCCTATCAGCTAAGATTTCTGTACATTCAGAAATGTGTGATAATGCTTCAAACCAGTGGACCTGATTTCAGGTCTGCACATGACTGTGGTCATTATACTGATTATGATGTGGCAATTATCTTTCCTCACACTAATCATGTAGAGGTACGTCAGAAGGGATAAACCATGCCCTTAATGACAACTAAGAAATACTATATTGTAAATGATATAACCTGCTAAGAAATCATAAGAATCCTAAACACGAAAAGCTGGTTATAAAAGGCAGTGACATGATTCTTGGGATGAAATTGGACCAGAAGTGTCTTTTATAGCTAAAATCCAACTCTTCTGGTTAATTCATGTGGACTGCTGTTCAGTTTCTAGTGCCCAACAATGTAATCTGGGATAATTCTATATATTTTGCAGCCAGAGAAAAGTTTGGATTCCATCATTTCTCTTGTTTTGATTTCATGTCTGCACATGATTGGTCATTATATTGATTATGATGTGTCAATTATCTTTATTCACACTATGATGGGCATTTATCCATCATGATGGGAATTTATCCATCAAATCCCATCCAATTAATTTCTTGTTGTAGCAGTCACTCCAACATGTTATTTATGTTCCATCATGTGGGTGACTGTCACAGTTTACAAATTACAAGGCATGCCAGAATCAAATAATATGATGGACAGTAAAAAATTTGGAGTATGCACTATCAGTTGTACTTGGATACTTTTGCTCACTTTATGCACAACTGCCAAATCAATAACAAGATAGCTAAGATGATCATTAATAATGTAGGTCAGAAATTCTGATTCTCAGTGGCCAGTTGATTGCTGTATGTGCACATTCCACTGGTTGAAAGAA